>VXBU01002791.1:287804-330671 GCA_013400315.1 Bombycilla garrulus | reverse complement strand
CCCCGGCCGCGCCTAGCGCCGCCCCTGCGGGTCGGAAGTGAGCCGAGCTCCGGCCGCCCCCACCCCGCCGCCGAGGCTGCTGCCGTCGCTATGGAGTAGCCGCGGCAGGACGGGACCCGGGCGAGAGACGGAGCCGGCGTGACAGGTGGCCCGCCGGGCCCACAGGGCGACGGGCAGCCGGGCACTGCGCCGGCAGCTTCCCGCGGGCTCAGGTGAGAGGCCGAGGCCCGGGTCGAGAGCGGCTGCCCGGGGCCCGGGGGGGCTGCTCGGGGCGGGCAGGGCCTGCCAACTCCACGGGGGCCGGTGATCTAGGGTCCCGGGTGCCCTGTGCTGAGGGCTGGAGAGGAAGGGTCGCCCCGGAGGCTCGATCGCTGCGCGGGCAGGGCCGGGCGGGGACCGCTGAGCTGCCCGAGCCGGCGGAACGCGGGTCACCCGCCGCCTGTGGCTGCGGCCGCCGCCCGCCCCCAGCGCGCTGCTCACGGCTGCCCCGGGGAGTAGGGAGCGCAGGCACCGGCCCTGCGGCGCGGAGCGATGCGAGTCCGCTCGCTCTGTAAGTACTTCGGCCGGGAGGACTGGCCCGCAGGGGGCTGACCCGGGGTTTGTGCAGCGCATAGGCTGGGTTTCACCTGTCACCAGGAGACAGACAGAACCCTGTTAATGGATCCCGTTCTGAGGTTTTGGTTGGGGTTCAGCTGAAGCTCAGTACCGAAATAGTGCGTGAAAGTTAAGAAGGGGACGTGCGGCGAGAGCAGTCTTGCACAGTGCTTCGTTGCATTTGATCCTCTCGGTGTTTTTGTCACAAATGCAAAAGACTGGTTGTGCCTGAAAAATGCTGGGGTTTTGTCCATTTGTTTGCTGTGACTCAGTTGTTCCAGCAGTTACTTCTGTGGATTGATCCTGGCTTGGGGCAGGTGGATAAAATGCAGTTGGGTGGCATGAAGTAGCTGTGCACCAGCCTGCTGGCCTTGGTTCCCAAAGGGGAATCCCAGCTTTGTTGTAGTTCAGAATAGTGGTAGAGTATGTTGTACTGATGCCTTAAGTTTTAGCTTTTATGTTTTCTGGATTCTGTGCTGTTCTGGTGTGTAATTCTGGGCTTTATAATAAGCTCTCTTAGAAGCTCTCTTCACAGAGTAGGTAGACAAAACAATTGCTTTCTAGCTTGGGACCAAGGACAAATTTTGGGCCCAATAATGTAAACAACAGTGAGGGAAGAGAGGGAGCAAGGAGGATGGAGCTTCATAACCTGAAGCTGTAACTGGACAATTGACTCCAATATGCTAATGGACCAAAACCTATAAAAGTGTGAGACCTCATGACCGGCATCCATTTTTGTGATCATTTGTGTATGTGACTTGGGCTTAGCCCTGGCGGGGTTCCTGCACTGCCCAAGCTGTATCCTTTCAATAAATACCTTTTATTCTACCTAATCTCTGCTTCCAGGTCAGCCTACCCAGGCATCAGTACTGTGTGTCCCCACAGCCATACATCAGATGAAGCTATAAATGATTTTGAGGATAAATTGATGGGTTTACATTATGCAGGTTTTTTTATATGAGTGAGAGTTGAAAAATGGTGGGCAGTCTTGGTTTTGGATTTCAGCAGCCTGTATTTCAACATTTTGAATGCTTTACCTCCTTTCTGAGTGCAGTGTTGGTTGTTGCTTACCACTTTGCGAAATGATTGCTCTCATCATGCTGCCATATGATTGCTGATGTACATCAGCATAAAAACCATTACTGATTGTGAGGGGCATTCATGAAAAAAACATATTGAACATTCAGAATTTTTTAGGATTAGTTCCAGGTTTCATGGACTCAGAATCAGTATTACTCATGAAATTCAAACAGGAAGATTTCTTAAACATTCATTGCATGTCCTGTGTTGTTTGTCCAAACACTGTTACACTTCAGATTTTGCATTTGTCTCATTTATTACCTTTTAACTTGAAATGCAAATTTCATTGTGGGTGACTGACTTTATTGCCACTTGGTTATTATTATTTTTTTAAGAAATACTAGACCAGTCTCAACTGAACAAACGAGTTTTCCTACAGTTGAGAACTAGACTTGCATATTTCAGATGTGGTTAACTTGTCATGATTTGTGGTATTATAGGTACTATCCAAAACACATATTTTTGGTGGGGCATGGATTTTCTAGGTACATTGTTCCTGCTGACATATATAGATTTTTTACTGAAGTTGGTGGTAGCAATTGTTTTTATAAAGCAAAATATACTATTTTAGTTTACATTCAAATGTTGATAAGAGGATTTCTACAAATTTACAGTTAGGTGGATGTAAACTTTAAACCCCATTTGCTTATTGAGAAATAAGTTTCTTGGTATTACTTGCTCAGAAGCTAAATTAAACAGTAGTTTGCCTACCGTCAAGCTGGAGGCGAACAGATTGGATAGGGTCTGCCAGGCTTGAATTTTAAATTCTAGCACTTCAGATACTGGAATGCTATTGATATTCTCAACTAGTGGCTTTTCCAGGCTACTCACTGTCACCCACAGCAGAGGGCACTTCTGATTTAATGACTGCTACACCATTTTTCAACCATCTGTGTAGAGAAGCTTTCTTTCAGATTTACACAATGGGATTTGAACATGCATGCACATACATTTTCTTCATTATATTTCTGCAGTTAATTTTGCAAAGTGTTTTATTAGTTTTGAGAATCCTAACACAAGATAGTGTTGCATTGGTACTGGAGAAGATTTGATGGCTGGGAGTGAACAAAACAGTGGAAAAAGCAGAAGATCTAAACCCAAGTAAATTAGATTTGGGATTATCTTAAAGTCATTAGGATTGATTTTATAGTCTTTTAGCATATAGAATTTGCCCACAGAATAGCCGCCAAATAAAATTGCTGAAAGCTGGAAATGCCTATAGCTCCTTTTTAGAATAATCCATGATCCTTGTTTGTACCTATTTATCAGGTTAATGAAAAATTCCTTTATACAGGAATTTTAGCTAGCTTCTTCATAGCAGTTTGGTCTAGGGCTGCAGAGTTATGACTTGCATGGGTTTTTCCATATCCAATCATAAAGTAAAATTAACTTCTTGTAATAATAAAATTTTGAATACTGAAATAAAATTACTTAGGAGAGGAATTCTGTATTTCCATAATTTATTTCAAGGTATGTTCTCAACAAAACACTAACTAGACACCAAACAAGTTTGTAGTTGTTCTTAAGATCCTCTTGTTGATTTCAGATACAGTTTCTTATATCTAAAACTCACAGTCCCCATAACTGAGATAAACTCCACGCTTAACATGCTTGTAGTCACATCTGATTCTGCTCCTGAGTTGCCCTGTTGAGTCATAACTACTATATCTGATTTAAATTTGAGTATTTGCAAGATTGAGATCCGTGCAGCTGGGTTCCTGTCTATTTTAAAATACATTTCCTTAAAATTCTTAGTGGGGTTTGTCATTTAGTAGCATGAAGTTGTGTCTCTTCAGCTGACATGGAAATTGGAGAAATAGCTATGGAGCATGGCATTAGTGTGTTCCTGCATTCTCCAAAGGTAGAATACTGAAAGTGGGATATAGCTGCATCAAGAGTCAAGGCAGAACAGCATAGCTGCAGTTTGTGCTAAGGTTTGCTTGGGGCTTGGCTGATACTGTTGTACGCAGCTGCACTGGAGTGAATTGTTCCATAACACAGGGAACTTTTTAAGAAGTTTGTTCATTACCTCTTTTACATTTACAAATCTCTATTACAGGTCTGTTTTTGCAATTGAAACCTAATCAGGTTATTTGTCCTGATTTGTAGTGGAATCAAATCTATAGTACCAGGGAGAGGAGGAGTGCATGTTCAAGTAACTTCAGTGTTGTTAAGTTTAACTGAATCATGTCTTTGCATCTTCCTTGAAAGAGAGACTGAAGAAATATCCTTGGGTGTTGCTTTTGAATATACTGCATAATACTGATTCCAGGAAATAATTTCTTATTACGTTCTCTGTTTTTCTTTGCTCACACAGATAAGGAAGATGAATGTCTATTTTTTTCTGTTTGTCTGTTGCTTTCATTCTTTCTTGTGTGTACATTATCAGAGAAACAATTGTATAAATGGGACACAGTACTTGTGTCTGGCAGAATAAGCAAGTCAGATTTATTACGAAAATATCGAAAACTCTGAAAGAACACACTACAGGATAACATAAAGTAAATTGGAAGCTGACAGTCTTTTTGCTCTAAAATTTGAAAGGTGATGTGAAAAAAGCTTCCTTGTACAGTTTTGGTAAAGCATAAAAAGGTTTCTTGTTTTCCTTCCCCTGCACTTAATAGTTAAGTTCATTAATAGTTGGATCATACAAATGGTAATGTCAGCAATCTGATGGGAAAAATACTGAATTTGGAGCTTTTATTTTGAAAAGCACTGTGTATGAAAGAATGTTTGTTTTTTTACTTGCTGTCTGTATAATACACATCCATTATTTTGCTGGCCTGGGATCTTAAGCAGTCCTTCGCTTCAGACAAATGAGTAGTTCCATGAGCACCGGAATTAAAGGAGTCTGTTTTCCTTCAGATTTGTTTCTCTTTTTGATGGATATGAATATACAATGCATGAACCTTTCCTGTCTGAGGCCAGGTTATAAATCCTTCGCATTATTCGATTACTCTTTTCAAGAAATGGTTGAATTGAGGGGACTGTGAAACCTTTCTTTTCCTTCTTAGTAGGATAAGCCATTGGTGCAAATTGAAGCCATGGAGTCCATGCTGAATAAGCTGAAGAGCACCGTCACAAAGGTGACGGCTGATGTCACCAGTGCAGTCATGGGAAATCCCGTCACCAGGGAATTCGATGTTGGGCGGCATATTGCCAGTGGAGGTAATGGTCTTGCTTGGAAGATATTTAATGGGACTAAAAAATCAACAAAACAGGTAAGTTATCAAATAAAGACCTATGTTTATAAACGTTAGATGACAGATTGACTGGTAGCAGTTGGTAAGTGGCAGTTAAAATCCAGCTGGACAGACTAATGTTAAGGGTAGTGAAATGGCACCAGGAGCTCAGCACTATTTAAGTATATTGTTCTCAGCTATGTGATACTTGCTTTAAGCCTTCATTGTTGGAGAATGAAGTGGTTCTGCATTCATAGCATACAATTTGGAACCAAGATCAAGAATTCATGAGATAAAAGTGATCTGACGAGAAGGAAGAAGTTTGCTTTAATATGGATTAGTTTCCCAGTTTGTTGCACCTTGCAACTTTTTTTTGCTAACATATCTGGCTTTTTACAGTTTAAAATACCCATGAAGTATGTCATCATTTGTTATCAGCAAAAGATACTGTAGTTTTTTGCTCAGCTATCATACAGAAATTCAGCAGTTAGTAATGTTAAGTTATGAGATACTCTTAACAGGAAGGCATGGGATAGAGGAGGAGGTTGTGAAGGAAGTTGGTTATTCTTTCCCTGTGCTGCTTTCAGATCAGTATTGTTCCCTTTTAGTTTCCTTAAAGTGTTAGGGTTTAGAGCACTAATACTCAAACTTTTGACTCACTTGAAGTCATACATACAAATGAGTATGGGACTGTAACTTCAGAAAAAGGTTTGCCAAAAACAGAATTTAAGAGTTGTTATTACAGAAAATTATTTTGTTACACTGGAAAAATGTGAAAAAACTTTTCTCAAATTCGGGGAGGAGATATAATTTTCAAAGTGTAAATAGAAGTGTTAATAAATTACAGTCTTTAGTTAAACGTAATGCTAAGTGATGTGAAGTCACTTAGACAATGCATCAGCTTGCTGCACATGTACCAAATAGAAATGGACACAAAAGAATAACTTGGGAAAATGTTTGTACAATCTGTTAGATCATAGGCAAATAAACAGTAGCAAATAGATAAATATAATACACAGAATAAATAATTGCAAAGAATGTGATCTGATTCTGTGTGACAGAGTCTGAATAATGTTTAATCAGGTACTTTTGCCATGTTTTCATACCTTTTTTAGCTGTTGCAGAGCTTTGTGCTTTTTATATTTACTGAATTTACACAATATATCAGTTGATTTGGGCTTTTTTTTTTTCTTACTCAGCTATACAAAGAGGTGATAACATTGGAAGCATGATAATTTTGATAGGTTTTATACAAACTATGTGTCCAGTAACCATTTGACCTGTAGCGGATGTATTTTTTAAGTCAGGAGACTTGTAGCAGGTTTCTTTTGCTGTAAAGTTGACAAGAGTATAAGTAACTAGGTTCCTGCTGATCATGTTTTTCAAGCCTTGAATGTGTGTTCTGACCAATAATTTTAGAGTTTTAGTTCAGGTGCTCCATGTGGTCCTGTGATATCTCTAAACTGTGACTAGCATCTGTGCAGTTGTATGCCATCATTAGTAATTAAAAATACAGCCGCAGTTGTACTGCATGGAATTTTATGTGGCTGGTGTTTTGACATGCAGTTACCATTCAATATTAGTATTACCAGTTAGGTAACATCATGTCAGCATTCACTTTGCCATTGCAAAACAAAACTGTGTAGCAATACAGCTTATGGTGTGTTGTATTGCAATATATGTTCTTCAGTATTATTTTTATTTCTCTCCTGTGTACCTTCTGAATGCTCTTTGGGCTAGCTGTCATTTTCCAGGTGATAGTAGTCACTTTTGTGAAGTTGCACATATGTGCTGTATTTTAAGTGTGTATACCTAACTTGAAGCTATGAGCTTTTTTGCAGTGTGTATTGTAATCAGACAAGTAGGATGTAAGGGCCTAATTACCTCTATTGTTGTCACTTTGCCACACCACAAATAACAGTTTAACTCATTGTAGTGAGATAAAACAGCTAAATTTGGAGGTTTTAACATTACAGCAGTAGATCCCCTCAGAAATCTTTGTTTTCAGGATTATTTTTGTTCCTATTTTAAGTCAGTGACAGTTACAAATATTCCATCTCTGGTGACAGTAGATATCTGTAACTTTATTCTTCTTTTCCAACTTTTGCCTGGTTCCTGCCTTGCTGCTTTTCCCGGATTTCTGAATGTTTATCTCTTATTATTTTTTAATGTGCTTTGTCTTTTCTTGCTTACTGTGTAGGTGACTGAGTAACAACGTCACAGAATGTGAGGAAGTTACTTACCTGTGTGCATATGTTTGTCTGGTTCTATTTCATAGCTGATTTGCTGCTGTTTGAAAGATTTATGAGTTACTCTTATATATAGGTGTATAATTTCACAGTCTGTGTTTCAGCTCATCTTAGATTTATTAATTTAGACTTTATGCACTTATACTTTTTTGGCATAATATTACACTTGTCCTTCTGCTCAGAAAGTGCAATCATAACTAGATAGGGCAAGGTCACAAAATACTTGCCAGCTCAGTTGTAAAGCTAGAGAATTCAGAAGGTAGGTCCCAAC
Source organism: Bombycilla garrulus (assembly GCA_013400315.1). NCBI lineage: Eukaryota > Metazoa > Chordata > Aves > Passeriformes > Bombycillidae > Bombycilla > Bombycilla garrulus. The sequence continues at coordinate 323,295 of VXBU01002791.1, read as the reverse complement.
AACAAGGCTATATACACACAGTCAAGAGGGACCTAATGGCCTTGAGTCAGCTGGTTAAGGATCTGGAACACTAATTGTGTTCTCTTCTGCCAGGTGCAGGGAATTATGAGTTTAAACAAACCACTCAGGATTGCAACAAGCACAAATAGCACCAATACTTAGACCCAACACAAAATATTCAAACCATAACTGATTTAAATACTCACTTTCTGATTCTTTTCACTTGTTATCAAACAGAAGTTTTTCAGAAGTGCTGTCTTAGTTTGAAATTTTGTTATTAGTCATGTACTGCTTAGTGTATGTCTTCCATCCCATCATTGCTCTTCTCTGTGTTGTGTTATAGTTTGATCCATCACACTTAAAAGCTGGAGCAGGGAGCCAGTATAGATAGAGGCAGGAAAAGTATACTTGGTTGAGATGGTTACAAGTATTCACCTGCAACGGCTTAATGAAAATAGCTAAAAACCAATTTTTTTGTGTATTGGGCTGAATTTCATATTATGCATAGCCTATTTTAAAAAGTTTGCAGGGTTTTTTTTTTAATTAATAATATAGCTGTTCCTGTGAGATTTTAATTAGAGTAATGGTTATAAAATGTGCAGTAAAAAAGCATGGAGTTCCTCTTGGGACTGAAAACTGTACTTTCACACTATTTTCTACTGCTTTCTAACCTTTATTATTATTCATAATGCTGTTGTAGCAGTGTATTAAAGTTTGTTTCATGATAAACGTTTTTAATTCCTTTTTTTCATCAATTGATGCATTTCACATTAATGACTTCCCAGATGGTGATGTAATCTAATTTTTTATCTTTTATCAACCTCTGTAATTTCAAAGTTTTATACAAATTTCTTAATTTTCTCCTGCTCCAGTTACAGAAGTTGGAGAGGATTTCTCTTTAAGCATTACAAAATTCCTAATGTTTTATCGTGTGAATAGTCTCATCAGATTAATGGACTACTGTGACAGTTTTATCATATTGTATTGGTTTGGAGCAGAACACTGAGACAGGACCTGGTTTAATAAAGCAACACCAGATATATACTCAGAATATTTTAACTGTTCATAGTTGTTAAAAAAGCTTTCATCTATTTAAAATCAAGCTGATTTCTGACTGTGGATCTTCTGCTTTGTCACTGTGTAGGTAGGGGTTATAGTTTATGTATTACTGCTTATACAGTAAAGTATCTTAACTCAAAATGTATATTTCAGAGTTTACATATAGTAACCTCTCCCATGACTGGGACTAAGTAAGAACAACAAGTCAGTTTCTTTGTTTGGTTATTGTATTGGTGGGATTGTACTGTTGATTCAAAAAGCACATTTCTTTATAATTGTGTATAGGCTTAGGTTTTGGCTGTGTTATATACTGAGTGAATTCTGTTGCTTATTTTCAGGAAGTAGCTGTTTTTGTCTTTGATAAGAAGCTAATAGACAAGTACCAAAAATTTGAAAAAGATCAGATTATTGATTCCTTAAAACGAGGTGTTCAACAGCTAACTAGGCTTCGACACCCTAGACTGCTTACTGTTCAACATCCATTAGAAGAATCCAGGTAAGCTGTAGTAAAGTAGAGGACAGTTATTTTTAATCTATGTTTTGGTATTGGATGTCAACTGTCCGGAACATTCAATACACACATCTGATGAGATTCAAGTTTAGCGTATTTATTCATATGACAAAGTATTCACCCTCAGAATAGAATGCAGTTCTGCTATGAATCTAGTTAAGAAGCTGTTGCTAGATTTTAGTCCAGTTGCAGCTGTAATGACATTACAGCATGAAAATTTGGTGCTTTAATTTATTTTGCTTTTAAAGAACTCTCTTAAAATGGTTTTCTCTCAAAAACTTATTAATACATTTTGTTCCATGTATGAGATGTACTTAGTACATTTGAGATTAGGGATTTTTGGTAAATTGTATGTATTGTATATTGTAGCTAAACATGTGTTGAAAAGGCCTTCAAGTTCCAATCGAGAGAGGCAAAATTCAGCATGTTCTTCTAGTGCTTATTTGATTAATGAAAGGTTGGTCACTAGGCACAATAACTGGTTAGTCTTACAAATTTATTGTTCAGCTTTAGGGATAACAGCACATTGAAATCTGACAAGAAAATCAGGATTTCATGTTAAAATAGGAAGCTGATCCTGATACTACCAAAGAAGATCATGGAGGTTTTAGGGTTTTTTCCCCAAATAGGAAGGGGATTGGACTAGGTGATTTCCAGAAGTCCTTTCTAACCCCAGATACTTGGTGATCCGAAGTAGTATCCTGATAAAGGTTCATTATAAAATGTCCTTGCTTTCTGTGTTGTCTTGAATTTTTCCAAATGGCTTCTAGGAGCTGAGAATACTGTAGGAATGCTTCTTCATCTTTGCAATGCCTGCTTTGACAAAGGTTTATTGGATTAAATTGCACTTGCATATTCATATCTATCTTTCCTGCAGTGCTAAACACATTTCACATTAACAGGGGTTCAAAGCTGTCATTACACCTATGATCTAGTATGTCCCTGAGCTGGCCTAAAGAAAATCAATTAGGTAGTTGAAGACAGCTCTCAGTACTCTACAACAGTAAATAAACTATTACATGCTAAGTGACCTAGGGTCATCTCAAATTATGGTGTATGCAAGTGAATCCCAGAGTATAGATCAGACTTCTTCCTTAAAATTGTCACAGTTTTCCAATTGATTCAGCAACTTTTCCCCTGAACTTTGCCCTTCAGAAGAAAAGGCCAAGATTCTTACCTTTAAGGAAGCTTTGGTGGTGTTCTTGAGAAGCATTTAAGCCTTTTGAGTAAAATTACCAGTATAGTTAGATCAGAGTTCTTGTTTGTGAGATTTTAGTAATGACTTACATTTTGCTTCTGCTGTTTTTGTTTCCATATTCAGCACACTCAGCTGCTGGTAGAAACACGAGAAGCACAAAATCTGTACAGTTGCTTGCTTTGCTGGAAACTGATGTAACAGTTTTTGGAGGAGATTAATAAAAGAAAGGTTTATGTAGAATGTATGTGTGTGTAACCTTGTGCAAGCATGCTGTAAGATTGCTTTAGGATTTCAGGTCTTTCAGAGCACTTATGCTNATTAACATACAGTTGTAATGAACTCCTTGCAGGTCACCTGTTATTCTTCCTTTATGAGGCAAATAGATACTTGATGTGCCTGGAGGGCTGAAGTAGATATGGAAAGAAAGGCCATACCTTTCTGACCCTGGTGTGTTTAGATAGTTTTTCCACTATTAATAGAATGTTTCTACTACAAGTTATTGGTATCCAACATAGTTATTTTTAATATAAATGTACGTACTACATATAATGATGTATACCTCTTAACATGCATTTATGTGAGTGACTTCTTATTTATACTACTTATTTAATATTAGTATGTTTATTTACAAATGGTCTTGAATTCCATTAACAGCACTGGAAAACAATATTTATTTATATTTAGCTTGTTGTTAAAGAAAAGGATAAAAAAACCAAATTGTGGGTTAACTCATAATTTTGACTTGTATTTATAACAGAAACAGGTTTTATAGCTCTAGTCATATTAATAGTAACATGAAAGGTATGTCATTAACAGAATGGTAGGGAGGAAACCAAGCAAAAAAATTCGTTTGGGTTGGCTGACACAGCATTCAATGTATTTTACTTTTCAGTTGTTTTTCTTTTAGAGAGGCAGTAGATAAAACTAAAGTCTGGATGAACAGTAAGAGGTTTGCATTTTTCAGGGGCCTTATTTTAATTCAAAGATCAAGCTTGTTAATTATTTAAATACTTGAAAAATCCTGAGATCTGTCTTCTGATGTTTTTATGGAGTGTCAAAAAGTTAGGCTCTGTCTTCTTGCCTATAACTTTATATTCAAAAATGTATCTTTGCTACTCTTACTTTGTTTCTGTTTTCTGCATTCATACTGATGCAGTACATAGTGTTCTCATGAATCCTTAAAGCAGGTATGTGTGCTACCATCCATGTAGGGCTTTCTCAAAAAAAAAAAAAAATTTAAAATAATTAAGGGGTGAATTGCAATGGCTGTCCATTGTCTCTGCTGCTGTGCAGAGCAATACGACGAGTATAGATATAAAGAATTACTCTGTCTATGTTGCATGATGATTGTGAAATTGAGACATATGTTGGTTTCAGGACCAATTTTGAAATCTGAAATTTTGACAGTGTTATGACCAGTCCTTATGTGTGGAATTTTTCTTCTTCTCTGTTTTTCAAACGCAGTTGACACAAAATGTATAGGCAAGACCATTAATTTTTCATCAAGAAAAAAATCAACAAAATAATTTAGAGAACAGTCACTTCACATGCAGACTGCAGTTCATATAACAAGTGTATTTGTGTTTGCATATCTTCTTCTCTATCAGTTGTCAAAGTAAAAGAATATTCAAGTGCTCTCTTACATTATATTACTTTAGTTTCTGATCATTGTCTGACCTCATTAAGTACTGCTTCAGTCAGGGACATGTTGGTTTTAGGCATAGATCTTGCAAGTTTTAATAGTAGTAAGAATTCTTTGATCAGTTTTTCCAGGATCAGGACAAGAAAAGCATTGTTTTTAAAAGAAATTTTAGGAATCACTGTGTGAATCATTAGTAATTTATGTGAATGTTAGAGAATAAAATAACCTAATTCTAGTAATTTTTAAACTTCAGACATTTATGTGTTGCTCTTTAGTATAATATTAAAAGAATTCAAAACCTGAAGTAGAACATGACTTTTGTAGTACCAGGTGCTTTGGCAATGTATAATATGGTGGTTCTATGGTTCTTTATTTACAGTCAAGAGATATATTACATTTATGTACAAGAATTTTTTTAATGCATTTCCTATACAGGGATTGCTTGGCATTTTGTACAGAACCAGTGTGTGCAAGTTTAGCTAATGTTCTTGGCAACTGGGACAACCTACCTTCTCCTTTACCATCAGACATCAAAGAATACAAACTTTATGATGTGGAGACCAAATATGGTTTGCTTCAGGTATGGTACAGGTTGTCTTTATAATTTCTTTTCTGCTTTTAATATTAATGATTTTTTTAATGAAGTAAGTACACTGCCAAAGTTTTGTCTGCCTACAGTAAATCAGATTATAATGAGGTGAGAGATAATAGGGCCCCCATCACTCTAAGTGTAAGAGAGGATAAACACTAGAAGCTCTAAGCTGCTCCTTTTTTTTGATTGTTGTGACATGTAAAGTAGAAAATTCAGTTAATTTTTATTTTCCACGTAAATGTCTACACTACAGCTGTCTCTTCCATAAGTGAATCTTTTCTTTCTGTTCTGTGGAGAACCATTAGCTCCCAGGTTTTGTTTGGTGAATATGTTGATCGGCTTCATAAAGCATTTTTGTTCTTCTGAAATGATGTGGCCTGAGGGAAGAGGGGAATGCACCACCACACTTACGCTGTGATAGTTATTTGACATTAGTAATCTCACCTACTGATTACCCATCTGGGTTTAATTTCCTTCATGCATAGTTTTTAAGGCATAGGCTAAAATAGTGATGAAAAATTGTTTCTTAGTTAACTTAGGAATTTAACTGTAACCATAAGAAAGGAATTTTTGTAAATGTCTTACAGGATGTTTGAGGAAATACTTAACCTGAAATAATGATCTTTTATGGACAGGTTTCTGAAGGTTTGTCATTTTTGCATAGTAGTGTCAAAATGGTCCATGGAAATATTACTCCTGAAAATATAATTTTGAACAAGAGTGGAGCGTGGAAAATTATGGGCTTTGATTTTTGTATCCAATCAACAAATCCATCCGAACAGGAGGTAACAATCTTTATCATCAGTCAATTTTGAATTCAGGTCTTTGCCTGAAACCAGTTTCATGATCTTGCATTCCAGTATAGAACCACTTATTTAATATTCACATCTGTATTTTATTGGCCAAAAATTAAAACATATGGCACAGGTCTGGATTGAAATGCTGCATTTGATTGTCTCAGAAAAAGAGCCCAAGTGGGCTCAGTGGGGTCACAGTAGACTAGTGATGGTTTCAAACAGAGGCTGGAGCCTGTGCCACTTCTGCTCCCCTTCATGTTGGATGATATGCAAGCCTGCCTAACTCAGTGTGCTGTACCTACTCAGTGCCTGTGTGCTACCTCTTAAAATTAATTACATCATAGCTCATGTTTCCCTGTTACAGCAGTGCTTTGATTTTACATTATACTTCCCAGCTCTAACATTCAGATAAAACTGCATCAGCATTTCACTCCAAGCTGCAGACAGAGATTCTTAATAGTTTTGTCTTACTCTGTTTCTGTTTGATTCGTAATTGAATTTGAGTGGCTTAATTATTTTTCACTGCTTGAGTTTCTTTTTGAGAATGGTCTTTAAAAATCCTTGATAAATTCACTCTGTTTTATTTCTCATACTTCACTTGTAGCCAAAGTTCCCTTGTAAGGAATGGGATCCAAACTTGCCATCCTTGTGTCTTCCAAATCCTGAGTATCTGGCACCAGAATATATTCTCTCTGTGAGCTGTGAGACAGCCAGTGATATGTACTCTCTGGGAGCTGTTATGTATGCTGTGTTTAATAAAGGGAAACCAATTTTTGAGGTCAACAAGCAAGATATTTATAAAAGCTTTAGTAGACAGCTGGACCAGGTATTTGTTCTTTTTATGACTATTGTTTGTTGATTTTCATATTTGAAAAGTTATTACTGCAAAATAGATTTAAATACTGTGAACACTATCAGTGCTCCAACATAAACCATCTGACAATGGTATCTTACCCTGTATACTGTTGTTATAACAAGAAAAATGTCATGGCAAACCATGAGAAATAAAAATATGTTTTGAGGAGGTTACATGTACCAACTTTATAAACCAAAAATCGCATTTTTCACCAGATTTCTCTGTAAACCTGTTGGATGCTGGTCATGTGAAATAATCTTATCTAGCAAGATGAACAGTGTGAAACACCTAGCAGTGAATCACCTCTGTGGGACCATTGAAGAGGGCTGGGTTTAGTGTGATTTGATCACTTGACATGGTAGTTGGTATCCACTTAGCTGTCACTATTTCACATTCTTTGTGGACTGTGAATATTAACAGAAGACAGTGTCAGAGTTAATTGGATGAGCTGATATAATATCTGTTCATATGCAGGTTTCCTTTGTTGTAACTTCTTTGGGTGCCCATTGCCACACAGTATGTACTGAGTTTTAATATGTGTAGACAGCACCTCAGATAATGACGTTTACCTATTTAAAGTATCATCTTTGTGTTCTCTGATAACCTGAACTACAATGGGAAGTTGAAAAAACAGGGGTGGGTCCTAAAACAGGTAGGCTTTTGGGAAACAGAGAAGACTGTGAGCAAGAAGGGCGGGATATCAAGTGCGTGGATAGAGAAACCATCGAGAGAGCAAGGCATAGGCCTGATATATATTGGAAATAGTTACATGCAGGGTTTTCTGACTTCATGTTGTACATGCTTGAATTCCTTCCACAGCTGAGCCGTTTAAGCTCCAGTAATCTTCAGAACATACCCGAGGAGGTGCGCGAGCACGTAAAGCTACTCCTAAATGTAGCTCCTGCAGTCAGACCAGACGCCGATCAAATGACTAAGGTCAGTCCATGGAAAATACAGTAGCCATAGGAAAGAGAGAAATCAGTGTTTGATTTGTAGAGCTATTTTAAAGTGTTTTCTGTTAATCATTTTGTTGAAATGTTAAATATTTAACCATTTAGATGTAATGTTAGTTGATGCCAAAAGTTATCCTTATGCTGACATTTATTGATATGGAAAAAGTGGGTACTGAGACAGAATTTTGAAAATTTTTTCAATTATTCAGAAAATTATTCAATGCAACACTATTTTATTCCTTTGCATACAATTGGAAGCTTTTCTGTGCTATGATTTTATACAATTCAGTCTTTAAAATCATATTGGAAGGATTTGAAGGTGGGAAAATGATAAAGGGCAATAAATGTAAGGATTAACTTTTGGCTTATGATTCTTGATGTATTCTTAAGTGTGCGGAATAAGAAAGTATATTCGGAAATTATTTGCCCCAGAAAGCAAAATTTAATTGCAAGTAGGATATTATGTAAGTTTTTATTTGGCAAAATGATTGCTCCATTTTCCTGTCTGAAAGTAGAATTTAAAACACCATTCTTCCCTTGTCTCATGCCCCATTTTCTCCAATCTGCTAGTCTGATGGTTTTGTCCACTTGAAGGATGGGAGTGACAGAATTGGCAGAGTTTTCTTAGGTATCAACTCAATTGTCTGAAGGTTTACAACAAGCAAGTCTGCAAGTGGTGGTACTAAGCAGTATGGTTTTATAAGGATGTTGAGTCTCTTTTACCATATCTGCACACTGCACACTGAATCATATGATAGAGGTATCAGAGCTTCCAATGTTTTCTGGAGTTTCCAGGGGTGGGAGCCAGATGTGGATAACTTAGTAAGTAATCCTTTGTTGTAATGTAATGTAATGTAGCATAATTATTCCTGGGGGAATATTTATTCAAAGTTATTTTTCATTACATTTTTTTGTAAGCCACTTGTTGTATATGAAATTATGTTTTAACTTAGATATACATAACATGCATGAGTTTTTGAAAAATGCTGGGAAAATTCTGTCTCACTAATCAGCCTGTATCTATATGAACATTATACTACTTGACATATAAAATTTATTTTCTTATTGTTAATTGCAGACATGTCATTGTAAAGGCTTACCTAATGTGCATTGAAAGGGTAGATAGATGATTATATTTTGGAATTATTGTAGCAGTGTCAATGCTGTCCACCTCCAGATCACAACCTTTTAATCTTATTTTTAGATACCATTCTTTGATGATGTAGGAGCAATGACACTTCAGTATTTTGATTCATTATTTCAAAGGGATAACCTACAGAAATCACAGTTTTTTAAAGGACTACCAAAAGTTCTGCCGAAACTACCTAAGGTATGTCTGAATGATGTCTTGAAATAGCAAGTTTGAAAATATATGAACATCTGTTAGCATTTTGACTCTTCGAATGCTGGACTTTCTGTAGCATTGTACCATAATAGGCTGCCATGAGACTGTCAGAATAGAGTAGGGTATAAAGGGAGGTTAGAACATACTTATTCTGGAAGTATTCCTCAGCAATCAATAATACTTCAAATGGAAAATGGCAAATTAGCCAAATAAGGAGCCATCATTTGCGTGTCCTGTTGTAATCTATCCCAGTTTGAAAGAAAGTTGTCTTCTCTCCACTGACAAGGCTTTCCCTGTGTTTCCAGATGCCATCATAGCTCTCTGAAGCCATTTTGCCACCTTTTCTTCTTATAAGTTTGCTTCAAGTTTTTTTCATAGCAAGGCAGTACTTTAATTTTGAATGATGCAGAGCTTCCTTCCCTCAGTAGACCAAGTGCTTTCTTGTGCTGGCAGTGCTCAGAAATCTCACAGGCAAATGCCTGTCATTACATATTTCTCCTGTGTAGTGTTAAGCGCTATGTCTAGACTGGCTCCCCTTCCTTTTGTGGTATACCTTAATTTATATAAGCCATAATGCATATGTGATAGAAAAGTAGTACTAGTATAACACATAATAGAATAACTGAGCTTCTCAATCAGTGCATTAAATTTCTTTATTTTTAATTCAATGTTGCACTACTACAACATTGATTTAGTATTTAATACTCCATATTTAATACTCTGTTCTTTTTAATTTAGTAATATTTTCCTTTGATCAGAAATGGTTGCTGCTTTGAATTTGGAAATAAGAGGCATGTATTTCACCTGGGTTTAGACAGTCACTGATTGACCAAATCATCTTGAGGGCATTCTTTTAATTTTTTTTCCTGTCTTGAAGGTATAAGTGACTATGCCCTTGAACCATATATTTCTTAATTGACTTCAAAAGCATTTAAGGATGTTTAATGCTACAGTAGACATCCACAGTTTAAATATCTGTTTCATCAGCAGAATCCTATTTAGGGAATGTATCTGGAGTTTTACAGGGAGGTATAGTAGGATTATGTGTTTGTTCAGTGAAGGATGGGATACAGAAAAAAAATTACTAAATTGGAGGGTTTATAGGATATTTTTAAGGGTCTTTTTAGGGTCTTCTTTTCTAAAAAAAAGCGTATAGAATATGGTTTTCATAACTTGTGTGTGGCTCGAAGTCCTATTCTCTGTACAGTTAATTGCTTTTTGTTGATCTTCACAGTTGTTAAAGTCTTCATTCATGTTTTGAGTGCAAACAGAAAATTAAGCAGAATAGCACAGTGTAAATTACCTACTGTGTACTGTGCAAATAAGAGATCAAAACTGAAAATTACTGGCCTACTTTTTTGTAAATATCAGGCTAATTCAATAGCTGCTAAACTGGCACAGTGGTATTTACTGCAGTGCAGTGCATGATTCACACTTGTTTGTTTTTTTTCTTTTAGCGTGTTATAATTCAGCGAATTTTGCCTTGCTTGACTTCTGAATTTGTAAATCCTGATATGGTACCCTTTGTCTTGCCTAATGTCCTCTTAATTGCTGAGGAGTGCACCAAAGAAGAATATATCAAGCTCATTCTACCTGATCTTGGTCCTGTTTTTAAGCAGCAAGAACCAATCCAGGTATGTTAATATTATTCATATTGCAATTTTTCTCTTTGGATTTGTTTTCCCTGAAAAAATGACAAATTGTCCTATTTGTTCTATTGTCCTAATTGTTCTATTGTTCCTTCCCTATTTCCATTTTCTAGCTTCACACACATTGCCCAATCTTCTCTGTAGTTGTCCAGGCAGTCACTCTTGATTCATTCAATAGATTTTTCCAGGAAATTCTCAAAACCTCTACCTCTGCTTGTTTAGATGGGTTCTGAGGGTATATTACATTTATAGATGAGATGAGATTTGCAAAAAAGGTTTTGGTTGATTGTAGAAGATATATTTGTAAGCCTTTTAATACTTAGCTGGGAAATCTGAGCAGGGTTGTACAGTACAGTGTTTGCATATATTCTGCCAATAGGTGAACCTGGGTTTTTTGGGTTGTTTTTGGTTTTTTTTTTTCCTTGTATCCAGTTCGCTGACACTGGAATTATGGGTGGAAAAATTGTAGCTTTGGCACTCTCTAAGAAGTGCTATTTATTCATATTAAATGTAGTATTTATTTGAGGACTGTGCAAAAATTTATGTAATTAATTTAATTTTTATTTGACAAATGTAATGTGTAAGTAAAATATGCTGTTTTCCCTGCTGTTTAAATGTATAAATGTATTAAGACATAATGGTTACTGTAAAGGAACAGAAATTTGCATCCTTTTGTCATCACTGTGATGATTCCTGAAAAATCTGACACAAAGTGGGGCATTGTGCCTCCACAGATGAGAGACATGTATGCATTCCTTCTAGCTCACTCCTGTGTGCCATTATCTTTCTGCAGAGCACTTAAAGGGCAAGGTAAACATAGCAGACCTTTTATTTCTGGGTTTCAGAAAACTGGACCAGAGAACTGTCATTACACTGTGGAGGCAGGAAAGGGGGCAGCTGTCTAACTGAGAATACCTCAGGAAATTTTAACTACTTAATACTGTTTATATTTGGTACACTGAAGCTTTATGTTCATTTTTTTGTCTTGGAAAAAGTCAGTGTTTAACCAACCAGAAGCCAGTGAACATCTAATTTGTGCTGTGTAATCCTAAAAGGTAACTCTGTGTTCTGGTGCCTTTAACATTAGATCTGTGACAGGATCCTTGCTGCAAAAAGTTTGCAGCAAAGTTACATCTGGAGCATAATGGATACAAAAGCTGGTTTATATCTTGAAGAGATGAAGGAAGCAAAATACAAACTTGGATTTAGCTCATAAAGACGGAGCTTTGCAAAGCTTTTTTGTGACTATCTAGACACTATTAAATTCTTACACTGGTATTTTTAAGGCAAAGTACTACATGGCTTATTAAACTCTATGGTCTTTCTGGTATGGCAGAGTTTAAATAATATAGGTCATGTTTTCAAAGTTAATATATCAGGAATTCTGGAAAAAAATACAAAGGTTCAGAGTTTCAGAGCATAGAATTCCAGGTCTGACTATCTTTGTACAGGGGCAGAAATGTCTATTTTCTGTGTGCTTATAACTTCTGTAAAAAGGGATTCAGGGAAGATGCCAGTGTTTCTTCCAAACACTCTTTTATATTACAGATTTGTATGAGGGGCCTGTTGCTTGACTTGAGTAGGATATTCAACTTTAGTAGGAAATGAATATATCATAGGAGGGCTGCTCTAATTCAATATGAAGAAAATGTTAGCTAGTGTTCACAGTGTCTTTTTGTGAGGGAATTCATAATATGTAAATAAAATATGTAGATGAACTTATTCTTGAGGTTAGTGTGGAGTCACATGTACTGTATTTTAACATCCTAGCTTACTCTGAAATAGCTTGCCAGACAAACCCTTAATTTGTATCTACGGGATTTCATAGAGAGTAAGCATAGGATGTGCTGTAAATTCATTTTCTAATTCACTACACAGAAGTGTTCCCTGACAAGTACTGGGCTTTGCATTAATGAATGAATCATTATCGCTTAGAGTGCAACTGCTGTTAATTTCTTATTAAATTGTTTGTGTGAATCTGTGACTATACATTCTTAATTTTCACCTAAATATATTAAAAGTATCAAATTGGATCCTAGAAGCTTAAACATAGAAACTGTAATTTTACAATATTACATGATTAGGGTTGTTAGAGAAGAACAGGTGTTAAGAGCACATGTAGGTCTTACAAACTCAGGTTTAGGACAAAGATGGTATATTGAAGAAAACTATAAAAATCTAGCTTTAAAACTCATCTCATCCATCTCACCCTGATTGTCCCAAATTTGGGGGATATTGCATCAGAATCAATGTTCATGGAATGAATGATTTCGTGTGTGTGCACAATTTGGGAAATTATAAATATCCAATAAGAAAACACATTAGCTGCAGTATAAAAATCTATTTTTCTTCTCTGTAAAGGGAAGGGGGAATAAATAAAAGGGGGAAATTTGTAATGGGGTCTTGGTACATTTCTGTTTCTATACCTCAATGCTTCTGTTTATTTGACATAGAAGTGCTGATTGCCATGTATTTTTAGACAAAAATTTAAGTCTTCCTATAAAATACTTATTTTTTTGTTATAAATGTGATGTTTTTAAACATAATTTATCCTCTAGTTTAACCTATTTTCTGAAAGGAGTTCTGATACCAATGGGTGCTCCATGTCTCCTCTAGCACATGTCCGAGCTGATATGAATCTCATGAGTAACATAGTGCTCAATGTTTGAGAGTGAGCTGACTGAGTGATTTAGAATAGTGTTTAACTTTCAGGTGGCTGGTCTTAAGCAAGATGGATCCCACTATGTATATTTGCTATTCTAGTGTTATTTTTTATCAATGTGATGTGAATATTTTTTTTTGAAATTTTTTATTTTATGATACATAATTTCCATGTTAAATAGAATGAGGCATTTTTTTGTCCCTCTATCATTATGTAGCCATAATATTATTTTTATTATGTCCCTATTTTGATTTTATACAGCTTGTATATTCGGAGTTGTGATCAAGTGCTTTGAGGACAGAATTTGAGTGATAGTTTTTTGGAAGTTTAGCTTTTGCAACAGTGATGTGTGTATAAAGATTATCTTTGTTTAACAAAACACTATGAAGAGAAACAAGAGCTATTTACAAGTCCTTTTAAGTAGAAACAATTCTTACTGAGTCATTATGATTTGTTATTTCAGAAGAGTAGGTCTAGAACATGCATATTTTGTTTGATTTGTATTTGCTGTTTTTAAAATGCAATAACATGTCAAAGTGTTTTTTGTCTTCCATGCCTTCAGGCAAGCAACATGGTAAGTGATCACATTTACTGAGTTATAAGAAAACTTCTGAAGTTTTTTTGATACGATACAACACACTTTAAATTGTAAATATATCCTTTGCAGTTAAAACTTTTGGCTTCTGAATTGTCTTTCTTTGAATAGATATTGTTAATCTTCCTGCAAAAAATGGACTTGCTTCTAACCAAAACTCCACCAGATGAAATAAAGAACAGTGTTCTCCCAATGGTTTATAGAGCCTTGGAAGCACCTTCGATTCAGATCCAGGTACAGCAGTTGCAGACTTTATTTAAAACTCTTTTTTTTTTCCTCTTTCAGATGATATGCCAACTTTTTATATACTCATGTGTTTGTTTGCTTAAAAAATAAAAAAAAATAAAACTCTATAATATGCCTGAATGTTGATAGAGGTGAATGCTTTATTAAAGAACATTTGTTTCTGGTAAAGTGAAATTTAGTTCACTTGTTTTCCAGGAGGGTAACCACTTGACTGTTGTTCTAATGCTCTTATCTTAAATTATTACTAGCCACCATAGCAGAAAGTAGGAAATGCATTTATATTTCACTGCCTGTGCAGCAGAAACCATGCAAGCATATATGTTTGTACCAGTCTGTGAGAGGTGGCTTATCCTGAGCTCCTACTGGTGAGAACATCTGTGCTGACATTTACCTCAAGAGACCTGATGTGCTGTAAAATCACAGTAATATACATTCTGGTGACATTTTTAAGTATCCATATTTTTATTCTCATTATGCTTTCTCTACCTTTGTAAGGTTCTTCTGGGGATTTTTTTTAATCATTCAACTACAATTAACTTCCAGTTACCTGGAAACATTCAGGAGTGGGAGATAAAGAAACAAAATATTTTCAAAGGCAGTGTTGTATAATCAGATGTGACTTCTGCCTTTGCAAAGCCTTTGTAATATTAGGGACAAAGAATTTTGTTTCTAAGTACTCTGTCATGAGTTTCTTTCTGCATCAGTACTTTGGTTACTGAGGTGTTTACTTGCAACAAATACTTAGTACTACTGTCTCTTGTTTTTGAGATTGGGCTGAAATTGTGTGTTTATTTTTCCTCTGTTGCTAAAGTGTGGGTTATCTTGACCTGATATTTTAGCATTCAGTCTGTCATTGTACTGCAGTACGCATCGAAATTTTCTTGATTTATGTAGGAGATTGATAGTTTGATGTAGTAAAAGCTGGGTTTTATCTAAAGGTGCCTCATGAAAATGCAAGATATTCTTGCTGTTTAAATATTACGACTTTATGAATGCTCCTTTTTCTAAAATCTAGTTTTGAAAGTTCTGTATATGTACCATGATGCTTTATTATTCTAGCTATTTTTAAGTGAGTCTGATAGATTAAGGGCAGCTTCTGGGGATATATTTCCTTAAATATTTCCTTAAGAAGACATTTCAAACTAACTGATACTGAGTTATATTAGTACTAATTTTATAATAAATATGCCTGTTTCTTTTTAAACTTGTGTGGATTTTTTTTAGGAGCTTTGCCTAAACATAATTCCCACGTTTGCCAATTTAATAGATTACCCATCAATGAAAAATTCATTAATTCCAAGAATTAAAAATGCATGTTTGCAGACTTCTTCTCTTGCTGTGAGTATCATAGTAATGTTCTCTAGTGTTCAGAAAATGTTGTAACCTTTAATTACTTCGGGTTTACCATGTTATGTCTTTAAAGGAAAGCCCATCAGTGTGTTCTGATCTCTTACTGAATATTTTTTAAAAACTTCTTAAAAGTGAAAAAACACCATTTCTTTGCTCTAACAATTTTTAAAGTTGTTAGCAACTTACCATGTTAATAATACTGTAAAAATTACTGAAGTGAGTTCCATGGTAATATACATTGACAGTGTTTGTCATGCAGAAAAGCCAGGTTTTTGTGAGCATAAAAACAAGTGTTTTTCTTTCATGATACAAAAGCTTTTTTTAACTTGTCTTGAATTTTTCAGTATAAAGATTTTCTTACGAGTTTTGTTGGGGTTTTTTTTTTCTATAAATAAAGAGTTTGTTTAATTCTTACCATACTTCACAGGTCCGGGTAAACTCACTAGTGTGCTTGGGCAAGATTTTGGAGTACTTGGATAAATGGTTTGTGCTTGATGATATTTTACCTTTTCTACAACAAATTCCATCAAAGGAACCTGCGGTGCTCATGGGAATTTTAGGTAACTAATACTTCCAACTTTCTCTTTTGTGCTTTGATATTATAAATCTAAGAGCTTTCTGTGTTATCACTGAACACGTTCACATAGTGTGTCCCTAAAATGACTATTAGTAACTTTTTGGTTCTTCAGTATGTCCCTGTTCAGTTACCTTATGTATAACACTTGAGCACCAGTACATATATTTTTAGTCTTCAGGGCTTGGTAGAGTTCTGAGAACTCACTGCCGTTCTTGGGCTGTGACACTTAGATGGACTGGGTGCTCCACAGAGTCAGAGAGGCTGTTTTCCTCAGAAGAATATATGAACTATCGTTCAGATGCTGGAGCTTTTGAGATGTTACTGTTGCCTTCTTCCAACTTGCATAGCAGGTGCTATAAGTGATGGTGTACAAATCTGCTGTTCTTTACTGCAGGTTTTGTTAGACTCATTTTTGTTGGATGTTTAGGCACGCAGTTGTGCCTTTGTGCAGAAGTGGAACACAGTCTGGGTGAGGTCTTACAAAATGACTAACAAAACCTTGGTACTTCTGGTCTCCCAACCTCACTCCCACTTGAACTTTCCTACTGCCACTTGGTGCTTGCCTATCTCAGGGTGTGTGATTTTAGCAAGTTGAATGAGCTTAAGGAGTCCAGATGACCAGAGCCACTGCCAAGAAAGAGGTGTGACTTGGCCAAGTCTGGAAGACAGTGACTATTTCTCCTCCTGACACCAAAGTGGTGTAGACCAATTTTAACAGCTGAGCTGAACTGCCAGTAACCCTCATTAAACACTGTACTAATATGTGGTGGCAGCAGCATTTTTATTTGTTCAAAAGCAGTAAGAGGGCATCTTATCTGTAGTGCTTTAAAGATGCCTGTTTCCCTTAATCCTTGCAGCTTTGACTTTTATTTGCTATTTAAGAAGAAGGGACCCTATTTATTGCTTTATTTGTATTAATTCTGAATTCTACTCAGATACAGTAAGTGAATCTTAGTTTGGAAATAATGAGCTGAAATCAGTTTTATATACTTAGGCTCTCTTTTCTTCCAGAATCATAATACCATCCTTCATCTTTCTCTTGGTGACAGCTCTGTTCTGCTACCATAGAAAGTGAGGAAAGCTGCTGTGTCTTTTATCCTGATGTGTTCATTGTTTGTCACTAGAGCTGGACTGTTTTAGCAGAGAACTCTTCCTGTCAGAAACACGACAGAATGTTTGGGCTTAACACTGGGTCTCTCATGCCAGTCAGGATTCCTTTTTCAATGATTTTAAGATAGACAAAGATTATGCATGAGTTCTGATACTATGCATAACAGCCCAAACCTTCCATTTAACAGTATCTGTAAACAAACCATCAGAGAGCAGGATGATAGTTAATCCTAGCTACTTGTAGTGGGTCAGTGTGCCAGGAGAAAAGGCATCCTTAGTTGGTGCAGCTTCATTTACCAGGTGGCAGTGTGTCAGTTTGTGGCAAACCACTTGCACACGATATACTCAAAGATGCATATTCTCAGATAATTGGCCAGAACAATACATTTATTAATACCAGTTTTCTTAAATGCAAAGTATGTCTTCAGACATCCTCTTGTTCTGAACTGTAGCAAAGCCTCTTGCTGTTTCTTGTGGATCAGTACTTAGCCTTTAAGATTCTCTTGGTCATGTTTGTTCTTGCTTGCACACAAGCACAGTGGTTGTTCAGACGATCAATATGTATATGAGTTTGCTACTTCCAGTTTGTTCACATTGTTTACTAAACTTGCAATTTCTCCTATTTTGATGTTCTGTGATAGGTATTTACAAATGTACATTTACTCACAAGAAGTTGGGAATTACCAAAGAACAGCTTGCAGGAAAAGTATTGCCCCATCTGATTCCTCTTAGTATTGAGAACAATCTTAATCTCAATCAGGTAGGAACATGATTGTTCCGCATGCTTCTCCTTGACAATTATTAGAGAATAAGTTTAAACTCTTTTCATAAGAAAATTCATACATTACTGCATATCTGTGTCTGTTGTAAAAATAAGCAATACCAAAACCCTTCCCAATTTTACTGTATTTCTGTGTTTGAAACTTGTTATTTTTCAGTGTATTTAACTGAAATGGTGTAAAATTTCAAAATTAATACTGTCACTTTCCAAATACCCTGCAAAAGCAGTCAGATACTAACATAATAAGTATTCAAATAAAATGCTATGTTGCTATGAAATATTAGGAAAGGGAATAATAGGTTGGTTTGTTTGTCTGATAATTAATCTGGTAATACTGATATGGTGGAAGTTTTGTCAGCATTGCCCCATTTCAATTTTTTTTTAGTGCCCTGTGTTTTTCCCTGTTTCAGTATGCACTCTGCTTGTAATTTGCTATCTAATGCACAATAATGAAGGTGGAGTATAAATTGTTTTAAAATCTGCACTTTATCTGACACTATGTATTACGGGTTTATGAGGTATTACCTGCTAAGTTACACCTATCTGAATTCCATCAATGCAAAATCCAAACTTCTTATGTATTTCTTTTCCAGTTCAATTCTTTTATTTGTGTTATAAGAGATATGCTCAATAGATTGGAAGCAGAGCATAAAACAAAACTTGAGCAACTTCATGTCATGCAAGAGCAACAGAAGTAAGTGTTACGTTTGTGTTGAAGAAGTAGTCATTTTTGGGCAAATGTCAGAGGACTAGAGCCATAACAATAAAAAATCAGGTATTTCTAAGTTCAGTAGTTGAGAATTACCTCAAATAAGCACAGTTGTCAGAAGATCTGCTTCTATGTGCTAAGTTGCTTTCCTGTACTTGCTGAGAAATAAACCATACCAGAGAAACATAGACATCTTAAGCCTTTTAGAAGGCTGTGATATTTTAAAGTATTTGGAGCTATTTTATGGAGCCTGAGATGAGATGAGATTTCTGAGACAAAATAATTTGGGATATCTGAAGTCTGAGTCACCCTGCTCAAAGGGATAAATGAAGACCATGGGAAATTGTTAGGTGTTTATTATTTTTCAAAGAAACATTTGCCAGTCTTGTGAAGGAATCATATAAAAGTGGTTGCTCTCATAATGAAATTGTTTGCTATTATTTAAATGCAGAGGAATGATCTGCATTGTTAGATTGGTGTTGTGGATGTGATTAGAAAGTTTTCTGGTTGTAATATACTCTGCACTATGTAGATCTTTGGACATAGCCAACCAAATGAGTGGGTCTGAAGAGGCAAGATCTAGTGGTACAGGCAATCAGGTAAGCAACAATATGTAACTCACACATAGAATATTGAAATTTAAAATCACTTAGTTGATATTTATATAGCCTTAAATTACAGTATTTCAAATAATGAAAGTTGTTTTCTTTGAACTTAAACAGATTGACAAGGTATTTAATAATGGAACTGACCTTCTGACTAGTGGATCTGATAGTAAAGAGAATGAGATGTCATCAATACAAAGAAAGGTGTGCTTTATTTTGTAATTCTTTTTTGTCCATCTGTCTAATACGAGGCCAATAAGGGTTGCAGAAAAAGAGTGCGTGTAAATATGTACCGTATTTAAAGCTTTAGTAGAAAAACTGACTGCTTTTATATATAACACATTCACAGTCACATTGGGAAGGTCCATGAAAAACATTCAAATCATATCCTTCAATTTCCATGTAAAGCTTTCCTTGAAAATAGCTTTGTATGAAGTAGGCAGCAATTGGGATTATAAATTAGTGGTCATTTTCTTTATCCTTAATTATAGATTCAAATGAAACTAAAACTTCACTACTGGATTTAGGTTAGAAAAGCAAAATAGGGAACCTTATGATAAAATGACAAAGATAAATGAAGATAAAATGTAGAATTTTAAGTAGTAGCAGAGACTAACTTTTACTGTACCTTTCAAAGTTAAGTGAAAACAGTCAATATGTGCTTAAATACAAGAAGTGAAGGAAAAACAGCATAAAATATAAGCAGTAAGCTTAAAGTATTTTAAAATTCTTCTCATACTAATAATTATGGAAATGGCTCCCCAGAATGTATATATTTTATAATTTCTATTTCTAGTTATCTGAATCCTTGTACTAATTTTAGACTAAGAGGGAATGATTTAATTATTTAATCCTTCATTATTAAAAAAGTGGAATTAAAATCCTCAAAAGACTCTTGAGCAGTTTTAAAATGAAATTCCCTTTTCAACTGCATGGTCAATTGCATTTCTAGATCAAGTTAGTAATCATGTGAAAACAAAAACTGTGAAGAACACTTTTTCTTATGCCCAGCATTAAGGAAACAAAGCTAAAGTGTTTTTGTTAATATATCTTTATTTGAGATCTGCCCAAATTTCTCACTATGCTGATGTTAATATTACATTTATTTGCTTTAAGAACTTCCTAGCAGTATGATAAATATTATAATAGATTTTACTTATTGGCTTTCTCTTTTGTGTAAATTATTGTTTAACACATATTATTGAAACAACAGTACTAGTATGAAATAAAAATATGAATGTCAGAATAACCATTTTGTGCAACTTACTACCAGTACTTTCTCTTTTAAAGGCCTCACTTACACTGGAAGAGAAGCAAAAGTTAGCTAAAGAACAAGAACAGGCACAGAAACTGAAAAGCCAGCAACCTCTTAAGCCCCAAGCAACTACAGTAACACCTCCAGTGAAGCAGGTGAGAGAGAACAAACAGCTGCACTGTTTCTATTGGAGCTCTTATGCTTTTTCAAGGACTGCACGCATTTAGCATTTTTTTCCTCTTGTGAGTCACTTGTTTTCTCTAGTGGTACAACAGCACAGCTGAGAAAAGCTAAATTAAATTTTCACGTGCCTTCCATTTGAATCATTAGCAATATTCCCACTTTTTAAATTGCTAGAGTTTCCAAGGGTATCATTATTATCAGAAGGTCATTATACTAGGTAGGGAAAAAGGACATACTAAGAAAGGTCTTTCTCTGAAAGGCTTATTAAGGAAAAATATAAAGGATTTGGGGATAGGAATGGGACATTTAAGCAAACAGTCACAGTAGTGCTTTGTCTGTAGTCTTAGATGTCAAATTAAAGCTGCATAACAATTAGTTCTAAGTAGCAAAGAACACAAATAATATAATTTCTCTCGTGTAGTATTATATTTCATGCCCAATTCCGTGCAGTGAATTCTGATCTCTGAAAAATTAATGCCGGGTCTGCATGGGTAACGATGAAATACTGTTGCCAGAGTGTCTATATAGGAAAAACCTTTAACTGCATTTTGTGTTTTGCAGACAAAAGACTTGACGGATACCTTGATAGATAATATGTCATCTTTGACCAGCCGTCCTATCAACCAAGCTCAAGTTGCATCTTCAAACAGCTTCTCTTCCATTCCTTCGATGGGTGTTGGAATGGGATTTTCATCACCCATTGACAACACAAAGAGAAATATGACAAACGGACTAAATACAAATATGGGGTTTCAGACTGCCGGATTCGCTATGGGAACAGGTCTCACTACTCAGAATTTCTTCAGTGGTCCAAGTGCAACAGGAGCAACCAAGATGAATATGGTATCACCTGCCAATATGCCAAATTACAGTCCTATGAATGCTGCATCTGCAGTCTCTCCACTGACACAACAAAACAGACCGCCAGATATGTCTGCTTTAGATAATCTTTTTGGTCCTCAAAAACCCAAAGTAAGTATGAAGCAGTTGGCTCAACAGAAGTCAAGCCAGTGGGTTAATCAATTTGTGCCACCTCCAGGGTCCCCAAATGCAAGCAGTACAGCCTTAGGACCTCAGATGAACATGATGGCACAGCCAGGCTTTGGTATACAGGGTAATCCCTTCTTTTCTCCTCAGAACTTTGCACAACCATCAAATGCAATGACAAACAGCAGCTCAGCTAGCAATGACTTAAAAGATCTTTTTGGGTAAAATGTTTTGTTTTCTTCTTTCAAAGATTGGTGAAATTTGGATCATGGGTAAGCTGATTAACATCTTGTTTTGATTATAAAAGCATGACTCGGGGAAACTTTCAACCCAGCAAAGTAAAGACTTTTGGACAGGAAAAAAGGCTGATGTTTCGTTCACGTGGTACTGCAGTGGAATTGTGTAAGTGCAAAGTCATCTTACATGCTAAAGATTTCCTGTCTCCTTACCAACATGAGAGTGCTAAAGGAAGGATGCGTATAGTCAGCTGAAAAAGAAGAAGTATACTGAAATTATTCAGAGGTGAACTCAGTCAAATCCTATGAAATTTCCTACAAAAATTTTGTTTCTTAACTTCAGCAAAAATGCTTAGGGGATAATAATCCTATTGGATGCAAACCTGGAGAATTATTTGTGTTGCCTGAATTTGTCACAAGCTGTCATTTTGTCCCACGACAGTTTGCAAAAAGAAAATTCTGATGCTGGCCCAAAAATTTTGGTAGCCAAATTATACAGAGAGAACTCTAACCAATAACTATGGGTGAGACTAAGAAGGAAGCATATTTTGACTTTCTTCTCTCGTGTAAGCTAATGAATGTGGTAGTAAACTATAACAAGATTCATCAGGCATAAGAAGTTGTTCTAAAATTTGAGTCAAGTTTGGGACAGAGTAAGAACGCTGCTTTGTGCTGGTTTACAATCTCTTTTAAATGCCAGATCCTTGTTACAAGCCCCATAGCAAAAGCAACATACCACTTATGCAGGATTTTAAAATACTTGTGGTGATTCATCACATTTACTATATGTTCTCTTGTTTTGGCTAATATGATACTGCTTCTGACTGAAGTGAAAAAAAAATGTAGTTATGAAACCTCACAAATGAATGTAAATGTAAAATTCATTTTGACTGCCCCAACTGTGTAACTAAACACACATTATATAGTTACACAGGAATATTTTGAATTAATTAATATTTTTTGGCTCAATTGAGACAATGAAAAAGGATCGCCTTATACACTTTGCACAGGGTTGTGTGAAAAAGCAGACTGCCATAAATTGCCTTGATTAGAGAGAACAATTTCATTTTAATTTTGGTTTAAATCAAGTCCTTATGAAGGATAGATTGACATGAAGTGATTGGATTTGTAAGCTCTAGAGTGTATGATAAATACACAGGTATTTCAGATCCTTTTAATTGTATTACTCTAAATTCAATAAAGGTCTCCAGAAATCCAGATAGTAGTTTCTTCTACTTCCAGAAGGTGTATGTTCAGCTTGCCCATCATGGAATCTCTGCTCTGTTAGATACTACTGTTGGGTTTTACCTTTTCTTTTTCCTGAGAATTTTAAGAGCTTTCTTACCTAGTATTTTGAGGACTCTAAATGGTTATTTTGAGATGGAAGGAACTAGTTATCTTTTTTATGGAAAGCCTACCTGCTTTATTTTTCAAAGCCTTTCACTGAAGAAACTCTTCTTTTGTTTGCTGCTTAAGAAACCAAAGGGCCTTATGCTGTAAATATGACTTGTATTTTGTTATATTTCCACAGTTCTAAGCAGTGATAGCATTAAGCATATTTCTTAAAGAATCCTTTATGTATTATAGCTGCTGCTTTAGTCCTATTACTTAAAAATACTTGGGACCAATCAATTTGTGGTCTAGAAAACAACACATAATACATTGTGATGCTTATGTGCTGTTAATACTCATGATAAGCATTGTAGGTTATGTTAAAATATCCATGTAAATTTAAGTACAATACTAGAACTGTTGAACTGTATAAGTTCATTTGTGGTTGCTGGCACTCTATACTCTCAATCATGCTAATGTTTTCTTTTCTGTCAACTCTTGGAAGCTGTGTTTTGTTAGGGTAACCTAAGGCAAGTCCTTGAAGAATACTTGAATCTGTATTCCTCTAAATTATTTGGAAAATAAGTTTATATTAAAAACAACATCTCATAGGACTCTACAATATATTAAACTAATACATCTATAGCAAAGGCAGTCTTAAAAAGTCTGTGTCCTGATCTGGGGTTTCAGTCACTGATCTCTCTGGACTGGGAGCTTTTCAGAACTGGATTTAGTTTAACCTATTGTAGGGAAAGTCAAGTGAAAAAAAATCAATCTGATTTCATATACTAGACCTCCTAAACTGTGTGGTTTGGGGTATGTGCTTTTGGCATGGGCTATACCAGAACATAATCTATTTTGTAAGAACAAAGTAAAAAAAAAAAAGTCCTACAGGTTCAAATTAAAATAAGCTCTTTTATGAAGTGGTAATGCAATGGAATAAGGTCTTTATCTGACTCAAACAATTGGACTTTTTTCCATTTACAATTGAGAACATAACTTTGATTTCTCTTGTTTGCTGCAATTTTCAGAACGCCCAGAGTTGAAGAGCAACAAAGAAAACTGAAAAAGGTGCTTGTAAAAGCTCTAACAAAATCTTTCAGTTATTAAAAATTTAAAAAAACCCAAACAAAAGTGTATCTAAAAGTAGTAAATCCAATCCCTTTTCCACATAGATGGTTCCTGCTTAGTGTGTCAGGAAACTCAGTGTATTTGAAGATCTCAAATTATTTCTTCTTAATTTAAAGGAAAGAGGACTTGAAAGAGGTAAGTCACCATGGTTACATGCCACTTGCTCCTGCTACTATAGTTTTTCTTTAGGAAGTCTTTGCCAACTGATCTCTTCACTTACAAGTCATCATTCTGAGGCCCTGCAAGAGCTGGAAGGCTTGTTTTTTGGCCAGAGTGAATTGTTTGAGAGCAGCAATTGTGCTTCACATCCAAGTTGGTTTTTGGGAAAGACAAAGGGGAAGGGACAATGTTACAAAATGTGGGTATTCCAGGAGCCTCCTGTGGCTGAACTTGGATGGAAAGCAGTGCTACTTCTAGCTTGGCCTGAGGCAGAGGGTCTGCCTAGTCCTCCTGGAAAGTAAAACAGGGAACATAGGTTTGAAGTTGGTGCCTGATTAGGAAATTACAAATGCTGTTAATGAAATAGTAACCTGGTAATAAGTTATTCTTCACAATGCCTTGAGGAAGACTGTAAATTACACTAAATTTCCGCCCTTTAAATTCAACCTAATTTAAAGGAAAAAATGTGAAAGCCTGTAAAGTTGTATCATCACAGCACCCATGTGCTTACCCACTGTGACCATGTCTTCATTCTGCTGTGGAAATGAGAACAGGGTCTGGGTTGAAGTGCCCAGCCCATCTAGTTTACATTCATTTGTAAAGGGAAGGAAGTAAGTTCCTACTCTTTAAGTGATTCACCTGCATTTTATTTACTACAGAAGGAGAATCTAAGTGAAAATAGCTGCACATCTTCCATCAGTTGTGCTTTGGCTGCTCTGGTGTATGCTAAATGAACATGGCTGCCCCAAATCAGCAGTGTTTCCCATATTAGAGCTCTCGGTTCCATTTGGATTTAAGTGTGAAAGTGTCTGAAGCATCTTCTCAAAAATCAGTCACAGAAAGCAAACTAACCCTGCTAGAGGGAAGGATTGTATTAAGGATGCTTGAAAAACCTTCTCTGGGTTGATGGAGAACCTTAAAACTACTGAGTTTCAGATTAGCTTAGAAACCCCTAGTTTTGACTCTTGAGAGAAATTGGGAATGAAATGGCTCAGGTGTCACTGGAGGAGGGAACAGATCTTCTGTTCCTTTTTATCACTCAAGTGGTGTGAATGAGACACAGAGCAGCCCTTGGAACACGCTTATGCAGGAGGGCAGCAGTACCGGAGGAGTCTTTTGAAAGGTAAAGGAGTCCACCAATTATCTGGGAGATGGGGAGAGACATTTTACTGGGAGCATGGGTAGAATGCCCTAGTTTGTTTTAATGAAGATATATGTTCTCCTCACTGTGAATAAGAAATGTTGTGGAGAAGTTGTGGCCTTACACAGGTGTTGAGTACCCCAAGTAAAAGGCTGAATTTTTGGATGTGTAGGTGCACAACATTTCAAGCCTTATTATTTAAAACTTTCCTGTTCTGTTTTGTCTTTTTAGCAACAACTGGTTCACATTTATGTGGAACCTTAACAAATACCCTGATTGCCTTTTAAAGTAAGAAAAATGTATGTTGACTTTTGTATTATAACCCCTATTGTAATGTTATCTGTGTCTGTAGATAGATAAGTATGATTATATTCTAGATTATAGGATTTTTTGATTTTTCAGTTCAACTGCACCAAAAAATCTGAGACTAAATGAGAAGTTAGATTTGAATCAAATTCCATAAAGCTTCCATACAGGCTAAGAATTATATGATACTTGTGTTATCTATGATAAATAATACTTGCTTTGTCTGCCTACATCTGTGTGACTTGAGCAAAAAAGCAAAGTTTTTAAAACATATGTTTATGAACACTGGATCTTGCATTACAATGAGGTTTTTGGACTTTGGAGTGACCTTTGCTTATTGATTAGGGGTTTTTTTACTGGGCTTGGGTGGGATATTGCTGATTTATGCCATTTGTAATGAAAGAAGCATAGGGAGGGGGAGTACAGAAAAAAATACCCTGTTGTATATGTAAACCTTCTTTTTCCTTGTTAAGAGATATGCTGCATTTTATATATTCATTGTGAACTTTTTCTTTGGAAAGCTGTGAGGAAACCTATCTGGAGAATTTCAGATGAGTTAGCTGATTTTCAGGTGAGGTTCTGCCTTGTACCTTACCTTCCATTAGGTTTTGACTGCTTTGCAAGAAAATTAATAGAAGGCAGTAAAACCTTGGATTCATACACCAAATCCTCTTGCAGTTCAGGCCTCACCCTTGTATCAACATAACAAATAAGCCCTGAAATTGTGTTGTCTTTAAGTTCTCTGGAACAGTTCTAACTGCTGTATAGATTTCTGAGATGAAGCTGTAAATCAAAATGTGTTATAGTGAACTCAGGCCTTGTGCAAAATATTTAATACTTGTTTATTTGTCTAATTGTACAGTCTCCGTACTAGTAGCATTTATGTTCTGATTGTAAAACATTAAAATTCTCATGAGATTTATAAAGTGATATTGTTGTTGTGTCAGCTGTGATTCATAAATAGAACTGTCATAGCATGGCATTAGTGTATATCTGGTTTATTGGAGAGCTCTTCAAAACCAAAATTATTCTTGTATCAACTTTTGGATCAGTTTCTTTAAAGCTATGTAAAAGGTACAGTGACAGTTTTGAGAAATACACATTACTTTGTACACTGAATTAGGTTGCCTATGGAAATAAATGAACTTTTCATATTTTTGCTTTGGATTATATTTTTATTGATAATTTTCATTAAATTAACTAATAGTAACCCCAGTAGAAAACTTTTTCACTGTACGTTTTGTTTGAAATACATTTTATCCCATGTACTTTTGACTTCATTTCTTAGAGATTGCTGTTCAGACATTTGTAAAATGTGATCACATATTGCCTTCATGCAGTGGATAAAAGTTCTGGGGAAAAACTGCCATACTAGATGCCTCTAAAATTTGCATTTACTTTTTCTGATGACACATAGTGATCTCAATTTGCATCTTCACAGCTCATTGACCCAGAAACCAAGCTTTTCTCTAACCTGAGTTTCAAGATCCATTGCTTTGTCAGAGTTTGCCAGCACTTTGAAGGAATGTAGCTCTCAGCTTTTTGTATGGCATAAATTGTTCAAGTACAAGACATCTGAGGTACAAGAGATCTCATGTCTGATCTGATTAGAAGCACTATTGTTGGCCAGAGATGGTGTGGGAGAAGAGAGTAAAAGAACAAAAAGATAGATAGGTGAAAATGGAAAGGTACTATCAGGTGGCTGCAGTTCTGTCTTCACTTTCACTGAGGATGACAGCAGCCCCTTCCCTTCCCCAGCTGTATCCATCAAGTGAGCACAGTCCTGTCATATGCCAGCCCCCTGCTGAGAAAATGCCTGCCTTAATTTGCTCAGTTCATCACGGTCCTGATCTGACTGGCGTGTCCTTCACCTTGGTAATGTTCTCTTTTCTCTCCATTTCTGGATGTTGGTAGGATCCATAACTCCTACCTGTTTCTTAAGCAAGAAACTTTCAAAAATCCAGATGTTCTGGGTTTATTGTGGAGTAAAGTTGACAATTTTATAAGCTCTTTCATGAATCCAGATAGCCTAGATCTTCAAACAGGGAAGATGGAGATCTTCTCAGTTGTTAGATATTGGCAGCTAACTGTCTGTATTTCATCACTTAAATATCTCTAGTCCATCCTTTGGATTTCTCATACATCAGAACTTTAGATTTGTCTTTTTCATATCAGCATTGGTAGAGCTCTGTTACCAGCTGGAGACCAGTGCAGTTGCTCAGTAAATTGGAAAATGGTTCATAAGGTAACAAGGTGGATTCTGATTTCCTGTGCCAAACTGACAAAGCAGGAATTCAATTTGTATTCCTACCCATGCAGAACCCAAGAGCAGCTCAATAAATACTAGCTATTCAAGCTCTGAAATAATTTACTATGTATTCTAGGCATAAAATTTAAACTCTGGACTTAAAAAAAAATTATTTTTTCCTCTGTAGGACACCCACCTATGGACTGTACTATTACAGATCTATTGCAGTTTTTTTGTGCAAATTAAGGCAGTTGTGGGTGTGGACTGATTGGGAACTCAGAAATGGTAGAAGTTGAATGACTTACCTATATTTACATACCAATTTTAAAAAAGGGGGTTTTTTTCATCATTTTGCTTGTGCCTTAATTATTATTTGGCCTTTTATGATGGAATTTCTTAAAATCAAAGCTTCACCTTTTGCACAACATCGAAACACTAGGTTTTACACTCATCTGCAATAATTAGCCAAATAATCAAAGGAGAAAGAACCTCCATTTGTAACTACATCAATGAAAACATTATCTTTTACCTGAGAACCAAGGGGTTTGGGAGCTGAAATTATGACAAAGGCAGCCTTTGTTATGTCAGTCTCTGTGTCTCCTTGATGCAACCTAATGCTTGTAAGAGTAAACAAAATCAAAACCTTGAAGAGCTTGCTTTCCAGCAGGTGACTTTAGAACCAAACACCACAGAGATGAATAATTGCTTATTTTCTGAACATAAAAATCAAATATTGGAGCAGACAACTAAAAAAACTAGAATTACAATCCTGCTGTTGCCATGCTGATGAAATAAACACTTAACCTACGTCACCAAAGCTGTGATTAAGCATTTTAGCCAATGTCACAGCAGTGACTTCAAATATTGCAACTAAGAAAAATGCTAATGAAGCAATCAGATGCCTCTGTAATTACTGCACTAAATTTCATTTGGATGAATCTATCCTAATTTGGCACCAGATAGATATTTTTTAATTTTCATTTTTTAAGAATTTCTAAAATTAATTGTGTCTTACAATGATTGTAACCTACAATGATTGTATCTTAGAAAATCAAAGCAGGAGAATCAGGATAAAATAAAAATAGACTAGAATATTGTTTTCATACTTTTGCTGTTAAATGGGAACTTCAGCTGTAGAACTTCCTCAAATAGCATTTTGCTACAAACCCTGGCTTTACTTGGATACAAAATAGGAAAGAAAATAAAGTATTTGTAGAACTAGATACAATTTTGATGCAAGATCAAATTCTTGATCTGTTCTATAAAACTAGCAACAGAAGTATTTTCTGACTTGATAGATATTAAAAGTCATTTCAGCAATTGGGGTAATTTCAATATAAAGTACTAACATATTTTCATCATTATTCTCTGCAGGATTAAATTATTGTTTAATTGTTCTTTTTATTATCTGGCAAGCAGGAAACTTAAATTAGCTGTTTGGTTCTTTTTTTTATTTTTCATTTTGATTGTCCTTATTAGTTTTATGTATCCTAAAACATTCATTGCTTGAGTCTTACTGATTCACAACCATTACAAGTAAAAGATTTGCAGTGAAATAGCAAATACCTATTGCAATATCCTCATTGACACATATAGCAAACCAGAGCTATACAGCTGAAATTCTTTGATTTAGTAAACACTAAATATTTCTTAAGTTAACCAAATCGTTAACTGACTCCTGGGTAGGAAGTGTTTTTTTGTTCTATTCATGGCATGGATAGGACAAAGCTGTGATTTCCCATATATTGCAGAGATTAAATAAGTGTGTCTTAAATTATGTGTCTCTCTTCACACATAATTTCCAATTTATCTGCGCTCAATCCCACATACAGCACATCTTTTGCCAGAATCTTCCTTTGGACCATGTGCCTGCTACTTTTTCAGGCGAAGCCATTTCTTGAATCTACTTTCTCTTTGATTTTTTCCTTCATCGGTGCTCCCAAGCTGTGCATGTCTGTAGAAGTAGAAGGGCAAAAATCTCAGGGCTCTCTGACAATTTCTTTTTGCTGATGATGCTTAGTAAGGGAATGCTGAAGTTTTTGCTTGTTGCTTTTCAGCTGGAGAGTGTTGCTATGCCAGGAGGGGCTGCAGAAGGGAGCCTATCATGAGGCTCTGCATCTCAGCTTGGTGGTCCAGCTCTGGCAAGCCAATGGAGTGGGCTGATGAGTAGGCATCTGTTTCCCTTGTTAGCTGCTCTACAGGCAGCGTGAGCCTGAAGTAGAAATGTTAAAAGCAGTTGCAGAGCAACCCTTCAGTGCAGAGAGGCAGAGTTCATGGAATTGCTGAATTAAAAAAAAAAAAAAAAGAGGAAGGACAGTGGAAACTGTCATCTGCAAAATGCCAGAATATCTAGTGCCTGCCCTGCAGGGTTGGACCTATTTTCTTTAAAATTGTATCTCCTTCCCACGCTCTCTCTTCACCCATGCCTGTGCAGGGAGTGCTGGGGGATGCTGTTTCATGGAAGAGCCTAACTGGTCCTGACAACTATTGCTGCTGCTGCTGGGCAGCTGCTTGATCTCTGATTTAATCTAGTCTTAACACTCTTATTGGAATGGTTCATTTCTCTGTGTTTGGTTTTTTTTTTGTTGGAAATGACTACTTTGTTAGAATGACAGTGATTAGGAAGTTGAATACTTCATTTTGTTTTTCCTGCTCCCTGTTTTGCTGTAGCAGACATTTTCTGGTGAAAGGTAGGCCAAATATTCAGCATGTAAATGTACGTAAAGATTAGAGACATTAGAAAGGATTTTTATTACGTCTGTGTGTTTTGAAATAAAATTTATTTGAACAAAAGTAATAGTAATTTGTTCTGTCTTTTAGTACTGTAATTAGTACTGTCAATTAGTAATAGTAAAAGTACTGTCCTGAAATGCGAGTTACTGGTCACCATGTTTTTCAAGAAGCTACAGTTTTTAAGTTTATCTTCAGTTCTTTTTTAATGCAGGCACTGTGAGGGAAGAGGTTTTGCTTTCTGTGTTGCTCAGTGGCTTTAAATTGAAATAGAACTGGTTTCCTTTCCATTCTTTCAGAAGAGCTGCAGGTGATGAGAGTTGTTTAGTCAGTGATTTCAGCTGTCTTAGCAATGGAAATACCTTTAAAATTATGACAAAAGCATGTGGGTTTTAATTTTTTAATTCATAAATTGTTAAGAGATTTGACACATTTAGTCACAGACATCTGTTATAAAATATTAATTTTAAACAAATATTTTGCTCAAAGAAAAAGAAAAGTTTATTTATAATTTTAAGCTGTCTCTATGTCAATTTTTAAACAAGAAAAGGTTACATAAAAGGTATTCTGGAGCTTACTTTATTCTAACATAACTGCAGTTTAGCATAAGCACAACTCTCCCTTCAAGTCAACTTGTTTTTAAGAATAATGTGACTGCTCAGTCATCCTTCTCCCTCATTCTTTCTCAGCCATTTGCAACTCCAAACCTGTTGCCCATTTTCAATCCTTGTTTGATGAAAGCATTATTAAAATACCAAAGGTAAAGAATTAATGTAAGTTTTATGGTAACAATTGCCTCATTAGAGGGACCAACTCTGCACTGCGGGTGAGGGAAGGGCTGTAAGTAGAGATAGCTTTGGTTAAACACTAGAAAATTCACATAAGGGAGAGTCTCAGGAAGGCAGGTTTTATAAATTCTGATCTTCATGTA
This sequence comes from Bombycilla garrulus, assembly GCA_013400315.1. Classification (NCBI taxonomy): domain Eukaryota; kingdom Metazoa; phylum Chordata; class Aves; order Passeriformes; family Bombycillidae; genus Bombycilla; species Bombycilla garrulus. Next base: position 291,419 of record VXBU01002791.1, on the reverse strand, counting down.
ATAATGAGTTTTCTTTTCATGTCCTACAGTTTTGGTTTCCAACAGTATTTAAAAGGAAAAAAAAAATGTTCATTAACTTCTATCATGATGTTTTCTTTTAAGCAGTTCTGATCTAGGATTAGAGAAATCCAATGAGCTACATGCTATAATTTAGTGAATCAGTCAAGAGACTGTTCACAAATTGGGTATCACCGTAGGTAGTTATGAATAGTATGTTATAACTGTACTGCCTGGCATAGATTATCTGTTAAAAGTGGAGAGAAGATAATACCAAAAACTACTCCCCTTTAAAATGTAATTTTCTACTAAGAGGAAAAGGGAAAACACAGATTTGAAGAGGTGGAATGATTTTTTGTGTAACTTGTAACTAGAAGATTTCTAAAAACATCAAAGCAGTTCCTTACTGATAGTGACAGGCTGTAAAATGTTATGAGACATGAATTTCAAGATGAGATCTAAGACGTAATAAAACAGCCATAAGGTGTCACTATAACCCAAGAAACTTCCAAATAAATTTCAAACATAAAAATGTTCTTGTACAGCCACAAGACTTTCCTTATATAGCTTTATGAAAGCAAAAAAGGACCTATTTTAAATTAACAAACTGTATTCCTGTACGCACAGAAATCATCATCAATTGTATCTGTATTAGTGCAATGGTGAAAACTCTGCCCATTTTCTTTTTGTGGAGAAATAGACATACTTACATAGGAACTTGGCACATAGAAATGCTTTAAAAGCCCTCTTACTGCGTAAGGTAAGAAATGAGTACTTAATTAGCAGATTTCAGTAAGGAAAATTATAACTATATTATTTCCATTGTTGTTTTATATGTTATTAGCATCCCAGGAGCCACTATTTTTATTTTGTGTCCAGCTGTGATCAGATGTCTTTCCTACCAGCAATCTGATCAAGAAACAGAAACTAGAAACTAAAGAGGAATTTTTTTAACCATTTGGAATTAGTGCTGGTTTTGCTGCAGTTATCAGGGAAATAAACAACACATCTGAAAATTTGATTTGGGCTGACTCAACATGAAGCATTGTAACCCAGCAGGAAAGCCCTCAGTTCTCTTATGTGGTAAAATAGAAATCAGGTTTCTGAAGTCTTTGAATCCATCTTCATTTATGGCAGAAAACTGTAGATGTAAAGCCATAGGTTTCAAAATCTGAAGGATCAGATTGATTTTTTTTACTCTAAATGCTTGTAATACATGGGATCCCAGATCACCTTTTTTATCTTCAACATCAGATGCTGTAGATCTTGAAGGCTGATTTCCTAGAGTAACCTCTTTTTTAAGTAATGTTATAATGACTTTTATGGGTGCCAACAGAAATAGGGTCTCCTGTACACCCAACACTGTACAAATACAAAGGGAGGGTTGACTTCAGCGCAAAGTTTTGTGCCTAACAATAAAATCTGCTGGTCATCTGAGTGAACCTCTTAGGCACCAGCTAAGGACATGGTTTAGTGGTGGACTTGCCAGTGCTGGGTTAACAGGTGGACTCAATGATCTTTCTTTTCCTGAAAAAATGATTCTATGATTCAATGAAATCTACCAGACAACTTTTACCAAGGCCTTGTTCTTGGGCAAAGCATTGTCAAACTCACAGTGCTATGAGCTTTAAAGTCTGCCAATCCTCAGACTTGTGCAGATGAAACCAATATTCATTATCTCTGCTTCATTACATTGCTTCATTTGCAAGAAATGGAGGCATTTAAAACTTTCAAAGAGACTTAGTTTTTAAACATCAAAATGTTTTAATTCAATTTAATTTTAAGAAATCTTCAGTTAGGAAGAGAGGTCACTCAGGATTTTCTAGCCTTTGAGCTCTTGGTAAGAACTAAAAGGGCAAAGTCATCTCGCTTTAACGAAAGAAAGTTCCTTGAAATAACAAGAGCAAGTGGTGATCCAAAAATTATCTCACAAGCACCAGGGATGTGATCACATGGCCTTGAACTGAAAATAGACTGATTAAAAATTGACAATATTACTCTTTTGTATTTCCACTAGAGGAGCCCAGCAGCCTTTGGTTATTGTGAAGGCTGATCACTCAGCACAAAGCGAAGCCTCTTTGTGTTAATTCAGCAGAGACACCAAAAGGTTGAATTGACTTCCTCAAGATGTTAGTGTCAGGCTGTCAACTACTGTGATACTTAAATATTTGTAAAGAGTTCAAAATTTTATATTTTACACGCATGGGAAGAAGTGGCTGCTTGCAAGACAATCAGCACATGAAATGTGGATGCTATCCAGTCTGCATTGAAACCAGTAGCAAAAATCTTTTTCAAATGTGGCGAAGACCTGTCCATTATATTTAGGAATGATTGGTTGGAGCAGAGCAAAGTGGGTATTTCAAGGCTTTTCAACAAAAGAGATAAATGTAACAAATTAGATAGCCTCTATGTGTATATTTATTTGTACACCTACTGTGGAACATACTGTTCCACACAACTTATTTTTATTGCTGGATCTGATATTTACAGCTTGGTTTTCTTAAGGGGTTGCTACAACTCTGAACCAAGCCCTGTGTCTACAAAGCACAGCTCTTGTTAGGAAGGCACATTTCCTGTAGGTGCACTTGACCAGTTTCACATTTTCTTGCAGCTCTTGAATACCTGAGTTAGTGATGGCATATGAGTGCACAGCAATGGCTGTCTGCCTGCTGGTTTACGTCTGCTGAGCTGCCTCCCTGCAGAGAAGCAAGGAGTGAGTAACTCACTCTCTTTAGACCTTAGAGGAAGGAGCAATAAATTTCAAAAGGGGCTACTGCTGTAGCACTGCAGAAGTGCAGGCAGTGAAGGATTGCAAAGAGTAAGAGGAGGGAGAGAGGAAACCTGCTGGGAGAAATGTATGATTCTGTTAATGGTGAGGCAAGTGGTATTGCTAATGACAGACCCCTACACCCCTGAGGGGAACGTGCCCTGCCAGGGGCCAGCCAGGATAGATCTCTGAGAGAGACACTTGAATCAGCCCCAAATGCATGGAGAACAGAATTCAGACATCTGTGCTAAATGCAAGTAGGAAATGTGTGGGTAAGTGAACAAAACACTACGTTTTAAGCATAACTCCTTTCTTGTGTCTGCTCTGTGCTCTCTTCATCCAAACCAGGACCAGAAGACCAGAAAGATGGGCAAGATAAAACCCTTTTTTCCACAGCTGCTAGCAGATATGGGTTTTGAACACCACTTTCCAACCTGAGTTCCAGACTTCCAAACTGAATTCCTTGCACTGGAGTTTGCACCATTTCTGGTTTGGAGCCAGATTCTTTCATGTCTTCAGGCGTTCAGCTGCCATAAGAGCATTGAAGATACTATCTCAAATGCCAGCAAATACATGATTGTTTACATGGAAGGCAGTTTTGTTATGTAGTTTCACATGCATATATTCCCAAACACATATGTAGTTCTGGTGTCTGGCAGTTGGCCTGCTGGGGTTCATTTCCTGCGTGCCTGGTGAAAATTGGAGAGGCTGCTTCAATGCACACACGTGATCATGTTGGGCCTTTTCATCGTGGTGACCTTGCTGCTTTGCCTGTCTGCACACCCCAATGGTAAACCAGGATTAGGGGTCTGGAGGGAGAAACCAGGAGGAATTTCTTCCTTTTGTTCTGT
>VXBU01002791.1:206875-287767 GCA_013400315.1 Bombycilla garrulus | reverse complement strand
AGGAGGAGGAGGGGGAGGAAGAGGAGGGGGAGGAAGAAGAGGGGAGGAAGAGGAGAAGGAAGAGGAGGAAGAGGAGGTGCAGTTGCTCCCCAGGGATGGTTTCTGGTCAGTTCTTGAGTTGGCAGTGAGAGCAGTTGCTGTTCAACCCAGCTGAGAGAAACACACTTGCCAGAGGCGTGTGGGTAGGTAGTGCTGAGATCTGGAGGTACCCATGTTCTAAATGCTTGCTAGGAGGGGTCTGTTCTGCAGGGACAAATGTGTTGGCTGTGCCGAGCCAGCACTTCTCTACATCACATGAATTATTCAAAGAGGAGAAAGAAACTAAGCAGTGCTGCAACAAAAGAGACTGCAGCAAAGCCAAACTCTCAGCTCCTAAGTATGCTCCCTTTCCCTCTCTTCTTCCCTCCTGGTTCATACTAGAAATAAAGAATTTCAGTGAAAGCTGCTTGCCGGCCTCACATAACCCTGAGAAAATGTATTTTTCAACATCGCCTTCCTCAAAGTGGAGCTGGGAAAATCCAGACGTTTGGTGTTTGTATTATGGAGAGTTCTAAAACGCAGAGATTGGAGCCCATGCAAGGAGCCAGGAGAAGAATGGAATGGTGGATGGATAGTTTTTGCACAGCTTTGGCCCAGATTTACATTCCTCTCAAACCTACTCACACAGATCAAACACCCAAATGAGGAGTTTCTCAGTAAAAAGAACTCAGATCCAGTTTGTTTTCTGGAGGAATGGCTTTATAGGTTTCTTTTTTTCTCCTCTCTCTCTGTGGAGCCTGGATAGACCAAGCTCTGAACAGAAGTTGGGAGAAGGTGTGGCCCCTGAGCCTGGAAGGATAAGGACAGGGTAGGCCAGGAGGGAGGGCTCAGAGCCATGGCCACTGCCTCAGTGACACCAGGTGGGGGCTGTGGCAGAACAGGAGCTAGAATTGGTGGATGGGCAGCTGTCTGCCCTCCGCATGGCAACTCTCTGGTGGGGACATCCAGGGGAAATCAATTCTTACTATGTTGGTGGCCTGATGAGGCACTGACAAGTTCTTAATTTAACTTTCCTTGTAGGAGTGACGTAATATGCCAAACACAAAGCCCTCAATTTTTCTAGCAATCTACAGAGTTTCTACCTCCCCCTTCACCTAAAGGGAGGGACTGATAGGGGAGGGAATATATAAAATGGTTTGTGGCTTTGGTTTGGTTTTTTTCCTTTCTTTCTTTTTTTTTTTTTTTAACCTGTTCATAACCCAAATCCTTGCCAAAGGTCTTGCCAAAAGCAGAGATTCTTCATTTCCAGTCATGATGAGTGGAGTGGCAGGCTGCATTTCCCCAAGAGTTTTCATTAAGTACTTTTTGCCATGCTAGGAAAAGTGTGTTGTCATCATGAAGTCACACTGAGTTGGACTGGTTCACCTCTTTAAGCCACTTCGTGTTTCAAAAATGCAATGGATTCAATTTATGGCTGGTCTTCCATTGCTTATTCAAACGGCATCGCACCAATGCCCCTCCATGTCTGTCTGACCAAGGGCCCAGCAATATCAATAATAAATGACCAGGCATGGGAAGGCAGCTTTGGCTTCAAACCAGCAACTGTGTTGGGGTAGGGGGCATCCCCTCGGCACAGGGTACACAGTGAATGGGAACTGTAGCTTGCAATAATTCCCTCCCTGCAGAAAGGACTCTTAAATATTTAATAAACTCCTGGCCCTTGCCATAGATGAGGTCTTATTAGCGAACCGGAGTGGCTTGAGGACAGGTATTGTGTCTGTTACTATAGCACCACCTTGCACAGGATCTCGGTGTGAAAGAGGCAGGGGAGGGAGGGAAGAAGGGAGGGAGGGATGCACTGAGGATGAGCCCCAGCGAGCCAGGCTGAGGTTTGCCTGTGGAGCAGGCAGCACATCCTGCCCAGAGCTGGTCCTCAGCAGCACCTGCAGCTGCCAGCGGCAGCCCCGACCCGCACAGGTACCAATCCAGCACGGCAGAGCTGCCCCAAGGGCTGCACCGAGGCCCTCAGTGCTTCTGAGGGGGCTTTGCTCCACAGCTTTTTCCTCCTGGCTTTGCAAGATCTGACATTTTTACTATTATTATTTTTTTACCCACTCCTTTCTTGAGCAACTGGTTGTTGTTGCAGAGGTCACCGAGAGGACTGGTGGAGGCTCCTGGCTCTGGCACTGGGAAATATGACAGCAGAAGTGAATGCTCATTAACATAAGGGATTTACTGAAGAAGAAAGACAAAATGCCTTTCAAAGGGCTTGGTTCACTGAAAGAAAGATTTTTTAACCCAGGAAAGGAAGAGGTGAAGAACACCATTAGTGACTCGCTGGGGAATCTGAGAAGGTAAAACCCAACAGAAAATTCCCAGACAGGTCCATTGATTCAATTTATTAAGAGAAATGCAGTATAGGAAAAATGTATAAACATAGAATATAGAGTTGCAAAATTAATATCCGAGTACAGAGAGTGAGACAGCTTGCTGTAAGACAGAAGATATAAAAGCAGCAGTTACAACAGCAATGACTGTAGATCATAGAATATTTATATTAAACAAAAAAAGTGAAAATAATGTTCTAATATTAAAAAGAGCTTGGAAAAGTGTTTAATTAAAAAACTTTTAAATAATTAGATATGACTAATTCTGTGGTTTAGCTTCCATGAGGAGAAAAAGCAGTAATTTAATGGGAATTAACACTCCCAATGATGCCACTCTTGAAATTAGACTTAATGCTCCTAAATTACAGGTTTGGGATTTTTAAAAACTTGTTCTAAATCAGTAAGAGAAAATGTATTGAATAGAGATGTGTATGCATGAGTTTACAGACACTAGCAAATTAGAGAGAGAATAAGGAGAATCAGCTGTTTGCTAGCAAAACCAGAAAAAAGATTAAAGATTTTCATCTTAACCTGATGGTTTTATGAACCAAGAAATAAAGGATTTTTATTTTTAAAGAAGTAAGAATCTGATGTAACAAATGGCCAATTTCATAAAGGGAAGGATATTTCTCATTTAAATAGATGAATTATTTCTGTTAGTAATGGCTACTGACAACACACAGCTGTGTAATCAAGAGATGTGAGCCAGAGGGGTTAGTGGCATTTATTCTATGCTTGATGTCTGTGTTTTAAATCGTCCTGTGGATCAGGCCAACATTTTAACTGAAGGTGTTTCTTGTGACTGAATTGTCTTTGCTTTCATATCCACCCCTTTGCCTTCTATTGGGAATTCTATTTTGAGTCAAGAAATAGTTCTTTGTATATCTAAACAAGCCTTTGATCACAAGAAAATGTGTAAGATTTATATATATCATACTACAGTTATTCTATTTCTTTATCATGTGAACAGAGTATCTGTGTTCTACACAGTTTCTACTTAACTTTTGTTAATTTACAGTGCTACAGATGAAGCCTGATGTTTTGCTTTTCTTACTTTTACAATATTCTACAGTAATTCCAGGAAATCTAATTATCTTTTATAACATTCATTCAAGTTATTTATTCAATGATAAACTCTCTTTGCTGTGGGCTCTGCTGGCCAATTTGACCAAATACCTGTAAGGTTTGTATCCAGTGAATTTGTGGTGTGGCAGTACGCTGGGCTCACTTTAGATTATCCAGATTGCTCTCCTCTTGTAGCCATATATGAAAGATGCCATGCTGGTTCCTACACAGTTGATAGTACAGGCAGCCAAATTCAGCAACACTGCTCCTGACTCAAATTAACCTAAATACCACTTGAGATACAAGAAAATTTGCTGAACTTAATTATTTTCTGGTTTAAACATAAGTATCTCAGAGCCTTCCTTAGATGTACCAATCAGCAGAGGAAATAATCCAAACTATAAAATCATTTTACTATGTCTGCAGTCAGATCTAAGTAAAAATTGCTGCAACTTGAGCAGTCTTGCAGGAAATATGCAGTCATATTTGAAAGTTTCCAAAAATGAATGAAACACGCATGTTTTCAATAAGAACTTCATTCTCTACAGCTTAGTCTACAAATGAGAGCATACACTTGCGTTTTTGTATGGTGGTACATGTACCTATATACCAGCTGCAACCTTGACTTTGCTCTTCATCCAACCCAATTGTCTTTAATGTGGTGAAAATCAGCATAGAATTTGGTTTCTCTTCTAACATCCATCAAAATTTGATGAATTATTATAATGCACATCCCAAATTAGACCTGCAAGTGTGATTGCGCTGACTGTTATGTGTAGATGTCAAAACTGGCAAAGTGGGTAGAAAAAATATGTTTCAGCTTTGGTAAATATGACTGGTCTGTGCCTTCCTGCCACATTTCCTTTGCCTTGCAAACAAGAGAGCAGACCCAGAAGCCTGGCAAGAGCAGCTGCTCCATAGCAATTGTCCACAGTCCATCTCAAGTGATAAAGCACAAGCAGCATAAAGTAATTTACTGCCTCCTCACAGGTGTGCTTATTTGGTGGGTGCTGCCACATAGGAGTCTGCTCACAGGAGGTGACTTTAGGGTGTCTGGATCCTGGAAGGGAGGCAGGGGGGACTGAACTGAGAGACCCAAGAGCCATCCTTTCTTTAGGCTGTTGGCAGCTGTTTAATTTGTGGCATCTTAGAATATGTTATAGAAAACATTGCAAATGCCTTGTATAATTTTTTATGCAATTGTTTTATTCTTGATTAATTTTATACAGCAAAAATTTTATACAAAAATATACAAAATTTTATACAAAAAAAAATTAGTGAATTCAAGGCTTGGGTGAATGAGTATCAGAGTTGTGGCTCTATCATCCTTATGTTTTTCAGAAAATAAAGATTTCATGCAGATCTTCTTGACAGACACAAACACTTTGGTCCTTCTGCAAACTTACTGCAGTCAAGGAAAAAGTCAAAGGCTGAAGTAAGATCTTAGACTCTGCCTACTCTAAGGATTTCAGGAGTCCTGGACCAGTTAACAGCGTGTGTGGGCTTCCTGATGAAGTGGGAAGTGTCTAATTTGGTTTACAGCCCAATATTATCGCTTTTAATGTAAAAAGACATATGGGCCATATGCCACATCGCTGCTGTATGAAGTGTAGCCCTGATAGGTGTAGCTCTGGCTGCTGTAGATGTCACTTGGTGAATTAGCCGAAAATGCTGAAAACTGCATCTTGAAGCTGGGTGAAAGACGCCTGCATTGGACGGGGCTCCTCTGACTGTGCTGGACCATGGAATTCTTCCTCTCAGATTTTCCCTTTGTGCACAAGCAGGGAGAGCTCAGTGCCTCCCAGACCGTGCGGTGTTGTGAGCACAGCGTGGGTGTCCAGACCCAGCTGGTGTACGAGTGGTGCCTTTGTACCAGGGTTAGGGCAAGGGCACAGAGCGCTCATGCAGCTGCCCTGCAGCACCCCAGGGCAAATGTCCCTCCAGGGCTCCACGATTGCACTGGGGAGAGACTGCCCTGCAGCCCGGGAGTGCAGCACCTGGGACAGGCAGTCCCAGAGACTTGTGAGTTTCAGGTACATACCATGCAGAAACCAGCAAGAGAGGTCCCATGACCTCAGTAACTCAAGAGAGTTTCAATATTTGTGCTGGGATTTGGTACCAATGTATCAAACACAGGATTTTTTATGGAAAATTATCACCTGGACAAATCTCTTCAGAATTAATAAGATCTTAGGGGATTGTTTCTGCTTTTGGATTAATGATATTTTTTGATAATTGCTGTATAGGTTTCTGAAGCTACACAGGGATCATTGTAGTTACTGGAATTGTAGGTGTGAGCTTTGAACATTGTGTAATTGTGCTCCAGCTGCCTGTGAAAGAGTACCACATCTGGTGAAATCCATTCTGGAATGTGTTTTAACATGACAAATATTAACATTTACCTCTTACTGTAGAATCAGTGGGGTTTTAATAAAATGAAATTAAATTCTGGTACACCTAACTTGTCATTTAAAGAAAGAACTAATTCCTCTGCTAAAACCCCCTTAAATACAAAGTGCTGAATGTATATGTGCTCTGGGGATTTTATTTATTACTGATAAGGATTTTTAAAATTTCTTTCATTCATTCAAATTTCTGTATATGCCAGAGTAGGCATTCAAAAAAAGAGAGAAATTTTGCATAAAATTATTATGATATTTGGGCCCAGAATATGGATGCAGATTCAAATAACTTAGCTTCTCTTACTTGCCAAGTGTTGTACATTTGCTGAAAAAAGGAAAAACAGATCTAAGGAGTGAGCATTTCCTGTACAGGAAAGTGCATGCCAGGAGAGCACTGGCCCTGAAGCAGTTTTCTTCTAAGTCATTGGTCTACAACTAGTAAAAAATTTCACTGATACTACAAAAATACATGGATCAATTGGAAGATAAATTTCTCCTCATTTCATGGAGTTGCCATATTTTCATTATGTACCCGTTCAATAAAATAAAATCAAAAACCAGTGCAGACACAGGCTGTGTGAATGTCTGCACTGCTTTAATACCTATGTGTTTGGACTGCTACTAATAGTTTTCTCCAAGAAAAACCTGGTATAGAGGCATTAAAATTAATCTCTGGGGGTAGGAAATAATAAGTGTGGATTTGGAGTGGTGGATCAGTCCTCAACTTGCTTCTTTTACTTAGTCGAATACAATAGCAGAATAATTAATTTCTCTGCAGAGACCATATTGGTCCATAGTTCTACTCCTAGGTCACAATTTGAACATTGAATTTGGAGCAGAAGTATGCTTTCATGCCTATCTGAATTGACAGCCAGCTGGAAATATCCAGATGTTTTGGCTTTGCATGAAGTGTCTAAGCTTTGCCAGCTGCCCAAAATAATGCACCCACTAAACTATAATGTCTCTCTTATAAATAGAGCCTGGAAAAGGTACAAATATTTGGGAAATTGTTAATTTATTAATTTCATCAATATCTTATATTCTGTTAGAAGAAGACAAATTATTTCTTTTGGCTTGTTAATAACACTTTGGAAATGACAACAGTTCTAAAAAATAATTATTGAGTTGTTTTTTCACTTCCTGAGATCTTTATTTTTGGTGTCTCATTCCATTTGCGTCTACCTCTATTAACACACAGAGCATGGAATATATGGTGTCTCCTTTGTGAAGTGCCTGACTGAGTCTCTGTACTCCCATGTCACCAACAAATGCTGTTTCCCTGCAGGTGAATCATAAGATCTCAATCACCCCCAGTAACACCACAGTCAGATCACATTTTCTGTGTTACCTTGCTTGAATGGAAAGTGTTTGTTCCAGTATGACAATGAGCTAAGGATCTAACTGTGCAATGAGCACTGATTTGAGAAAGGAATTAAATAAAATAATCCCAGGGGTTCCCTTCTAGCCCAAAACACCATGATTCTAGTGTTTCTTGAAAACATGAGGTGGTGGATTGTAGCATGCTTATTTTATTTTTGGTAAGACCATGGCTGAAATAAAGGGTTTATATTGTGATCTAAAGAAGAATGATATAGGAAATGATGCTCCTTAAGCTCATGATTGGTGTTCAGTGGGTTATCAGGTATTCACAGCTAGCCATGTCCTTAAGTGTTTCAGCATGTCAGAAGAACCATAATCTCCATTTTATAATAGGCCTGGAAAGGTAATGTTAGAAATGGAATTATCTAGCTCTGGAGGGTGTGTCTAGTTCTTACCTCACCTTTTCTACCGCAGACTTTGCCTGGTCCTGCAGCCTGATGTTAATAGCCCTAATCAGATTGAGAAACCAAATTAAATTTTAATTGCACTATCATGCAAGTCCAGATTGCATAGAAGTGTCATTTTGTTTATTATGACTATCTCAGCTAGATTGCCTGTAGGAAAAGGAAAGCGTGGACATGCAAAGCCTGGGGAGCTGCACTCCAGTGTTAGATGGTAGCTGATGGGCAACCTCTCACAGGCTGATATGACTGGGTGCCATTTGTTTCCATTCAGGCCCCACCCCTGGCATCTTCCCTACCAGTTCCTCCCAACTGCACTGCAGTTGCTACACCAAATTTGGTTCCAGGCAAAGCCCTTTCAGCCTCTGCTGCTGAGGAATGGTGAATCTACTGCCCAGAAAGCTCCTGTCTGCCTTCAGATCTCGTTTAATGACAAGTATTTTACACAAAGGGCAACTTGTTACACAATAGGAGTTGCAGGGGTTCACTTTGGAGCAAATAAAGTCCTTGTAGTGGCAGGATATTTGAGAGAAGAGGGAACATGTGGCTTCAAATGCTTCCAGGCAGAGAAAGTCTGGGCCTGTCTCTTTTGCGTCTTTAGTAGGGGATCTGATGCCAGAGATGTTTCTCCTCTGCTGTACAACCCTGATGTTTGTCTCACAGAACAAATTCCAGGGAGTTTGGGGCTGAATGAAACCATGCTTTGTGTTGTATTTGGCCTTTTTCTTGAAACCTACTGGCAGCTCAGCTTAGTAGATCTGGTTAGAAATTGTGGTTAATTTAATCGTATGTAAATTTTCCTAAGAATCAATGGAATTTATCACAACAGACCTCCAGTTAGATTTCATAGTTATGCTTGTGAATAGGCTGTGAACATTTTTGCAGCTGGCTGTCTGGCTATTTGGCTCAGATGTGCAAACTTCAGAAGTCATTCAGGGCTTTTCGTAGACTGTCCAGCGTGAACTCACCTCACTACCAGGAGACAAGCACCTCACAACAGGAGTTAGCAGGTGACCGGAGCATGGAACTGTCCATCCACATTTCAGCAAATTTTACTGAGACAACAGAGCACCTTCGTTTTTTCTTTCTTCATCTGTCTAGGAAGATCGACGGCACCCACGTGGAGGAGGAGCCCCTGGAGCTGACGGCGGAGGGGCGGCCAGTGCTGGCGAGCAGCCGCCGGCCGGCGCTGTGCCAGTGCCACTGCTGCGGCCTGCCCAAGCGCTACATCATCGCCATCATGAGCGGCCTGGGCTTCTGCATCTCCTTCGGCATCAGGTGCAACCTGGGCGTGGCCATCGTGGAGATGGTCAACAACAACACTGTCTATGTCGATGGAAAGCCAGAGCTGCGGGTGAGAAAACAGCTTCCTTTCACTCCTCTGAGCAGATCTCATTGCAAAATCACCCAAATGCCACATAGCAAAGTCCTGTGTATACACAGATTAAAAAAACAAGATGGAGGGAGACACATCAGTCTTGATGCACATAGGTGTTCAGGCGCTTAATTCCTATTTTTGTGATGAAGTCACATTAAAAATCTTCAAGATCTGAGGATTTACACTGTCATAGAGAGGATATAAGAAATGAGAACTGAATTAGTTTGCATGTCTCCCAGTTCCCTGATCTGTCAGTTGTAGACAGATTTTACTGTGGTAGCAGAACCTTTTGGTTTTTTTTACTCTCTCTCAGGGAAATGTGTTCTAATGCTGCTGCAGAAAGAATTATCAATTATTTTATGTAGGGCTGCAGCCTCTATGTTCATATCAGTGGATAGTTTTTAAGATCTTAAAGCAATCATTGGCAATAAGGCATCAGGTTTTTGACAATGTGGATTGTTGTCTGGAGCTATTAAGAGCTAGGTGCCAGGCTATTTTCAAATTTGCAGTGGATGGCATGTAGTCCACAGCAGATTGTACACAGCTTTATCAACCCCAGCAGATTCAATCCATACCTTACTGTTGCCCATCCTCCTTCAGTATTTGGCTGTGATGTCAAGTGTCCCTTTATGGATTTTATGAACTTGAATCTGTACATTTGCTCTACATTTGTTTTGGTCCTAACAAATTCATAGGAATCTTGACCCTTGAATGAAATGCTGTGCAAGTATTCATCAGCTTTTCTCCTGGGTATTTTAAATTTTGGTAAAGAAGAGTGCAGAAAATGTTCATCATAAATTTCCAATGTCAAATGTATTCCTATCTCCATGATTCATGGTCACAGGAGCCATGCTTAAACTTCCTGCTGAATTTGTATTTATTCAGTCTAATCCCTGCTTCCCATGGTCCTGCTGGGACTTCCAGGTTCTGTACTTCAGCAAGAGAAATTATGTGCCTGCATAGGTTGGGAAGCTCAGAAGAGGTAATTTCAGAAAATGGGAGTAAATTCCTTCCACAGATCTAAACTCATAGTGTTTGAGCATGAGCACCTCCTGAATCAGGAGGAACCTTCCTCCATATCTCATGGTGTTTCTCAGAAACTCAGCTGGAAATTGCAAGTAGAAAATCAGCTGTTTAAAGAGAAGTGCTTCAGTACAGGAAAGTGGGACAGATCAAAATGCATATTGATGGGGAGGGAAACCCTTTAGCCTTGTGTAAACATGTCTGGCTAATTAATGCCATCTCACTGTAGGTCAAACAATGAGCTGTTTTTTAGTTTGCTTCTTTGTTCGCAAAAAAATCAAAGTAGTGGGAAAAACTGTTTTTCTTTTAACATGCAGAAAGTAACATTGGAATAGAAAGATAAAATAGATTAAAAAATAATAAAAAATAATATGATAAATATTAAATATAATGAAAGATTAAAAAATATCTAAAAAAGAGATGTTAAGGCTTATCACTACAGTTGCCAGTTCTCGGTGGTATTTTATGGACAGATTTAATTTTGAATTTAAAAGATGTCTGTGCTGCCTCCTCACAGAATGCTTAGCCACTTTTCCCAGACATGTGATTAGCATGAGAACGATCATAAAGCACAACATCGTGGCTCCTTATTGCTCCAAAAGAGTTTTTCAGAGCTGAGGACTTACAGAGAAAAAGTTAATATTGACCTTATAATAGTGTTTGTACTGATGACAAACAGGCCCAGAATGGAGGGCAGAAAGGACACACTCTCTTTGCTTTATTTTCTCCATGTTTTGCCCCCAGCATTGACTATCCCTCTTCTGAACAAGGTGGGTCAAAAAATGTAATCAGAAAATAGAAAAGTCCTTGTTCAGGAGGAACCTTGAGAAAACTGAAACTGCTTAGTATTCAAAGATGAGGTATATGGTAAAAGCATTTCTCTTGGCTGCAGGCATTTTGGACTAGGAACCACCTATGACCAGCCTATGGCTGTCCTTCTGTATCCAAATCCAGCCCTACAACTGGCATTACTTCTAAGAAAAGATAAATTAGTCACTGTCAAGTGTTACATGGTTTTATTTTCAGATTGCTATTTGTTCAGATGTTCTCCTCACCCCCAACTCTCTTCTGCTCCCATGCCATTTAATGCTGACAGCAGATGATCAGAGTTCAGTCCTGACAGGGAGAACCATGAAAAAATCTGACCAGGAAGAAAATCAACTCAAAGGACTTAAGCAACCTTGACAATCTTGGGAAAATGTATATGTCCATTGAAAGGTATCAGGTGCTTCTTATAACTCTGAGCAGCCTTGAAAGCAAAGGCTTAAAGTTTAAGGAGCCCAGGGAGAAGCAGTGACAAGAGGCAAAGTTGAAGATCCAGCATTAGCTGCTTTATGGCTGAAACCTTCCCCCCTTCTAAGAGCAAAAGCAGTAATCTCACAGGGGAATTGCACATCCTTTTGCCTTAACTGGGGTCTTTCAAGCTCAGCATCTCTGAGCAGCCAATGTAAACAGGCCTGATTTGGAGCACAGGGGTGACTTCTGTGTGACTTGTAAGCAATAGTTACCTTACAATGAGTATGCTTTATCTTGCACTTTGTGTCCCATTTCCTTTACAGACAGCCCAATTCAACTGGGATCCAGAGACTGTAGGACTCATTCATGGCTCTTTTTTCTGGGGTTACATTGTGACACAAATTCCAGGAGGGTTCATCTCAAACAAACTGGCTGCTAACAGGTAAGAAAACAACAAGCAAATGAATTAAGCTTTAGAGCCTGACAACTGTTTTACACTGTGAAAATGAGAATTATTAAAATAGTGAATTAATGTGTTTCTGAAATGGACATCTGAAGCTGAACATGCAGTATTTACGTCTGTAATCAAAAATTGTTTCAGAGGACAAGACTTCTATTATGGATCTGTTGTTAATTCTTTCAGTTTAACTTGTTCATCTCAAATATTTACACATTTCTTCTGTAAACAATAATGCTTTCTGGAGAGTTCAAGGAAAATCACACCTAATGCTTCCAACAACGGTTGAAGCATTTGTCTTTAGGAAGTTGCCTTAGTGCTTAGTCCAACTTAACACCAAACAACAGTATTCCAGCAGCATTTGGTCTTCCTCCTTTGAAAATTCCCTGTGGACCGAAGCTGGACATAAAAGAATTCCAGAACTATTTAAAATCTGAAATCACAAATCTATCCTTGTGCACACAAATATCCTTGCCATGGCTGGATACAGTACTGACTGTAATTAAGATTGCATAGAATTTCTAATAGAGCCTCCTGATTTCTGCTTGGTGTAGTCAGAATCCGTACAGATTTTATTTTTATGATCAATGTGTTGTCAGCCAATTTTTATTTTTAAAATTCAGTTGCTTTTGAATACGTGAATAAGAAAAGTGGATAATTTTGTCAATGTTAACTTTGATTTTGGGCTTTACTTCAAAAGGTCTTCAGAACTTTGAACACGATCATAAGAGAGAGGGAGGTGATTTGAAGACAGCTGGTTACGAATGAGCTCATGAGTTGTGCATATTACAGATCAAAAAAAAAAAAACGATGGCTGATACTAACTTCATTCTGTGCAAACAAGATATGACTTATCTACAAAAAGTGTCTGAATTGGAAAAGGTCTTTGAGACCAGTTATATGTTGTACTTTGCCCCAAATCAAAGTACTTTGCTTTCTGCATTCTACAAAGAGCTATAGGGGTTACAAGACTGCCTGGATGTTCTTCCCACCCATACGCCCTTGTGGAAATTTCTCCAGAACAGTCATCAGAATTGTCCAGACTGTTCAGTCCCACTCTCTTCTGTCTGTAACCAAAAGTTACTCGGATTTTGGTTTGTACTGCTTCTTCAGCACTGTTCACATCCTCAATTATTCATTTCTCTACAATGTAACAGTGCCTAGGCAGAATATTTTTCCATCTGCCAAGTAAGCCAAACAAATTAGCTAAGCATAATCACTTCTTCACCCTTTCTAGTCTTGCCACCAGCTCTAGCAGCAGAAGGGCTCCAAAACACAGATGTGCACACCGTTGGCTGAATAATTCAGCATGTTATTAGTTTAGCTTTTGTTTCCTTAATTTACTTGCAAACAGTAAAATCAACCATGTTTACACTGTAGCTTGATGTATTCTGTCAGCAGAGTGTTTCCTTAAGCACAGAAAGCTCTGCGTTTATCCCTGTGAGAGTTTCCAACTCAATCTAATGCTATGCTATATCACATTATGGATTTGCCCATCATAACTAGGTTTAGGAGTAGAATTTGCTGAGGAACAAAAATACCTCAAGAGCTGAGTTCAAAGAGAATTTCTATTTGCAGTAATAGGATTCACTAAGTCCATGTTTTTCCTTTATTCCTTGTTTACCCAACCTATTTCAGCTGAAGTAGGTTCACCAGCAGTGCCAAGTTTCAGTTTCAGAGGAGTTATTTGCTAAGACATTGGGCAGGGAAACAGGGCTTCTGTGGCCAATGAACCCATCAGCACAAGAAAGAGGAAAAAATTTGGGGTTTTTTTCCCAGCTGCACTCTGGAAATGAGATTCTGTGCTATTACTGACCTTACAGATTTAGGCAAAGACTCTTTTGGCACTTGTTTAAACTGTGCAACCTTGAACATACGTACAGATGACCCACCCCAGGCACTTCACTAATGCACATAATTATCTGTAATAGTGTGGGATTCAAATGGATCGCATAATAGCTGAAAATATTGAGTGCTTTATGGGTTTGCACCAAAAATCTCTAACACTATGTAATTTACTCTATACATTCATCCAAACTGACGTAGATCTACATTCCACCAATAAGTTCATCAACCATTTACTGACACCATCCCTTTAACTTATTGCTTATCCTCAAAAAGGCATCTAAATGTGATTTCAGCATTGTTTGGTGGATGCAGGAAACATGAGACACCTCTTGATATCAGTTTTCAGTATGAGCAATCTGCTGGGCAGAGGAGTCTGTAGATGAAGTCTGTTTTGATCCAAAAGTGGCGGCTGCCCAGGGATCGTGGTAGGAAGGACAGAAGAATATGTGAATGAATTGAAAAAAAAATGGAATATTACTTGTCAAGGTGGAGATCAACTTTTTTGGGATAAAGAGCAGTGAATTGATGAAAAGATGCTGTCTCTGTGGGAACAATACTCATCCCTTTAAATATTAGCAGAAGAGTGACTGGTTCTAACTCAGTATAAATTATTCATTTACAACCTAGGCATATTAAGAGTTGGCACTAAAAGAAGTAGCAGAGATTGGAAACTTGGTCTTTATAGATAGCTGTTTGGATAATTAAACATGTTCTCTTTGTTACAGCTTCTTCTTTCACATGGTTATTAATTCACACGGTTTGCTGTAGTTCCCTGAGTCAATAGTGCTATGATAACAGACCTGATATTTCTATTAGTGGTAAGAAAGGCAAAAGTCTTTTCTTCAGGGATTACAACAGAGAGATAAGTATTACTTATTTCTCAGTTAAATGTTTACTTGGCTTTTAAAGCAGCCTCCTAAATGTCAAGATATGACTGTGGGCTTTGTATTCCAAATTATATTTTCTGACTGTTTTCTATATAAATCAGTTCCTTTGTCACTTCTCTCTGCCAGCCTACTCAGCTTCTTTGCTTTTGTGCTCATCTGTTTAGCACTTTCTTGTCACTCAGATAATGAGCTGTCTAGGCATAGGCTATTGCTTTTGTCAACAGGTGTAGAGAATCTAGATAAAACAGTGTTGTTCTCTGACTGTAAATTTTTTATGCTATAACACAACCATTAATCCTCCTGTGAATAAGACCAGACACAAAAATGAAGTCATGCATATTTCCTGTGAACAGGTTTTCAGAGACTGAAATGCAAGCAATTTAAGTACTTATTTTTAAAAAATGGTAACAAAGTATTTATTTTAAAATAAGTTTATAAATATTTTGAAGTGGAACATGAAAACACTTCTGAGGAATAGATAATTATTGTATTCCCTTTCATGCTACTTTTCTCCATAGGGTATTTGGGGCAGCTATCTTTCTAACATCTACACTGAACATGATCATCCCTTCTGCAGCAAGAGTGCATTATGGCTGTGTGATGTTTGTAAGGATTCTTCAAGGTTTGGTGGAGGTAGGAGCACATGCCATTTTGGTCCTTTCACAAAGAGCTTGATTTTGAGATTTGGTTCTAGAAGTTGTAAGATCTCTTTCAATCAGGGTTTCTGATCAATATATGATTTTACTTGCTACTCATTTTGAGATGATTATTTTTTAATTATGCTGATTTATATTTCTAAGTTTACTTAAAATGAAGAAAAATATACGTTTCTGGTGCTGCAATTTGAGTTATTTTAGTTTTCTTGTGCCACCAACTGCATATACTAAACAGTGTTTTTACCTCAGAACATATTACTATTCAAGTAATAGGGAATTTGGGTTAGTTTGGCATCTTCATACTCAAACAATCAAGTTCTTCCAGACTTACCTCTTCCTATATCATTCCATGATGCCAAACAGCTAAGCAGTAGGGATAGTATCAGCAGCTGCTTCAAGTGGAATGTAGTGAAAGCAAATCATGTGATGTGTGAATTGCCTGCCAGGGTGTCACATACCCAGCCTGCCACGGGATGTGGAGTAAGTGGGCCCCACCGCTGGAGAGAAGCAGGTTGGCTACCACTTCATTCTGTGGTGAGTTGATGGGCTTATATGATTTATGTAAGCACATTTCCCTATTAGATTTATTTTATTAATTTCATTATTTGAAGGAGATACACAAACCCTCTGCCCTTTGCTACAATCAGCTTGTACCCTAAGCTTAGGAACTTGTGAGTCCTTTTTCGTTTAATATGGCATTATTTTACCATTTAAAGCCAACACTCAAAATGTCTCTCATAATAAACTAAAATAGGTCTAGAGGTTCACATGAGAGAAATGATGTATTTTTTTATTTGCTTCATCCTTAGGGGTTCCATTTATTATACATACTCAATGAATGCTCCTAAACAAGCACACACTTTAAAATTATCCTGAAAGGGACTTCAGTACTTTAGGCTGGTTGATCAATATACTGTGGCAGAGGTGATGTAACTTTTTGCCAGTAGCTGTTCTGCTTCATTCTGTTTTGAATTATGGTCTTTACTCTCTTCTGTGTCCCTTTCCAATGCTGACAACTGAAGATGAATGTCTGTAGGAGAAAATGTTCTGTAAAAATATAAAAATCACAGGAGAAAAAATTCTGTCCATCAGCAGTAGAGTTGTATGGCCAGGGAAAATACAGCACTAAAAAACAAGATAAAAAATAAAAGGAGGAGTGAAGCAAGTGGAAAAAGCTCCCTATTCGTATATTATGGGAACTTTATTTTTACTACAGATGGCTTCAGGTTTTAATTATTTAGGTGTTTTCACTTCCTGCAGAAGAAAAGATCCAAAGAAATTCCTAGCATGGGATCTTGAGAGAAATATCCACCCATTTTAGTGGCCACAGATCACTGATCCTTGCACTTGAAAGGTGCATAGGAGCAATGGAAAAATTAGGAAAATCCAGGTTAAGCAGGTTCCTGGTTCTTCTAATCTACATTCTGGTCTAGGGCTTTTCTGTAGGAAAGCTGTAGGAAAAATTGATTACATGACGATGAGGGAGAGGAGATCACTGTGAGCCATTGCAGAGAAGTAATTACTAATGAGGAGAGCATTAACAAATGTTTATTAACAAAACATGTACTACTCTCAAAACCACAAGTATCTAATTTCCTAGAATAATTCAGAGCAACACTCTTCACATGTAAAGCCATTGGCACTGTCTTGCACTGAAACCTATTGTCTAGATTATACTTACTCATCTCGTTCCACAAGACACTTAAAAATATATTTCACGGCATTATGCATTTCCCAATCAGGAATCTTGGCACAGACCACATTTTTATCCTCTTTTATTCCCGTCAACATTTGCCTGTTTATTCCAGCTGTTTGTTTATGCTGCTGATATGAATTAAACATGGTTACACAGACTCAGGGTTGAACACCCTCTCTGCTACCAGTGCTTCCGTGGTCATGGGTCTAGGGCTATGACAAGAGCCTCCCAACATATCTGCAGTCATCAGGATTCCTCCATGAAGCTTCTGAAACTTCCATCATCTTCTCCAAAACTCACCTCATATACTGCAGTGCCAGGTGGGATTTCCCACTCAAGTGCACACATGTATCTTATGTCTCTGTGGTGGTTTGTCATCAGTTTTGGATTTGCAAATCCTATTTCTGTACAGGCCACAACTCTGCAAAGTGAGACGGGTGAGTCATGAGGGGTCAGTGCTTCCTGTCACCCCAGTCAAAATTTTGCAGCTTCCATCCCATTCCTCATGTTCACAAAAAATCAGTCAAACACATCCCTCCACTTCTGCTCTCATGAGCACGTGTCTGCATCATCTGCTCTGAAAGCTGGGCACACCTACCACAGCTGACATGTTTTACTAACCTGTTTTCTCTTCAGGGTCTTACGCAGGTGCGGTGGTGGCCATGCCCCTGGCAGGTGTGCTGGTACAGTATATAGGATGGTCATCAGTCTTTTATATTTATGGTGAGTTGCCTAACAGGAAGGACATCTGCCATTAGATGGGTACTGCCAGTCATTTACTAAAACCTGTCTAACAAGGATGGATCAAAGTTGTTTTGATGAATGAAGAGGTTGTAGATGGGAGATCCAAATTATTCCCTACTTATTGCAGATTCTGAGAGCTTTCATTTCATAATTATCTGTTACAAAAGGTTGCAAAATTGTAATGACCAGACTGCAGCCCATGGTCACCCAGTAACATGATTAGATGTGGTTGTAAAGGTTCCTCTGCAGCACAAACACTTGTGTGGGACCTGCCTTGGAGTGCACACTAGCAGCAAAAAGTTACAGCAAATGCTGCTTACAGGGAGCTAAATGGACCTGAAAACTTCTGCCCTGAGAAATCTTCCCCATGCTGCCCATTTTTAATAAAGCAGTGCCACCTTTACAAAGTGGTCCCATGGGTATGCCCATGTGGCTGATCTGTGGTGCCTCATTCTTCCCCTCACAGTGTGTGGCAGAGGTGGCTCCAACCAGCCTTGCACATCAGCAGCCCAGTTAAAGTGGGTTTTCTCTGTCTTCCCAGGAGATACAGGACACACCACAAGATTTGCCATTGCTGTCTTATGGTGAAGTCCCTTCATGCAGATTGCAACCACATTATAGTCTGTCTGCTTTTTTCTTTCCCTAGGTTCTACAGAGAGCTTTCCTCCTGCCTTTTCTTTGTTCATGCATAACATACTAAATGTGACAAAGTGCTCAAATGCTTTGCAAGCAGGCATACAATATATACAGATTTAGTTGCCATATTTTGTTACTTCCCTGGGCATAATTTCGATGCAGATTTTGTTTAACTGGAACTTCAAACAAACTTCAAGGCTTGCAGATACTGAAGTGTAGCTTTTTTTGCATTGAAAACCAAGTTGCTTTTCCTGCCTCTTCAGGAATGTTTGGCATTGTTTGGTATGTGTTTTGGCTGCTTCACGCCTATGAGAGCCCTGCTGCACATCCAACAATAACCAATGAAGAAAGGATATATATAGAATCAAGTATAGGAGAAGGAGCCAGCCTTGCTAATGCAAGTGTAAGTACAAAAAGGCTTTCCTTGTCATTTGTGAGCACTTTGCAGAAGATGAGATTATGACTGGATGGATACTGTTAGCTGTATAAAAGTGGTGGAACTAGGGCTTTTGATTTCAAGCAAATTACATAATCGGGCTCTTGCAGCTGGACTGGATGAGTACAGGAAAACATGTAATACAGTTTAAATTCTTGGCTTATGGAGCCTCTCTGATCTAGGGAGGGAAGGGTTGGGTTGGGATGGGGAGCCACATATTCTGGTGTCCTGCTCTTGAGTAACTGAACTGTCGTGCTTGTTCTAAAAAGTATTCATGGATTTAGCTAAATAAAAATCTGACTGCAGATGTTAAATTATTCCAAATGCCTTTTGAATTCCTATCAAGGATGATTGCAAATCTAATAGCTTAAGGACTGGGTTTCTGCCCTTCTCACTCTCACAGCAGCTCAGGTACTTTAAGACTTTTCATCCTCTCTCTGAGGAGATCCTGGTAGATCCTGGAAAATTTCAGTTCTGTTTTCCCATCAAACTTCCCTCAATTCCCTTAGGCAATTTTTTTTGCCAGTAGTGAAAAACAAAGGTATTTCTTGATAAACTGTTAATTCTTAGTTTTCAGTTTTGAACATTCTGGAACAAAGTAACTCCAGTTTTTCCTCTACATGTTTTGGGTAACAGCCTTGCTAGGAGTGTAAAATACCAGACTGTCTTTTTGGGCATGCATCTGAAGTTTGGCTCATCAGGTTTGGCTGGAGTCACACACACACTTGTTCCAAGTCATGGATTTTCTTTGCAGTACAGTGGCTTTACTGCAGAGGAAACTGGTACAAACTTCATCGGTGCAAGCACAACTGCAGGCATACAGTGGCCTGTAGAGCACAATTAATTTTTTTTCAAAATAAAAGGAGACTATCAGTGTGTATTGCCATAGCTACAGATTTCAGCTTCTGACTGGAATTCTATTAAAAAATCAATAGGTCTCTGAATTATGTTTCCTCCTGTATGGAGTATTGGAGCATAATACTAACTGAAAATGCCAAAAAGCAAGTTACAGAAATTAAATTCTGTACAACAGGCCTTTTCTTTCCAAATTAAATTAATTAGGTTGAAGCAGGTAGCTCCTTGTTGCTGCACTACTGCATGTGTCAGCTTGGACAGCCCTTTTTTCCTCGCTCCTTTCAATAGAATGTCTCAAACTGTGTCATGCCAAAAAGTGGGGAATGGCACAAGGTTTTCTCTAGTTTTCTTTGATTCTTTTACAGATCCTGTTATCCCAATAGCAGAATTGCAGAAAACCTCAAGTAATTTCAGTAAGCAGAGCAATAGTACTGCAGTATCCACCTTAAAAATCCTAACTGTTCCAAGAAAATTTCTCTACCTCTTTTTTGCCAGTAATTCAAGAGATATATTTCGCTTGCATTTTAACTGATCTGTGATATAAGTTGTATGCAATGTACCTAATAGGCTTGATAATACAAAATACTGGTTCTTTATTTTGCCTCTGCCTACCCAATTTTGTGGGTTTTTTTCCCCTAGAAATTTAGTACTCCCTGGAAGAGATTTTTCACTTCAATGCCAGTTTACGCAATCATTGTGGCAAACTTCTGCAGAAGCTGGACTTTCTATTTGCTCCTTATAAGTCAGCCTGCTTACTTTGAAGAAGTCTTTGGATTTGCAATAAGCAAGGTAAATGTCTGAGCATAAGCAGTAACCTAGGAGATGCAGCAGGGGAGGTTCAGGTTGAACATCAGGAAGAATTTCTTCACTGAAAGGGTGGTTAAATATTGGAATGATCTGCCCAGAGAGGAGGTGAATATACCTGGAGGTACTCAAGAAATAACTGGACATGGCACTTAGTGCTATTGTTTAGTTTGAGGAGAACCAGGTAGACCTGAAATCATTACAGCAGATTATTCCCAATATTTGGGATGACATATTTCTGCTGACCTGATAGAAATAAAAGTACACGAGCATCAAATTATTAGAAAAATGAAAGAATGGAGAAGTTATTTTGGGAAATATTTTATTAAAAGCCCCCACTTATAATAAAAAAAACACTAAGTAAATTTTTTACACATTTTGTATAGTGTTGACTGTTTAGCATTTAACCAGGTAATTTTGACTTTTCATTAGCAATGAAGATCAAATTCTTTATAGATTTATATTCCGTGCCACCACCATTTGATTAAAATCAGAATTGTTACACTCCCTCTTCAGAGCATGAATGAGGAATACAGAATAATTTTTTTATAAAAGTTTAAAAAACTCTTTCGTTTAGCATACATACTTGCTGTGTTGTAATTATTTTCAAGCTAATTTTCAAGGTAATTATTTCAAGTCTAAGGCTGATAACAAAGAATATCATTATTTATCTATTCTGGGAGCACTGTGTGCCCAGGTTCTGCAAGAGATGCAATGGTTGTGGCATGGCAGCAATAATGCTCTAAATGGCCAAGTCGAATGTGGAGATGAAGAAGAGGGATATCAAGACAAATTGCATCTGTTTATTCTGAGCTGCTTTTCATTAATGCTAGAGCTGCATCTCTGTGAACCTCAGTAATTAAAAACCAGTATAAAACCAACTGTGATTGTAATGAGGCTGCACACCCCAGAAAGTAAATTCAAACTTCACACTAAACTACTGCTTCAGAGAAAAGCTTCTAGAAGATGAAATGCTGATCACTAAAACTCTGCCTCAGGGGTGATACTAAGTCTGATCCTATCTGACATCTTCATTAATGACCCGGATGATGCAGCAGGTTTGCAGATGACACAAAACTAGGAGCAGTGGCTGATACACTGCAGGACTGTGCTGCTGTGCAGAAAAACCCTGGCAGGCTGGCAAAGTGGGCTGACAGGAGCCTCGAGGAGCCCAGTAAGGGAAAGTGTAAAGTCCTGCACCTGGGGAGGAACAAACCCATGCACAGGACGTGTATCTGCCCAGCAGGAAAGCAGCTTGGCAGAAAAGGACCTGGGGGTCCCACTGAATACTAAGCTGGACATGAGCCAGCAGTGTGTCCTTGCAGTAAAGATTAATGGTAGCCTGGGCTTCACCATGCGTGGGCCACCAGGTAAAAGGAGGTGATCTTTCCCCTAAGCACAGCACTGCTGAGGGCACACCTGAAGTACTGTGTGCAGTTCTGGGCTCCACAGTACAAGAGAGACATAGACATACTGCAGAGAGTCCAATGAAGCGCCATGAAGGAACGGGAATATTTCTCCTATGAGAAAAGGCTGAAGGTTCTGGGACTGTTTAGCCTGGAGAAGGCTCAGCAGGATTCTCATCGACATCTACAAATATGTGAAGGGAGAGTGTAAATAAGACAAACATAGGCTCATTTCAATAGTGCCCTGGCCACAAACTTAATTATGGGTGGTTCCTTATGAACATGAGGAAACACTTTTTTACTATGAGGATTGCTGTATACTGGAACAGGCTTCCCAAATGGTTGTGGAATCTCCATCCTTGGAGATAGTCAGAAGCTGTCTGGACACATTTCTGGCCAACATTCTCTTGGCAATCCTGCTTGAGCAGAAGGAGGCTCCTTCCAAACTCAACCCTTCTGGGATTCTGTGAAAATGAAAAGAAGATGAACATCAGTTTGCAGGCTGTAATCCCATGAGAATAAAAACAAATCAATGTTTTTACATATATGATTATTTAATCGTTTGTAAAATTCTATAATGATGTCAGGTTTTATGCTGTATGGTCTTCAGACCCTATGCAATATGCAGGTGCCTCTTTCCTTTTCCAGGTAATAGGGATTGATTTCTTATTCAGGAAGGAAGTCCTTGAGAACATGAATAGCAAAAATATATAATTGCAGTTGAAAACCAAGATAGAGCACTCTAGTATCAGGACACATATGACAAGGCTTTGTGATGTCAGTGATAGAATTTAATATAAACAGTCTTCCATGCAACTCTTTAGAGTAACCATGAGTACTAGGGATATTGCATGGCATTTCTAAGGTAATATTCTCACTTGTGCTCTTGTTTCTCCTCCTGGGCCACAAGATATTTCTTCCCTCGCCCAGTTTTGAGCATCTGCTGTAATCAGAAAAAGTGATGCAGGGGAAAAGAGGTGAAGAAGCATTATGGTTCCTGTTCTCTTGCCTCTAAATCTCAAAAGACAAATAACAGTTAAGCACTCATTTGTCTAATTGCAGGTTGGCCTTTTGTCAGCAGTTCCTCACATGGTCATGACAATCATTGTGCCCATTGGAGGGCAACTAGCTGACTTCTTACGGAGCAGGAAGATCTTAACCACTACCACTGTAAGGAAGGTCATGAACTGTGGAGGTACTATTGGATTCTGAGAATATGACATTCAATTGTGTGCAGTTGCTGCAAGTATCACAGTTTCACCCATGTTTAATTGTAACAAGGGACAATTTACTCAAGATTGCATTTTTAGCTGATTAATCAAGCATTATGTGGAGAGCTGATGCCTCATGACATAAATCCTTACTCATATGAGCATGTTTTAAAAAAGAGAGGAGACAAGAAGCCTGATTAATAATTGAATGGTCAATAGCATAGTACAATCAAATAGGCCTCATGCTGCAAACTCATACAGACAAAGTTAACCCTTTACCATGGTGCTGGAGAGACCATTTCCCAATGGACACATTCTTGAAATAACTGGCCATGTTCCCATTTGCTACTTCCAGCAGAACCCACTGACATGTTTAGACAGAAAGGTTTAGGGCAGGGGGTAAAAAGGGATGGATGGACACAACAATTTTAACTCAGCACAGAATAATTTGTTTCCAGTTCAGCCACTGAACTGAAAAATCTGTGACATGTACGGTTGGTGTTGAATTAGAGAAAAGATTTCAAGCCAGGAAGCCTGAGGAGCATTTAGTTGCCCACTGCCAATTGCTGGCTTGCATTATTTATAGATGGCACAGGCTCCTAGAAATAGAGATGCCTGCAGCCAATGATACCATGTAGCCTGGCTATGCATTTTCAGAAAGGATGATCAAATTAATTGTATTTTCAGGGCATATTAGTTGTGTCATTAAAACAAAACAAAACAGAAGGATAGTAATGTTACACATTAAAAAATACAAATTTCCAATAATGGCAGAGATTGGAAGTTCCCTGGGATGCTCTGGGACGTCCTTCTGTGTTGGCAGCACAATTGTATGTAAAAAAATCCTTTGTTCCATTTACCAAGAATATCTTGTATCCCTACAACCATGAGAAATTAAAAGCATGTGTTTTTCTTCTTTCTCTATAGTGTTTGTGGGTTTGTGAATTTTTCTGCCTTTTGCACATAGTCAGTTTCTCAGTTGTTTTCCTGTATTGCACAGTGAATACAGTGAATTAACTTCACCAAGTGTTTGAGTCACTTATACAGCAGTGAATGAGGAGAAAAAAAGAATATATTCTCAAAGAATAAATATACAACTATTTCTGCAAATGCACAAAGCTTCCAAGTGTGTTCAAGAATAGTTAAAAGACAAAAGAATTTTCTCTCATTTTAAGCTGTTACTCTGGATAGTGCTTATTAATATTTTCATGGCAACTAGAAATTTAAATGTAATTCATTCTCATATGTTTCATTTAAAGGCTTTGGGATGGAAGCAACCTTGCTTTTGGTGGTTGGTTATTCTCACACAAAAGGTGTGGCTATTTCCTTTCTGGTGTTAGCAGTAGGCTTCAGCGGCTTTGCAATTTCAGGTAAGAGTTAATCTTATTGTTGCTTTTGCTATTCATGATAAAAGTGATGTTATTATCCTCAGTGTTCTTACTGTCATAATTTCTATTATGACATTATTATTATAATGTTTGCTCTTAATGTAGCAATTTATGGGGTGTTCATTATTTCTTCCCATATCAGAACTAAATTACTTCAGTATCTATGAAACGTTGCACACAGGACATGAAGCTTTGAAAAGAACCTACTCTTCATTGATTCCAGTTTACATCAGCTTTCTGTTGTTATTTTCTAATATACTTTTACACTGTCAGTCTATTTAACTGGATGCCTAAATGGAAAGAGAGACAGGGAGGGGAAGAGAGAATTACTCTGCAGTGAATAGTTGCACAAGGGCTATCAGTTGTAATCCTGTCCCCAACGCTAGCACCTGGTTTCTGCTTTCTATGTCAGCCCTTCTTCTGTTGCATCCTACAACCAGCACTCCTCCAGAAGTTATTTCTAACACTTTTATGAGTCTCACTCACGTTTTGTAGTCTCAAGATGTTTTGTGGCACCATCAGTATTAGCATCACTGAAAAAAACCCTCCTCATTATGAAGATCAAAGATTTAGTTAAGAAGATTGAAGGTCTTCCAAGAATACTGCCAAGAACATGGATCTATTGAACAAAATTGACCAGCAAAGTAACTGCTGGTCTTCAGTTATTCCAGGATTCTGCAGATGGCAAGTGGTTTTGCTGCTCAGTTATGAGGTCCTTGCATAGCTGGCCATTTCTATAAATCAACTTTTATTGCAGGATTTTCCCGGTAGTCTAATTCTTATTTATTACCGTGCACTTGGAATTCATCGCCACTTCTTGTGATCAACCACATATATGACTAATTTTTATTACCTAATTAATGATAATTATCTGAACTGATATTTAGCATTTGTTTTAATTTCTTAATAAAATACCTGCTCAGAAGACACACTACAGTAAGGATAATTATTTTTCCTACAGGTTTATATTCTATTTTTTTATCATGTTGTTAAACTGCTACTTAAAACACTGAAAGAAATGAATTAAAAATACTACTACATGAATATAAAGATGGAAGACATTTCACTAATTTAAGGCATTGCTTCCTTAATTAAAAATATTTGCGAAGTTCACTGCTTCAGTATGAGAAAATGGAAAGTATAGACACTTTAAACAGGGCCAAACGAAACTTGATTTTGTATACGACATAATCTTCAGAGGTGTAGTAGGAGG
Organism: Bombycilla garrulus; assembly: GCA_013400315.1. NCBI lineage: Eukaryota > Metazoa > Chordata > Aves > Passeriformes > Bombycillidae > Bombycilla > Bombycilla garrulus. The sequence goes on along the minus strand of VXBU01002791.1, from coordinate 262,279 downwards.
GTTGCTGCCCTTTTCAGTCTTCTTCATCCAGAATGGCTGTAGAAAGCCCTGTTGGCCTGGTCATGCAGTGCTGTACAGCTGACTGTTTATCTCATTTTTTGTAGGCTTCAATGTGAATCACTTGGACATAGCCCCTCGTTATGCCAGCATTCTGATGGGGATCTCCAACGGCGTGGGGACACTCTCGGGAATGGTGTGCCCACTCATTGTTGGTGCAATGACAAAACATAAGGTAACATTTCTCCATGCTTTCTAGGAAAAGGGTTAGCTAATGCATAAGATTTAAGATATTTCAAAGATTCCTGGGGATGCCATTCCATCATTGGTCTCTGCAGCTGCTTTTTTGTTTGTCTAAAACATGCACTTTGTTTAATACCACCATGGCCTAATTCTCAGCTATTAAAACTAATTATCTATGTAGGCAGATATTATTTACTATCACCTGAGCCTGAGTCTCTGCAACATCTCCATACAACTGTGCAATGCTTGTAGGACTTGGAAAACTCCTCTGCAATGCATCCATACCCCCATGGTAGAGTTTCTAAGCAAACCTTGATCTACAATAATATTTATGTAGTTGTTAGAGAAATCCCTGCAGTTTCAACTCCACAAATATTTCACATGCAAGAGAGAAACTTTACTGTGAGGAAAAAAAAACCCAAACAACAAAGAAACCTAAGTTTTATTATATTTACTGTAGCTATTAAAAAAGAAAAAAATCTTTGCAATGGTTCTCATAAATTGTTCTATCTTCAGTATCAAGAATCAAACAATGATCACAGTCATTCCTCAATATGTGCTAATTCATGGCATAAATCAGAGAGTAATATTTCTTATTACTAGAAACTTAATGAGACCTGCACCATTCTTTCAGACCCGTGAAGAATGGCAGAACGTCTTTTTGATCGCAGCCCTGGTGCATTACAGCGGCGTGGTATTCTATGCTATTTTTGCTTCTGGGGAGAAGCAGGAATGGGCTGACCCTGAAAACCTCAGTGAAGAGAAGTGTGGCATAATTGATCAGGATGAACTGGCCGAAGAAACAGAGATGAACAATGAAACTTTTGTAAGTCCAAAGAAAACGTACGGTGCTACCAGTCAAAATAGTGAAGTACAGAGAAAGGAATGGAGGAAGCAAAAGCAAGTAACTCAAGACGTGGAGGAACAGACTTCTTACCATTATGAAAATGGAAATTTTCAAGATTTGTCTTAATACTTGAAACTGTAAGATTTGTATAGCAGCTACTCCCACGACTCCTGCCTAGCTGCCCCAAATCATCAGGTATTCACATTTATTGTCTTATTCAAGTACACAACATCTGGACACATGGCTAGATTTGAAGGGTGATAGTTCCCTCCTAATGGTGTGTACAAAGGCTAATGACATTAGGACTGGGATAAGTGATCCTAAACTTCTCCCGGCCATTGTATGACCTTGGGAGGGCTACTGTGCCAGTTAGATGACCAGCCCCAGCAGGGGTACTGCTTGGTGCAAGCTGTAGAACTGACAGTAGCAGCAAGGAGCTCCCTCATCATCTCATCTGAATAGAGAAAGGACAAGTGATATCAGATGGTGGATCCACAGCGATCTCTGTAATCCTTGGGTCTCCAGTGGTGTCACAGACTGTAGCGAGAGGCCCTGCTTTGCCTTTTTAGGATTCCTGTAGGGTGACATTTGAACTGCTTAATCCATGTCAAACCACAAGCTCATGCTAAACGATCAGAGCAGAGGGAAAAACAGATTTATGACGGTAGGCTGTAATTAATTACTAATAGTCACTCAACAAGGGGAAGAGGAACATGTGTCAGAGGTGGCACGGGATTGTTCCAACAATTCCTACAAATTGATTGGTAGATATCTCTATATGCACCCCACACAGAGTATGGATAAGACAATAAAATGGATACTCGTAAAATTTCTCTCCCTTCAAAGATTTTGTGCTGGCATGAAATAATTTTGAATACAAAACCATTGTTAGTGATGCAATATTATTAATCCTTATGAAAGGAAATCTTAGCCCTGTTTTAATTAGGAGTCTCACTCAATTCATTATTGTGAAGTAATTTGAATATATTTTTCTAGTATTATACTGATAGGGTTCCTTGTCTCCACACCAACAGTCCTCGTTTAGGTGAACAAGTTTACTTACAGGAGTAAAGTCTTTAGTTCTGGATCTGTAACTTTTCAATGCCTCAGTCTTGTTCTTGCTATGAATGGAGCACTGCACCATTTGAGAGTTAACAGGGTACCTATGTATAAAAGTATTTATCCTCTACCATTGGTATATATTTGACAGTATAAAGTGGCTTTAGCCTTTTTCTACCATTTTTAGAATCAAACAATGGAGCATGCTGTATCATCTCAGTTAGCTGCAACTCAGAGACTCATTATGGCATTAACACTCTTTTCAGAATGGATAATTTCAGTAAGCTGTGATTTAATTTGTCTCTCATTATGACTACTGCCTCATTAAATTCAAGTGAAAACTATCTTGTCTAGCCTACGCTGTGTTTGTGATGTTTCAGTATTATTGTTCTCATGTACCATATGCAGCCACTGTGATGCACTTGAGATTTGAACATTTGTCAGATGCATTTTTGCTATTTTATTGAAGTGCAATTGAATAGCATGAGTGCAATTACACTTGTACATTCATTTGAATCCATGGATAATTTATCTTCTCTACAAACAGGCATATTGGGAAGTTAGCTAATTCTCTCTTCATGTCTCTCATGTCTCTTCTCAGCAAAATCCAATCTGCAACTGTATATGAGTAAAAAGGAAAGTGAGTTGAATGGATACATGCCTAATTTGACCACAGTGAAGATGTTTTAATTGATATGAGCAGATAATTAAATGAAAGGGGTAGTTTTAGGGTACAACTCAATCCTGCTTAAAAAAAAATAGTTTATTAATAAGCCATTCCAAAAAGTCTTGTCATTTTATTCTGTTAAGTCAGAAAATAGTATTTTTTTTAAATTCAAAACTAGAGCTGCTTATTTCACTACTGATATTTATAACAGGTATAAGAAAACATTTATTTCAGGTGATAGTCACCTTCTGGGGATTTAATTGGCAGGAACTTGGGTCAAATATTCTCATCAGTCTATCACAATAGCAGGAATAGCTGCTGTCAAAATATTTTGCAACATGCACCACAATTTATAAAAGAAAGGGGGCCACTGCTTTGCATATTTGCAAAGCAAACAGCTTCTTCCTCCCTCTCCAATAATGTAACATTCATATAGTTGCTACAGGAAGTCTAATAAGGAAAACCATATCATGAAAGGATTTAATATAAGAATCTGTGTAAGTAAAACCTGATGGAGAAAAGAGAAGAACAGACAATGTATTATTCTAGAAACAGTAACATTTGCTTAGAAGCAGCATCATTTTTCCAGTAATGGTGAAGGGTGACTTCCCTGTCATTAAGAGGAATACAAAGGGAGTGATCGTTGTTGTTATGACAAAGAACTACAAACATCCCAACAGTTTGGGAAATGGGCAGCTGGCCCGTGAGAGCTCAGCTGCCTCTCTGGTGAGGATAGCTGCTATTTTTTTCCTGTTAGAGATGCACCACAGCTGTTAAAATTGACGAGCCACAGCTCAGTTTAGCAGGATGATTTTGTATCCACAAACAGACTGCGCTGATTTAGTTCAGTGGATGTTTAACTTCAGTGGACATTTGAGCGTTATTTAATACATTGAAAGAAATGGTTTAAAAAATCTGAACAAGCTTTTGCATTTAAAACCCTCCTTTCCTTCTTTCTAAATTTAACTGCTTCCACTAACCCAACATATCAACTCTTACCAGTTGAAGTTACATACATGTCAAAGTGCTTTTCCAGGCACTCACACTGAGATGTTTGGGCTTCCTTTCCTTTTCATTTGTTTAAATATTTCAGGTGCATTGCATGAAGTGTAAACATCAGCAATGGTTGGAAACTAGTTTTTTTTCCTGGAAATCTCTGTACTTAGTCAGCTCTTTGATTTACACAGTGGTTTCCACAATCCTGTATGACAAAGAATAAAGACAACCTGTTAAGAACAAACTGACTTTGCAGTTCCAGTTTTGCTGGAGGTTTCTGTCTGCAACATGCTCCAATAGAATTTTCTTGTAGAATCTAGGGAAATACAGTCACTGAGGGTGCTTTTCCTACAAAATGACTTCTTCAAATATGTCAGAACTTGGAACGTTTAAACAATCAGGGAAACTGGCATGTCCCACTCAGACTTCTAAAAAGTCAGGTCTCAAATGGTAATAGATGTGGATAATTCAAATTATATTTTCTATGGAGAAATAGTAGCTTGATTACACTTCATTTATCACATTGTTTGATATTTTTCTGTCCCCATGTCCAAAATAACTTTTGCATATTTTCAAATATGACAGGGCTTATACAAGTCAGAGTTTGATTAGGAAATGGCTTTCTGATTGCAGAAGGAAGAAAAATGTACTTTACACTGGAATTAAGTTTTAAAGTAAGCCAGGGGAAGATTCAGCTCTCTATAAGCTGAAATAGTAAGATAGTCCACAGGAATGAATTTAAGTTTGTGGAGACAAAAAGCAGTACACCAAGTCCCAGGAATATGTTGTTCACAGTTGTTATCTACTGATCTTTCTTAACAAAGAAAGCTGCAGCTTTTATTTCTTTGACAGCTTATATTTTTTAGGCACTAATAGTAGACATTTAATGATAATTAATAATCCTCTTATATTTTTTAAGAGTTAAACAAAATGCTCCTTATAGTGAGAAAAGACAAATTAATGACAGAAATTATGAAAAATTCATCTGAGTAGGAACTTCTGAAGGGAAATAATCACTTAGTCCAAAAGAATTTACAAAATTTGGGGTAAAATATATAATAAGGACATCCAGATGTTAACAAAGCGCCAGGAGGAGTCTCATGTGAAACATAATTAACTGAAAGCAGGAAGGCAAAAACTAACTCAAGGTCATGCAAAATGCGTTTAAGGCTTCCTATGTATGTTTCCAACTGACTTCTTTTGACAGTTACAGAGATCTGTAAGTTTAGTCATTATTTTAAGGAAAATTTTGTAAAACACCAAATTTGTTATCTTATTTTTCTTTTTATTTTCCATTGAAGATTGTAATTTTAGACTGCTATTTAATTATTCATATTTTAAGAGAAAGGAGTATTTCTTCTAATTTTGACAGTTACAGAGATCTGTAAGTTTAGTCATTATTTTAAGGAAAATTTTGTAAAACACCAAATTTGTTATCTTATTTTTCTTTTTATTTTCCATTGAAGATTGTAATTTTAGACTGCTATTTAATTATTCATATTTTAAGAGAAAGGAGTATTTCTTCTAATTTAAATAGTAAAAAGGGGAGTAGAGAAAAAGAGAAAGCAAATTGCAGCCACAAGGCCATGCAGACAGAGGGCTGAGGATGGATAAAAAATCAGTTTTCAAATCCTGGAAACAGAACTTTGAGTTCTCTAGATTTTTGAGTTAAAAACCTACAGGACGTGCCAAGATCTAATATTCTGCATCATCCTAGGGTCCAGGGAATTCACACAGGTCTCATGGCAAAGCTTAAGTCTCATGAAATCAGGAATAAGTGGAGATAAAAAACTCCTCATTCTTAGGTCTTCCAAATGCTTATGTTGGATTAGGTGGTACTGCTGGAAAGGTATCACTGCTAATACTACTGCAACTCTACATGTCCATGCAGAAGACAAGCTTCCTAGTAAAAATGCTTTCAACTTCTTAGATACTGATATTAGTTATTTCTTAATTTCCATTTGATAACAGAGTTTAGAGTTTCTGTGGCAGAAAAAATTGTCCCTTTTTTATCTCAACTTTTTTGGTTTTGTGTTTGTACTGCTCATCATTTTTACAGCTCTTCTACATGCAAAATTACATAAGTAAAGATGGAAATTTATGTAAGAAATGTAGTAAGATTGTACTTCTTCATGCCAAACTATCTACAGCATAATGAGAGCCAACACATTTTTTTCCCACAGAATATTTGGGTATTTTAAGCCTTGATCCCAATAAAATCTTGTCTCATTTATTTTGTTGTCCCCCTCCCATGTTGTCGTGTACTTCCCCTCAATTTAGTTACTGTATTGGATATCTGCAGCAGCTAACAGACTATATTTGTTTATGTATAATCATATTTATCTGCTCAATAAAGTCAGTGCTCAGACGCTGCACAAATTTTTGACAACTATTTCACTCCTTGTTTTAGGCTTAGTTCTCTCTGCACGACAAATTCAGAACTCCTCTGAGCAGGTCATGGCTCTTTTGTTAAATATGTGTAAGGAAAACACCGGAATTCATGAAAAATACATCTCCATTGGCTCAGAGTTTTGGGTGTCCGGAGGTGTCTGACAAATCTTTGACCAACCAGGAAGACAACAACATTTGTGAACCAGGAAGTATTTGAGCACTCTCAATAAAGACACCTCTGCTCTCTGAAGCTGGCAGTCATCACCAGATGCAACGTGCCAGGTGCTTTCTCTTGGCTGGGAATAATGAATGTAATGAACAGCAGGGGAAGTAATGGGAGAAACTTGCTTATACAGCCTTGAGATAAGGAAAATGGGACTTTCTCTTCTTCTAGGGAGGGGCCTTTGATCCCATCTGCTTGTTCCCTGCTCCTTCTCTGGTGTGTAATCAAAACAAAAATGTCTGCAGGTCCTGAGAGACCCCATTTATTTTTTGGCAATGATCAGTTGTGTAGTTTGTACTGGTACAAATCTGCAGGGGGCTGGAAGGGGCTTATGGGGTCTTGCCGATTTATGTTGGGCAAGGGGAAATTATATCACCAACACAAGACTCAAATTTAGATGTGAAAAAATTAACATTAAGGATGAACAAGTGAAGGACAATCAGTGTGAATGGATGTAATGTTCTGTGGAATAATGCTGCTGTGTGGGGCAAACATGGGCAATTGAGAGTAACCCCAGCAGGTAGGTTTTCCCTCAGCAAGAGAGTGAAATGGAATAACCTCTGTCCTGCACTGCTCACTTCCCATTTCCCAGTGCCCCATACTGGCTCCAGGTTTACCTGTTACAATGCTTGGACAGAGTGTAGAAAAATGCTGCAGTCACACCAGACTCCCATCTTTACCTTGCTCTTTCTTGTTTTCATGAGTGGCCTCCCTTGACCCTTGCTAACTGATGGAATGGTGCACAGGACACCAGGGCAACCCAAAGTCAAAATTAGCAAGGGTCTACTTTTTAGTAGACTTTTTCCATATTCCTTATTTTTATATTCTACTTTTTATATTAATTTTTTTAAATAGTATTATTTTATTTTATATTTCATTTCATTTTTGCTAGGAAGAGGCAAATTTTGTGCCAAGCTTCCTGTCAGCAGAGGTTGGAACCGTTGGTCCTTGGTGGGCAGCTGAAATGTTACCCTGGCTGGCCAAAGGCCAAGGCCACGCTGGCCTGTCCTGCTGCCTCTGCTCTGCCAGAGCACACAGCAAACTGTCATACTTGTAGGGGGCTGAAGCGCAAAGTTGCTGACAAAGCTGGGAAGGGAAATGCAGAATCTCTGTAAGATCTCTGGCCCCTACCCTTGCTGGTGGCCTGGGTACAGAAACTGTCAGACCATGAGAAACAGCTGGTGTTTCCAAGAATTTTTCTGCGTTCCTCATCCACAGTCTTACTATTCCCAAGGGACCAACTCTATTCAAATTTAATGAAAAATTGGGAGCAGCTTAAAATGCCCCTTGTCAACTGGCATCTTCTTCTGTTGTATTTACCTGAGACAAGGAGCAGGCCCTCAGCAAATTTCTTCTCTCTCCCAAGACATATCCCAAGGCTTTGGGAGCTCATTATGCATCAGTGCTCCCAGTCCAACCCTCCTTCACTGCCCTTGAGCTGTACCTTTGGTCCATGCACCCCTCTTGCCCCTTTCTCCTTCCCCAGAGTGATGTTAGGTGCCCCAGCCTGGGAAACATTCAAGGTCAGGGTGGATGGGGCTCTGAGAAACCTGGTCTAGTTGAATATGTCCCTGCTCATAGCAGTGGGGGCAGACTAGATTATCTTTTAAAGGTCCGTTCCAATCCAAACTATTCTATGAGTCTATGATTCTTGGGCAATTTTATGTCTTTCAGACAAGATATGGTGCTGACTCTTGCCAATTGTTGGGAAAGACCTCAGAAATATCTGCCTCTTCAAAAAAAACATGTAGGAGAAGTTTGCCAACAGGTTGTTCTCTGTTTGTGTCAATGGCTGGAATTGGTTTCAGAGGACACAGACACATATTAGTTTGAAAAAAAAAAGTCACAAGATGTTTTCTTGAGCCATCAAATTACTGCAAGAGCTGAAGGTCAGCAGGGCTTTCAGCCCAACACACCACACATGCAGATTTCCTCATCAGGAATACTTGGTACAAACACTCCTAGGAAGCAAAGCATTTCCTTTAGTAATTATTTCATTAGTGCTTCCCCCAAGAAACAATGAAATATCTAAGAACGAGCAACTAAAGTCCATCAAAATTGCATAGAGACTGAATTTCCCACACCTGGTGTTCTCCCCAAATTGTGGCTTAATATTTTAATTTATTTAGCAATGCTATATTTTCTTTGGAGAGATAGGTCTCTGTAGCTACTGTCTTTGTAAAAGATGCCCAGGTCAATTTGGCTTCTCCACAGGGCTATTTCTCCCCAGCAGCAGTATTTGAAATTCCCTTTGTTGAAGTCTGTAGTATACCTGTCAGGCCATTTCTACAACCTGCCAAAGCCCCTCTGAGTGGCAGCATGATGAGCTATGGTACCAACCACTCCTGCCAGTTTTTCATCATCTGCAAAGCTGTTGAGGGTGTGCTCTGTCCCTTCATACAAGTCATTAATGATTGTATACTGGTCTTAGTATTCAGTCCTGGGATATACCACAAATCCTTGCCTCCAGCTGGGCTTCCTGCTCCTGGTCCCAAACCTTTGAGACAAACAGTTTAGCCAGTTTCAAATCAAACTCACTGTATATTTATCCATTATGTGCATTATGATCTTGTCAATGAAGACAGTGCTGAAAACCTTGTTAAGTTCAAGCTCTGCCCTTGTTCACTGAGCCTGTCCTCTTGTCATAGAAGGCTATTAGGTTCCTTCCCTCCTTCTTAAGGGCCAGAGTGACGTTTGATTTTTTTCCCAGTCACCAGGAATCCCCCTGGAAGGTACAACCCTTCAAAGGCAATTGAATGAGGGCTTACAGTGGCATCAGCAGCTCCCTCAACACTCCTGGTACATTCTGTCAGAACCCATAGACCTATGCATGCCCAGTCTGTGTAGGTGCTCTTTATAATGATTCTACTCCATGGAGGGCAAGTCTTTCTTGTTCTGGACTTTTATACAGGTTTCAGATACCTGGAACTCCTGGAGGCTGCTCTAATCAGTGAAGATGGAGGCAAAGGCAGCATTGAATATCTTGGCCTTCTCGGTGTACTTCGTCAGCTAGTGCCCTGTCCCACTCAGCAGCAAGCCCAAATTTTCCCTAATTTTTCTTCTGCTGCTTATACACCTGCAAAAGTCTTTTTTCTTGCCCTTCTTGCACATCTCTTGCCATGTGCAATGGGGTGGGCTTTAACTCTGCTAACACTATCTCTGCATGCATTGCATGCTCTGCATTCCTCCTGGATCATGTAACACGGCTTCTACCATTTCTGTGCTGCTTTTCTATGTTTGATTTTAGTTAGAAACTCCTTCTCCATCCATGTGGGCCACCTGATGACTTTGCCTGGTTCATGCTTTAAGGATGGTGCTCTTTAACTTGGAGGAGATTTTTGAAGGACAGCCAGCTCTTCTGGACCACTCTTCTCTCCAGGGCCATATCCCATGATAATCTTCCAAACAAGCCCTCAACATGCTGAAGTATGCAGAGTTATGATCCACCATCTAAAGGCAAAGAATGGAGACACCCCAAATTTTAATTAATTTCTAAAACTCAGGACTGGGAAGTAGATTCCTGTAATACTGTTGAATTGTGAAATTAAATTGAGAAGTCAAGCACAGGTACAGGAAAAGAGTGCTTTTCCATACCTCAGTTAATGCCTTGAAATAATCCAAGGTCAGGTGTAAAGGCAGTCAAGGTCTCATTTCATTTTAACACCTGGTAGTTGACATTTCAATTAGAGAAATCATGTGTCTCCACCCACTTTTTGGTAATCTCAAAAAACTGTATCCAGGCAATTAAGGATCAAGATTTTCCACCTGAAGAAGCAAGGAACAGTATATTAACAGAAGAGAGATTTATTACATTCAAAAAGCCTAAAATATCTAGTTAATTATAGTTAATTCCTGGAATAAATTGATGGTATTGCAAACAAGATTTTATCAGTTCCTTTGCAATACAATCCATTTTACTGGCATGCTGTTCAAAGGTTTCTATTGCAACTCATATTTAGGAGAGTTACATAAAACTTGATGTAGGGATAAGTGACAAAGGTTTTGTTTATTTCATATTATTATCTGTTGACTTTAAAAGGCCTAGGTAACAAGACAAGTTAAGCAACAAGTCAATGATTAAACGGATAAAATGGGTATCAACTCTGCTAGTTCAAAAAGATATTTAGAAGGTATGAAGAAAAAAACCCAGTTCTCTGAGTTGTAGGAAATTTGAAGCAAAATAATTTTTCTATTCTGCTTATTTAAAGTCTCTGATATTTATGAATTATCCTCTTTCTCAGGCAATTTATTTTTGTATAATTTTTAAAGTTTGAGGAGAAGCATATTTTTGGCAAATTCCACTTATAGATCACCTTTACAACACAGCAAAGTTATGCTTTGCCAGTTTTCCAAAAAAATTTAAGACTTGCTGTTTCTTCAGAGCAAATATCTTGGAATATAGACAGTATCATGCAATAGCAGTGGCATAAAGGTCTGGCATAGTTTAAGGTTACAGTTCATCGTCTATTTGAACAGCAATTCTGTCATTGGGAAAACAGCAGTTTCCTCACGTTTTCTAACTGTGAGTTACCACTCTTGAACTAAATTGAAAGTGGTAAGAGTTGAGTATATTCTTCCTTTGCTCTCTCTGGAATGAACTGGATGTGGAGGAAAAAAAAGAATGCAGTTTTGGGGTTTATGTGCATTTCCAGATTTGTATCACATATCCAGGAGAAAAATGTTTTCTGTTTTGAAAAAATAATGTTATTACATTCAATTTTTTTTTCTCCTCTCTTTATCTTTTATTTGACAGTATGCATGTTTAGCGGCTGCGCATTAGTGAGACACAACCTGAAACAGAATGATCTGCCTGTATCTGGGTAGTTTTCATGCATACAGGAAGGAATCCCTTTTGTTGTTGTTTTGTTTAAATGAGGATGACTTTCTGGATTATTTACATACTGGAAGTAAACAGTTTATTAATATTAGGACAAGATTAGTTGCATCTAATAATCACACTGTTATTCCAGTATTTGGTACCGTTGATGGAAACGGTAACAATTGATGGAAATTGTTAACAAAGTTGATGGAAATATCAACTTCTGCTGCTGAGTTTATCATCAGCAGCTATTATGGGAAAAGACAACCAGAAAAAGAATAGGGTATGACTTTTGCCCCTCAGTTGTTGGCGATGTCAATTTACTCACACATAGAGATTTTCTTTCCTTTGAGTAGAAATAACAACGCTTACAGATGGACATATGTGTGCTTCACCCCCCAAAAAATTCATGTGTAATTTTGCTACAGCTGAGATTTAGCTGTCCTCATGATAACCAGAACAGCAGCTCCAATTATTGGTGCTGTCTTGTCTAAATTTTTCACTCAAATTTAATAGATCAGAAACTGGAACGGTACTCTCCATGCTCCGTGGTGGCTGGTTCATGTGGACTGGGCATGTCTTTGTTAAGCAGCTCTGTACATCAAACAGGTTGGTAGAAAGGCTCCTGAATCATACTGGAGCCAAGTTTCTTGCTAGTTCCTGCTGGACAAAAGAGTTAACACTAGGGCTGGCTGCTCAATCCAGTCACTTCTCTGAAGAACTTCCCAGCTGGTATTTCTGTAATGCTAATACCTTCCTTTCCCCATTTCCATTGTGATAACCAGTTTCTATGTCCAAGAAATACAAATATGGCTGCAACTGGCTGTGATACATAGGAATGAATACCACAGGCTCATGAGGACTTATTCCACCATGGATTTTCAGCTGAGAAAGGGCCATCTCCTTATGAGCACAGCACATTCTCTGGGTATGCAACTCCATTGACCAAGGGAAATACAAGTTTTGGTGGAAGACTTGTAATTTCAGAGAGGTGTAGGCACAGTCCCCCACTAACTTGAGGCAATTTTGAGGAAACCTCAAGCAAAAGGATAGAAACCTCTAATTTGTGTCCCATATTTGTGTGGAGCCAGTGCATAGGGAGGAACAACAGCTTTCTAAATTGCTGATTAAGTTGCTGAGTAGGTGAGCTGCTATGCTTTAAATTGATTTTTCCCCTTTTCGTCATATATTTTCTTATTTTACACACCTATTTAGAGAAAGAGTTGATGCCTAAAATTCACAGATTTGTAAGATTCCCTCCCTTGTGAAGGTTTTGCAGGAGGGGGTCACAAAAGACAAGAAACAGAACTAGATAAATTTCCCATGCATGCAATCTACTCTAGATAACCTGGTTTTGTTGTATGTTTTGTGTTTCGGGATGAGATGGGGAGATGAAATACATCAGCCAAGTGAGATTTGACATAAATGAGGGATCTGCCAATGCAAATGATCCCGTATTTTGGGATGAGGCCCAATTTTGGACAAAAATGGTATTCAGATTAGATATTGATAAATGAAGCTTTTGTTCAGATTGAGCTCAAACTAATACTGTTATGAGATAAGTAACCTCTCCATTTCCTCACACGTGTTATTTAAATTTAATAAGCTTTATACCACATTTAGTTTTTTTCTTCTGAAAAGGGAAGTAATTTGTTTTCAGAATGCAGTGATGTCAACTGAAGATTTGGAAAGAATGGAAAATAAATCTTCTAAGATCTATTGTTCAATATCCCTTTAACTTTCCCTTCAATGATCATACTTTTCCTTCATCTTCAAATCCCTTTCTTTCCTTAGTACCAGCTCTTTACTAGGTGGAAACTAAGAGCATGATCAGATTGACCTGTGCCCTGGTACATTAAACTACTTTTCAAAGTTTGGAAATATCTCAGCTATATAGAGGACCCAACATTATCTAATTCCCAGTCCCTTTCTTCTCTTCTTAGCTGTGTGGAGTCATGAGTACTCCTCAGCTAAACTTGTGACATACCTGTTTTCTGCACAAATTGGATGACGAAGGTCTAGTCCTGTTGCTACTCCTCTTGCCTGCCACAAGTGATCATAATTATGTTCACTGTTTGTCTAAATTCTCTTAGAGAACAAGGAAGAGTCAACAAAAGCATTGAGAGCTGCTCTACCTTAGAGTCTTAAGGTACTAATAGGCTTTAAAACACCTAATCAGCCTCATCTGGAGCCTCTCACATGCTTTACCTGTTAAAGCTCAAGCCTGGCCTTCTAGTCCTGACTTGTGTTAAGTTTCTGGAATTGTTTTGGTATTGTCTTCTCATGTCCTGTCTGATGAGTGGATTTTTCCCCCAGTGGACTGCAGGTGTTAAGCAGCAGCCTGCAATATCTGCAGTCCTGCCTCTGCTCTGCCACCTGGAAAGACCTTGGGCTGATGCTGCAAGCAGTGTGTTTCCAGGCCTGCATCTGGCCCTACCTCTTCCTGCTGCTCTTGGTTGATCCCTGGATGGCCACTCGTCCTGATTTACCATACTGCCTCCCCTGGGCCTGTAGCTGTCAGCACCCTGGCTTTTCAGGTAGTGTGGAGCTGTCCTTAGCTCCAGTTTTATCCCGTCATGGAACACTCCAGCTCCTGCTCCTGCTTCTTCATCATGTACGAGTGCCTGCCTTGCCGAAGGAAGAAGGCAGCTTTTCCCAAGCTGAGCACTGCAGTATTACTTACAGTGAAATCTGAGGTTCACTTTTCTCTTGCATATGAAGGCAGATTTAATGACATCTCCATTAGCTGCTGAGTGTGCAATATTCCCATTTTTCCCTGGTTGGTCATGGACTTCTTGAGACAGGATAGGGAGATTCCCCCAGGCTTTGCCCTGGGTACCTCTTGGCCATCTGATGCTGGCTCTGCAGCTCTCCCTCTCAGTGAATAATGATAGCAGTCATCTGCCTGCAATGCTTCAGGGCATGGTAGAGCCTCCTCTAGAATGTTAAATTATAGAGCTGAGGGTGTAAGAGGTTAACAGTGACTCTGCCTTGCAAGATAGAATTAGCAGAGCTCATCCTGCACCTCCAATGATTTACACTGTGCATTCATATCATGTGATGTCTAGTCTACACATCCTCTCCCCTCCTCAAAGAAATGGTTTTTTGCTAGCTGCTGGACTAGTTCTTTTAAACATCTGTCTTTTCCTTGACACTAGACAAAGTATGAGAAAAAAGTAGAAGTTGAAAAGTTGGCAGAATTAATTTACTTAATGTGATTATTTTGACAATTCAAAAACCTATCTAAAAATACTACAATATTTATTTATTTATAATACTTCACTTGTCACCTTTGACATTTAGTTTAAGAGAACTGCTTATTAATGAAAGGGCAGTGCTTTCATTTGCTGGAATAGATCAACATTTCTTAACAATTTTATCTGCAAATATTTACATAAATGAAGGCTAATTGTTATTGAGCTCAATCACTATCACACTGTAAAACACCAAAATATCAAGAGAAAAAAATTGTAAGAATAAAGTATATACTTAGTCCGAGGAGAACTTCTTATCAGCTAATACTTTACCAACATGTTTAATTTAAAGCTGTGATTTCTTTAGGAACCTGTAAACTTGTAACCTCTAGAAGGGGGTAAGGGTGGGGAAGAACATGTAATATCAATGTCTTAATTAAAATTTAAAATAATTAGAGGTAATGTGGAATACCGGATCTTATTAATAGAAAAACAAATCTGAAAATTCATTTAAGTCAGCTAGAGGAAAGTAGACCAAGTTTCTCCTACTGAAACTTAACTTTTGATGCTGTAGCTCATTTCACATATAGTCAGCTTTCCTCTTGTACCCAGGCAGCTGTAAGATGGTATCTTACATATCTGGTCTTACTAGACAATGTTGGCTAACAATTAACTGCCTGTCACTAGGGAGGAATTCCCCCTCTTAGGACTGAATGTTCTGTGGTCATCTTACTCTTCATGGCATTCCATTTAAAATATGAGAGTGACAAAGACAGATTGTTTCATCGGGGCAAAATATAAGATTATTGAATAAATTTTGCCCTGCTCATAAACTGAATAATCAGAGAGCAACTTATAATGAAGAGACTCAGATTAATGAAAGACTTATTCAACAAAGTAAACTAATCTTAAAAGCAGTTATTCCTCCACTTTTGAAATGCAGGAGGTAAAAAAAAAAAAATTAACAGATATTAGAGTTAACTTACTGAAACTTTGCACCCATTTCTTACCAATTTTTTAACCTATACAGAAACAACCATGTCTATTAAGATTGCTTAATTATCTTCAGATGATAAAATTTATTGTAAGCTTGTGATAATCTTGGACATCTTTCCAGAAATGAAAAGGTGAGGATGCCTGAGAGTAAGAGATGGCTGGTTTGAGGAGACAGACCATGGCCCAAAGTGGTGTAGAGGATGTTTATCTTCTGGGTAGCAATGATAAAAAAAAACATGCCACAGTGATGACAGAAGAGTTGAGGGTGAATGCTGTTTAGTGGCAACCGTTTATGGCCATATTGTGAACACTTTCTGAGCTGAAATCGATGGTTTGTGCTGAGGCACAATTTAGTTCACATGATCTCTCATGTGTCTACAGTACCATTCATTCTGGGAGCTGTAAGAACAGGGAAAATTAAGTCCTTGAGCACAAGTAGATCTTGGTGAAGACACCTATCCCTTGGCCTATTAAAGAAGCACAGATCCAAGCTATCTCACTCATTTTGACTGCTGCAAATTGGATCTTTTGTCTGAAATGCCCAGGTGTTTTCAGGGTACTGACAGCTCCAGGTACCAGTTGAAAAAGCTGGTTTATCATTCAGCCAAACCAGATCTACTCCTTCTTGCAATTCTCACCTGTCCCAAGATGTTCCCAGGAACCCCTAGGCCAAGAAGATTAGTTTTTCCACTGCTAAGACAGGAGGTTTCTTCCTTTGCATCTTGGGGAACAGAGAAATTAATCCATTGGCAGAGATCTATCTGGCTTTAGCTCCTCATCCTCACCTTCCCTGTGGTAATGACTGTCTAATGCAGGATAGAAACTGCCTCCAGTTGTGCCATGGGTGGTTGAGATAGAATATTAGGAGAACTTCCTTCACCAACAGGGTTGTCAAGCACTGGAAGAGTTGGCCCAGGGAAGTGGCCCTGGGAGGTATTCAGAAGTTGTGTAGATGTAGCACTCATGGACAAGGTTTACTGGTGGGCTTGGTGGTGCTGCATTAATGGTTGGACTCGATGGCCTTAGAGGTCTTCAACCTGAATGGATCTACAGCTGTCATGTGTACAATGTTGTTGGAACTCCAGAAAACTGGCTGAGTAGTCAGTAAGCTTTTCAGCTGCTGGAAGAAAATTCTGAGAAAAAAAGGAGCAGGTACAGGTTATTTGTGGGCGTATTATTTTTTTTTTTGTTTGTTTTGGTTTTGTTTTGTTTTTTAATGTGTGATGATGCATTCATTTGGATATGGAGAGAAGGAAATGTTGAAGGTGAATACCCAGTCTACTTTTTCCTTCTTTTGTCCCTATCTCTTTCTGTACTAGATTTTTCCCATCGACAGTTTTTGGACTCGATGGCCTTGTTGCCAGGATTAGTCTTGCCTTTTCATGAGGCACCTTGTCAGTGAAGGCGTGGAATGACATTTATTTCAGTGGAGAAAAGACAGAGTAGCAGGAGGAGGAGCAAATGAGCTATGGAAAACCACTTCCCATCCCTTCTTTCATGAAGTGTGAAGTTTATGAAGTGGTATTTTCTAGGCAGACAGATTCCTAGATCTGAATGTTATCTATATCCCTGACTTTGTTGCTGAACATGTATTTGGATTGGTAATGGCTTAGATATAGTATAGAACACATGCTCTTTGTCAGTTACAGAAGTAATGTTACTATTGTCTGGAAAAGTTTCAATATATCATATAATATTCTGAAATTTTAAAAATTATAGAATGCAATGCTATCTTAGAGAAGATATTCCTTTTATAAGTATCTATGTTTGAATATTTCCTCATTCTATTCTCTCTCCTGATGCTGTGTATGTAATCTCTTGAAACACCTCAGAAGATATATTTGATTTGCTCCAATTCCTTTCTCTTCAATTCTCATTTGTACATGAACCACAATAAATATGAACACCTGGCTTTAACCAGTAATGCCATATCATTGCTATAGGCAACATCTCCTCTTCTCATTGTGTGGATTATTTCCTTGCTTTTTCCAATAATATCTTGAATGTATTGATTAGTTGACAAAGCAGCACATTGGCACTTGCCTCTTTATTATTGTAAGGAAAGGAAAAATGCTTTAATGACAACAGATGTGTTGGTGAATAGGGGCATTAAATTCCATTTCCTTTGTGCTAAACTCTCAGCTGTCTGACAAACAAGATCCCCACAGAAGAAAATGCTTTTTGGGAAAGAACATTTATTGACAGTTGGCCTCTAGGGACTTCTAAAAAGCAATTTTTCTCTGTCACCAACTATATCAGACCAATGTTGAGGGAAGCTGAATGGTGAAAAAGAAATTTCAGATCTTTGAAACTTACCAAGAGACCGAAAACTCCATGAGACATAATGTGACTTTTGCTGGACTTCTTGGCTGCACTTCTGCTTTTTCTCTTGATATGGGACAAAACCCATCACTGGCCTCAGGGTGACCAAAGAAATTGTTTTTTGGCATGTGTTTTCTAGGCATCACTGGAGTGGACATACAGGGGAAAGTGTCAGATGGGCTGTTGGCACGGTTGGTTGAAGAGACCACCTGTCTCCTTTGGGTACGGTTGTTTTGGAAGAATTCTCTTACTTGAAAGTACTTTGTCAATTTTGCTAAAAGTGAATTTTTCAAACAGAACTCTCATTGTTTACAGAAATGAGATGGTGTTCAGAGAGTCAGAAATGAGGACTGAGAAAGCCTTAGTCTCTCATAATAAAATGTATTTATCATATATTCAGTGCCTGCTGGAATGAGCTGTAGGCATTAATCCTGGGAAACGGTAGTCTCTTGGGAGTCAGTGTTCATTGACAGCCTTGTGGCATCATTCTCCCATTGCTCTCTTCAGAAATCTCTCATACCACGAGTGTTTGGGTGGCTACCAGGTGAATTTGCAAGGGACACAACACATAAAAGAAACTCATTATTAATAATATTTTCATGAGAAGTATTGAGAATTTGAGTTTCCCTGGTAAAAGCTTGAGGATTAATACACCTTTTTAAAATATTATATTTTTCTCTTAAAATGAGGCAAAGTGAAAGAATTTTATTTGTGGTAATTTTAGGGCCAGCACCTCTAACCTTCCTCAGAGAAAGGACTTTGTTTACTGCCCAATGCCTCTCTTTGCTCAAGTAGGAGGCACAGCCTGTGTCTCTCTGCTCAGACAGTGCAAATATTTAGGGAAGGATGGACATTATATACTGCGTGGCAATCATGAACTCACTTACCATGAGTGATGCTGTCAGTAGTCTCCTCTGACTGAAATTTGTCTCAGTACCACTGCCAGATCAACTCATGCCCACTGGGTATGTTTAGCAATGCAAACCAGGGAATTATTATGCTTCCTGTGTAGGTGGGATGTTGAAACAAAACAGCCTCAATCCATTCCTCTTCACTTTAATTTCCTCTGCAGGGTAAATGGGGATGTGGTAGTTCAAGGTCCCCCTTCTGTCACTGACAACACATCAGCATTTTCAGATACAGTGTAACCCACTCAAGGATGTGGTTTTCCATCTAGAGGTACAAATTTCTTCCCCTTGTGCAGAACTAGTGCATGAGTCTGATAGATTTAAAATTAAGGGCCTCAGTTTCTTGTCTAAGGCTTTATGTGATGAGCCCAAATCAAAATGATGCTGTTTCTTAGAGATTGTCGCAGATACAGGAATTAAACTTTAATGTCCTCACATCCCTGGGGTGCTGTAATTTATAGCCTATACTGCTTCAGTACTCAGTGTAATGCTCAGTCTTCCTTAAAAGTGTGAAAAATAACAGAAAGACTTAAAAATCATGTTTATGTCTTGGAATAACATCTGGGCTCTTTGGATGGGAAAGACAAGGAGGCTGAGGATATCATAAAAATGTACATGTGCAAGGAAATTGTTATAATTAGCAACGAGCTACTATCACCCCACTGTCTGAGTTAACTTCCTCTCTGCACTCAGAGTATTAATGAACATCTCAAATCTCTTTGCTGATGGTCAAGCTGGAATTCACAACATTTTAATACAGCCCATGTTTGGAGAGTTTCGCAAAGAAAGAATTGTTAATGAGTAATCCTTGTCCATTAGGGCACTGAGCCAATAAACCCAAGCTTTGATTCATTGTGTTATCACTACAGACTTCTGCTAAACATGAAAGAAAGACAAAACAAAAATGTTCCTATATGAGAATCATTAGGATACTGAACTGAGTGCAGAACTGTCTTACATCCTGCCATCTGCAGTCTTCCAGAAAAGAACAGTAAGTAATAATTCCTTAAACTAATAGCTGTTGCTGTTGTGTAGTATAAAAGTAATTTTATCACCTGAATTATTTAGTGGATGTTAATGGATTTTTGGTTAGGAAAAAAAATTTAAAGCGAAGAATAGTGTAAGAAGTTATTTCACCCACAAAACTATCTCAACAGTAGAAATTCCCCTTGGGAAATACGGTACAGTGAAAAATAAGGTCATGTTGAAATTTGTCTTTAGAACGCTGGCTTCTGCGTGTCACTGGAACAGAAGGTGTAAGTTTGGTATTGAGACTTTCTTGCAACAGCATTATCTAGTTAATTGTGTGCATTAGCTTTGAAATTCTATTTGTTTTTTGGGGGTTTTGTTTGTTTGGTTTTTCTATCCTTCTAGAAACAGGAAATATTTTCAGTGTGATTTATCAGAGAAGAGAGAAGAATCCAGAATGGGAAAATTACTTTTGTTTCATACAGTCTTTTCTTTAACAGTTCTGTGTACAGATTCCAAGTGCATCTTCCAAAGTTGAAGACTTTAGCACACGTTTCACAAAATTAGGAAAACTAAAAGGGGGTTTCAAATGTCAAGTGATTACTATTTCAATCCATTGCTAGTTTTTAAGAAAATGTAATTCTACCCTGAGTGTTTCTGCTACTCATTTATCTTCAGAAAACTGTAACTGTGGCGGAACAGATTTCGCATTTGTTATTTTTATTGCTATTGCTTGTGCTACAGAAAACCTAGAGACTGGGAATTATATTGGAATTGCACTGGTCTAAATGGCAGTCCAAAAAAAAGTTAGAAGTGGAAGGCTTGCAGTTTTTTCAGGTGAGACATGAAAAAGATCCTGGAGAAAGCAAGAAACACACAAATGGTGTTTAGGAGGTAATCCCAGGCAGAGTCAGAAGCTGGCCCCTCTCTTTGAAGTTACTGCTTACAGAAATGTCATTGATACTTCTCAAAGAGTTTTCAGTTCTACTTGGGACTCAGATATCTGGTTTTGCTTCAGAATTAAGAAGTAGGAATAGTCTATTTTTTTTCTGTGTCCTGTGTTTCTTTGCTGCTCTGATTTTAAACTCCATATTAAGAAATGTAACAGAAAATTTCAAATAAATACAGTAAGACTAGTCCTGCCTCCGCTTCTCTACCTTGCTCGTATGGTTGCTTGCATTTTGTGTCAGATGCTGTGTAGTTGTGCTGTGCTTGCCAAAATGACCAGGGAGCAGCAGGCTGGAAATAGAGAGCATGAATCTTCCTAAAGTTTTCAGGTCCCTTTGATACATTTTAAAACAAACAGGTAAGCAAATAAAATAGCTTCTCAAATAGCTGAGGCACTGCATTAAATATTCTACAGAAAGGCTATGAGGCCACATCAAAAGCCTGTGAATGAGATGGAAATCTATCTTCCCATTGATGTTAACAATGTTTGGATTGGGCCATAGATTAATGATGTTACTGGAATTTCTCTTTGAGCAATAGGCAGTCAGATGTGTGAAGAACAGGAAGATATTATGAGGCAGATGGAAAGAAATGTACTTCGTTAGTATTTGTGAAAGATTTTGCATGTGCTTTGTTATGTCTTCCTTTACTGAGTAACTGAAATAAATTCAGTCATTCTTGTGAAGGTAAACCCCAATTAGCTGTCATGGAGCTTTTCTGATGATCAAATACATTTTTACATTACTTGAAAGTGGGGAGCCATGACGCTTTTGTATCCAGTGAGCTCATCATTATTTCTAATTATTGCAGTAAGAGACTTGGCTTGAACAGAAGCCAGGGAAAGCTTTACTATTGACCATATCAAGGTGAGGGATAGTGCACAGATAAGGGCCACAATAAATCTGAAACCTAGAGTTCAATGGTAAGCCCAATTGTGTATAAATACATATCTGTATACCTCGATGAACATATATCCCATAAGAAATCTGAATAAATATGTATATACACCTGTGCAATGGAAAAACAAGCCCCATATATAATAGTATGCATGTAAATTTTCTTAATTAAACATAGGACATGTAAACTCACACTGATTGTTCTGCAGTATGTTAAAAGTTACATGTAATAAAATATTATGCAATTCAGAGCTCTTGATATGCAGTTGAAGACAATAATTTCAAGCAGTTGGGCACATATTTTACTTTATACATAGTGATCTCTGTTTTTCTTTGCTGTATGTTTTGGCCTATGAAAATAATCTCCAAAGGTGGTGGAGTAAATTGGTTTATTTAAAAAGTTGGCTAGAAATTATTTGCAAAAAGAAGCTTTCTAATTTATCACATGCCTCTTCTTTTCTTTTGAAGGGCTCTAATTTTTGGAGAGCAGTATTGATTTCCTATGCTTCTGTTGCCTTTATTTCAGCTTTTACATGTCAGATGCTCTTTGTTTTTGTTGTTACACCTCAGGATGGAGTATCAGTCCAATACAGTGACTTACATTATTTCCCAGAACTGAACAATGAATGGAGTAAGTGTAGCTTAAATGCTCTGTACTGTGTACCTGGTGTAGGTCTTAGAGCTGGAAATCAGCACCTGATTCTTTTAAACACATGCGAAATTAATTATATGGATAAATCTAATGTACGTTAGATCACAGCAGTCTGGACTCAGGAGAAAATCAAAGCCAAATATCAATCAGTATTTAGGAGTTTAGTATTCAGTGAAATTTACAGTACCAAAGCTAGATGCATTGGAAAATAAATTTCCAACCTTTTCTATGGCGATCTTGTGCCTTGCAGAAACCCCATGAAGATGAGAGTAATCCCTTCCATGAAATATAGTAAATTGTCTGCATCAGCTGGAATTAAAGAAAATCAAGTATTAGAAGTGTGGGAATTGTATAATCATCATGAACATTTGGCTTGAACTGAATCCATCCAGACAAAAATTTATGTGGCAGGAGGCGCAGAGTTCCAAAACCTGTAACATCCTACAATAGTGCAGATTATTATAAATATGTCCTCAAGATTCTTACCATCAACAAGGCAGTATTAGTAACATGAGGGTTGGGTCTTCTTGTGTGTGTATGCAAGGAATAACAGATTCTAAGGAGTCCATCTTGAGGTTAAAGAGGGGCATTATACAATGATGTGTTAAAAAATAGAATGTCCTCAAAGAAACGAGAAGGAAGTTTATAGACATATCAAAGAGGCTGTAAAACCACACACAATTTATAAGCATTTAGAAACATAGCTTGCCCACTTTCTTCTTTATTTGCAACACAAACCAGCAGGATGCAGAATATAAAACTTACAAGCTAAGAAGATATGCATTGAAACTCTGACCATATGCAGGCAGTAAATGCTTTTAAATAGATGTCTTCTTGGGACTATACTTAAAGTATTTTGCTATAACTTCCAGCATTCTCTAAGAAGGTAAATTCTAGGCTCTGTATGAACGTACAGAAGTTCACAATCCTAGTGCTAATGTTAGGTGTTGCAATGTTAGGCCGTATAACAGGGGCTGATGAGGAGACATGAGAAGTAGTAGTAGTAGTAGTGATGGAATACTCATCATTACTGGCTGTAAGGAGAGCTGATCCTGCAAGGAACTCTAAGGGCTGCAATCCCATGGGCAGTAAGGAAGATATTACAAGGCTGAGACATGAGGAATGCTGATGGCCTCTCTAATACCTAATTTTGATGTTTTTCTTGATGACCATTCAAATGGTCCTAACTGTGCTGCTGTCTTCTCCCACCACAGAGCACTTGTAATGGACTTTAGGAGGAATCCCATTCCAAGGGTTTGTCATTGGGTATTTTATGAGAAATCTATCTGTCAGGAACTTTAAAATCTTAGAGCCATGTGGGTAGGCCCACCTCATGATTTCAGCATATTACTACCCTGGAAAATGAGGCAGTAAGGCAATAAAATGTTTGGAAGTAAACGCGAACCTAGTGGGGTGGCTGGGCTGGTTGCCAAACCCCATCCAAGATACATGGAGTTTATCTGCTGTTGCAAAACTATGTTTCTGTGCTAGACTTGAGACTGTGTGTTTACGTGTGATTTGCCACAGGAAGCCTATCTGGTCTGTGATACAAGTAGCTTTTGACATTTCTAAGTAAACTGTTTAAATTATCTGCGGGCAGACATTTAATATGCATCTGTCTAATTAGAGGGCCTCTGTTTATGTTGAAAAAAGAACTTAATGAATCCTTGTGGAAAAATCTGAATATAATTACAGAGTGTGCTTGCCACTCTCACAAGCTGCTTCTCAGCCTGCCCAGCACTGGGGCCTCCTGCAGCATTCACGTTTTCATCAGATGACGTCATTTCTCCTCCAGAAACATGCTGAGCCCTCACTGGGAAGCAGACTGGGCTATAACACACAAATACCTTCAGTGAGTGGAAATGCAATCCCAGGGACAGTCCCATGGTAATAAAACCAAATAAAGAATTAAGGCTATAAAACAAAGGAAAACAGATGTCTGACAACTTTATGCAGAATCCTCTTGGTGTCTGTATAAGCCCTTGAGACATCTACTTGTTGGAGCTCTTGTTTGATTCTCCTGTTTGGCCTGCCTCAAATACAATCTGGAGTTGGCCCACTCCACCCACCTGAGCTGGGCAAGGGAGCCCCTTTCACACCTCTCCCAACGTCCCCAAGGGAGACTTGTGTGGCTGCTTGAGACCACAGAGAGAGTGGATGGACGAGCCCGGTTATCAGAGCAAGGCTTGGCTTTCTGTGTTTGTCACCATTTATCTTGTTCAGTAATTACTGAAGACAAGATAAAGAGCTGGTCCCTACAAATTAAACTCAAGTTTCCTATCTGTGTTCTATCCAACCATAAACTTACACTTTTTCAGTAAGTGAAAGCAATGAAATGATGAAAGGGTGGTGAAAAGTAATGCAAACAATTGGTATTGCATGGCAAGGGGGGCAGGGCAGCATGCTCTCAGGAGGTCAGACCAGTGCTTCAGTCTGAACATTTGAATAAATCTGGGCCTGAGCTGCTATTAATTTAAAATGAACAGAAAGAGGGCAAATAAAATATGCCACAGCAAGGAACAAACAAACAGGCTGGAAGTAGCATTTTATTTAAAGGATGAATTAGGTATTATAATTTCAAGACGGTGTTTGTTACAACAAATATTGAAACAACCTCCTTCATCCTGCTTTACGCTAGGTACACAAAACTTGGTTATCTTGTTTTAAATATACTTTTTGCTTCATATGTTTCAGGGTGCATTTTCAGCATCCTGTTCAACCAGCATATTCTTCCTGAACTGAAGAATAAATGGGATCTGAAATTAATCTAATAGGACATCCTCAGCTAGCCACTGTGGATGGATTTCCTCTTGCTGAAGGTCCTCATTTGTTTGGTAAGTCACCAAATTAGGTTGAAATAGCAAGCTGTCCTATACTCAGAAACCTAGAAGAAAATGGACTGAAATTTCAAGTCAAGGATACGTGGCTGAAACGTGCCAACCTTCTTGAATCTTCAATACTTATGAGAGGAATAATAAGTGATAGATCTGTGGTGTTAATGTAATTGTGCACATTATTGCTCTTATCACTGCTCACAGTAGAACCTGTAGGTTGTTTTTGTGACACTCCTCTCAGACTGGAGATCATTTGTCAAAACCAGACCTTTGTATGGAGGCTGGATGTTACCTTCATGTGAGTCACTTAAATCAAGCTGACCAGATATATTTCCAGTTAATCTGTAACGAAATTGTAGTGCAATGTAGTTGCGTTGCCATATTATGCAAATTTATGAAAGTAATTTCACCTGAATTAAAATCTTTGTCTTATTAAGACCAAAACTTATTCTCATAACTTCAGTGCACAAGAAAATTTAAAAAGCATGCTGGAAGATTCTCCTTGCTCCAGTTCCACTGAATTTTTCAAGGCTAAGCATGAATTTGTTAATGAGTGAAAAATTCTTAGTCAATATTTTTTATCATAGGTAAGCAGTTTTCTGGTATATGTACCACAAAGAAAAGAAAAAAAAAAGAGAATAATACATTTTTTTTAGCATTTCATATATCAAGAGAGCAAGTCCTTCATTGAGTAAGTTATGATACATTGAGGGCTTCACATACAATACAGACCCCCACAGAATGCTGCAACACTTCAAAAGTTTACAGTCCAAATAAGATGAGAATTCTGCCTTTTTGAGTGCTGGAAAAACTGAACACATTCCAGTTTCATCTGTCTGAAACAAGAGTAGTGCCTGGGGCCTGGAAAGAAGGACTCTGGCACCCAGAGCCACTCCAGCTGTGGAGCTCCTAGAAGTCAGGACCATCTCTACAAGTCAGACCATTTGCAGTGCCCTGGCTCCATACAGCTAAACTAAAGCATTATCACTAATGATAAGCAGAATCCACCACATTATTTCGTGTTACTGGTTTTTATCCCTCCTTGTTTTGGGGTTTGGTTGGAGAAATGTCTTGGAGTTGTTAAAAAGACATATGCTAACAGCTAAACAACTCCTTAGCTACCTCTTTCCAATGTCATGCCATGATATAGAATGATGTTCAACTCTAGGGCGCCAAATTATATATCCAGTCATCTTTCAAAATTCCTGCATACCCAAGTTACTTCAGATTTTGTCAAGAAATTTCCCCCCAATATTTACTTTGTCATTAATTATTTCATTAATTTTTTCATTATTTTTAAGGAGTAATGATAAGGTTGCTTGAAAATACAAGGAAGAATGTTAATGCAAAATGCTTTCCTTCCACAGGGTAATCTTACTTACAAATTGTGAATCTTTCAGAAGAGGGATTGTGTGTCTCATTATAGATGTTCAGAACAGCATGATGGAGATTTAATTCAAACTGACATTTCTGTAACAGAAAGAAATAAAGTATTAAGGAGTTGAATCAGGGGTCCCATTAGGAAGAAAACTTAGCACTCCTGTTGTGTTTCACTTAAGCTGACTTTTGTTTTGTGGGGTATCACTCTAATATAGCGTCATTTCTGCTTTTATTGCTGGAAAAAAGCCTATCAGAAATAATATGCAACTGACTGCACAGAGAAAATTACTCATTGTGAAAATATGACTCCATCTTTGCAAAAGACTTGTAGGATATGGTTTTTCCTCTCAATTCCTTGTCTTTTTAAATTATTTGCAGTTTTTGTCATTCAGTTTTGGCAGGAAGTCCCTTGGGAACCCCAGAAAATAGGAAGAAAGCTTTTCTTTTAGGCAGTCCTTATAATGCATGTTTCTTTTAGGTCTTGTCATACATTACAGCTCACAAGTTAAAAATTGCTGGCTTACAAACATTGCCCTTTATACAAACCAGTCTCTTTTATTCAAAGATGCATACTCAGATTCTGTAAAAAAACCTTTCAAATACATTTTTTTCACTATGCTTTATTCAGTCCACAGGGAGAGTGTTCTTAGACCTTCAGAAGCAAGTCTAATTGCATCTCCAAACATTAGCTCGAGGTTCAGATGTTTCAAAAGAAACATTGTCAATTCTGAGTTGCTTGTGCTTTGAGTCTCATCACCATGGTAATTCTAGGGCACTTCTATATCCTTAGCCTCAAGACCTCAGATGCAGCAGATTTCAGAAAAAATGTTTTCTACCTTTCAGTAGATGAAAATTGTATGCTGCCATTTTAACAGTATATGTCTAAGGAAAAATATCTCTGTATTTCTTTGGAGTTAGTGTGTTTTAACCATAGTTTTTCACTTTGCAGTTGTGAGCTCCTGAGAAAAGGGTCTCAAAATGCAAATGAGGATGGATCTTTAACCTAGTTAAAGTGAGGGTCCTTCCCTTCCACTCTGTCTTCCTGCAAAACTGCTTTTCTTTTTCTAACTCTCTATTCAGGTGATTTAGAAAGGTTATATATTTGTGTGGTACCTGAAGTGTGTACACTATGTGACTCAAATTATCATTTCTATGATAAGTTAGTAGTAGGCCTCTAAAGTACTAGCTCCATTCTATTTTCTTTGAAAGCACCTTATATACAAGTTGCTAGTATGCAAGATACTAAGTGTGAAACTACAGCTGCCAGAAATGAAATTATTTTCAAGAACCTGAAAAGAAAATTATATGCTTAGTTTGAATGAAGACCTATTTCAAGTATTTTCAAGTATTTCAAGTGTTTTTTGATGGCCTGAAATATGTTTTCTTGTAATGTGACTGTCCTGGGATGACTTTATGATGCTTGCATCCCCGTTCATGTGTTTAGCATAGAAATAAGTTTTGCATCTTTAAAATATAACAAGACAAGAAATGGCACCCTCACTGTACATGTCTCTAGCTGGGAAAGAAATTTTTTGGGGGAATGAACACTCTTAATAGCTGTATTGAAAAGGATGAGGAAGAATAAGAAAAAAAAAAACCAAAATGGTAACAAAGGGGGGAAAAAAGCAATATATGTAAACGTGTTAATGAAAGAATAACAAATACCTTTGAAAATTGTTGTAGACACATAACAATGCTTAAGACAAACTTAAAAGGCTAACCCTTTCAGGTAAATCTGCATTTTACTTTTTTTTCCTGGTTTCTTTTTTTTTGTTTTGTTTGGTTTGTGGGTTTTTTTTGTTGTTGTTTGTGGATTTTTTTGTTTTGTGCCATTTTTTGTGTTTGTTTTGTTGGGTTTTTTTGGTTTTTTTTTTTCGTGGGGTTTTTTTGTGTGTTTTTTTCTTTTGTTTTTTCTTTTTTTTTTTAAATAAGCCACAGTAATAAAAAAGTTAGTAGGGTCAAGTGTCCAAACTGATTAAACAACTTCCAGATCATAAGATATGTTAAATAACTTCTTGTCTTTAGCACCACCTGGCAGTTGGTGCAACATCTGGCTTCATCCCTGCAGAGAAGATAATTAGGCTCATAACAGACCCCCAAATCAAAAAGAAACAAACCAGCACAAATTAAAACAGAAAACATCGGATGCATAATAATTATTAAGAGCGCCAAACCAAACAGAGTGGCAGTGTGAGTAAAAAATTTAATGAGAAGAACAGACTGAATGTGGCTTTCAGCAACCTATTTAAGAAGAAGGTGTTCCTTCCTAATTCAGGGTTTGGAACTAGATGATATTTAAGGTCCCTTCCAGCCCAAACCATTCTGTTTTGTCATACAGGTGTATGCAGTATGGTCTGAGCATTTTGTCCTTTTTTTAGAATGCAACATTTCTGCACCTAAAAAACCTGCTTCCTGTGATACTGGAGTGGTTAATCTATTTACAGACTCATGTGACCTTTTATTTGTATCAAATATTTATTGATACAAAATTTTGTTGCAACTAAACCACAATAGGTACAAAAATACAGTGGCTGGGCTATTTGGAGGCATTCCCTCAAACTGGTAAACCAAATTTTATCCAGGTAAATCCACACTGGGAACAGACGTTGTTTCTGGCATTTACAAACAAGTTGCTCATAATGAAGTTAATTAGTAAACTATATAACCTCTGGTCTGTATCTCTCCTTCCTAGTCTTAAAGAAAGTTCTCACAGTAAAGAAGTGAACAGGACACAGACAAGGCAGAATTCAGAAGTTTCATGTTTATATAGACTTTAGGAGGTAAAAAAGAAAAAAGAGAGGGAAACAAGAACTGAGGCGCCTTAAGGAGAGTATTTTTCATCATGAAATGGTCAGACTGAACACAGCCTGAGGTAGGACACTGCCATATTCTCACCTGGATATTTTTGTTATCTATTCTTGCACTCTTCTTTGAAATTGTACGATGGTAGTAGGACTTTTTTAAACCAAGTGATCTTTAAAAGATATGCAAATAATTTCTTTGGAATTAAACCAGGATTTTGTTAATGGCGATGCTGTGGTTTCTGAATTACCTAATTCTGAATATTATTATTTTGTTCCTTCATGAATAATGAAGGAGAACCAGGTTTTCATACTTTAAGCCCTCTTAGAATTTAGTTCTCTTTGTTGAATTTCTATTAGTGGAACAATAACTTTTACATTAAAATGTGATCTCATTGTAATTTCTCTAATATTCTGCATAAAATCACCTTTAGCTTACACAAAATCTCAGTATAATTCTGTGAACTGAAAACAGTTTATTTCTGCAAGGAATACTTTTACAAGTCAAGTATTTTTTGAAGTTTCAAGTGAAACATTCTGTGTAAAATTTAAAGTAACAAAGGTTAAACTCTCTAATAAGTTTCAGCTGCAAGAAGAATAAATATTTGTAAAACAATGATCACCTGCATGTGAAGGTTTCACCCTGTTTTTACTAAGCTTTCAATATTTTTGTAAAAGGTTTTAATTGAAAAACACTTATTTACAAAATATAACGTATGCAAACAGAAAAAAAATCTGCACCTGTAAGTAACGTAATATTTCTGCATGCTTAAATAGTTTTTCCTTAAAAATCTGAAAGGTATCTTTGCACAAGAAAAAAGAGATGAACGTTTTAAAATATTTAAGATCGCATAAACAAAATGTCAGTGCAGTCCAGTGAGCTCATTTCGGATTTCACTTTCACTGCTTATACTACTGCAACTGCTATGATTTTACTGGGCTGCTCGTGCTTTAGTTGCATGAGACCAGTCCATCCCAGACCTCTACAAGTACATATATCTGGAGAAAAGCTTATGTACATTCCGCTTGGTAAGATAAGATTACTTTTTGTTTTGTGATAAGAAATTATTTGGTCTAGACTCTCATGTGCAGGTCTACAGGTACATCATGCTTATTCCTACTTAGAACAAAACAAACCAAAACCAAACAAAAACCCCTCAAAACTTCAAGATAAAGTGGGAAAACCTGCATAGTTGCAACCTAATTATCTTCAAAAATCAAGCTGGTCTTTGAACACTTCCCAGAGTTTAAGCTGTGAACACTGTGTGAAACAGTGTTCTCTCAGTCTCTCTCAAACCTGTCTGTTTCTCCTTTTCCCTTCCTTGGTCTGAGCATTGACTCAGTTCAGCTAAAATGTTTAACGCTGTGTCTGATGGAAGGAAAAAGGAGGTGATATGGAGTGTTTGGCTTTTTTTCCAGTATTTAACTTTATTGATTAAAACTCATATTTTCTTTTTGTTTCCTTTGGAAGCAGACTGGAATTAATGATTGGGAAGATTTTTCTAAACACACTTGTAACCCAAATGGCTCTACAGTTGTTTAAATAAACCCCCAGCACTATCTCAGGATGTGCTGCAGTTCTTTAGTAGCTCTGATGGTTTGTTTTTTTTTTTTTTCCTGTGGAAGGAATGTTTCCTTCTCTTCTTGCTCTTTCAGAGGCCCAAGTGGTTCAAGAGGCTGTTATACAGCTTTTGTGGAGTTTTCTGTGTATGGCAGAAAGCTAAAAATCACCAGTTTCTTCCTTTTCACTTTGGGATTGTCCCACTTTCTTTTAGCAAATGAAAACTTAGTTTTCCATAGTGAACAGATTCCTTTCTAAAGAGAGATTGGATGACTACGTATCCCACAATTAACCCCAGCTTTTATACCTGAAGTACCTTGGCCAGTCTTCATGAGCAGCAGTCTCCATGAGTGGTAAATACAACTAAAGACCTACCACTCATCAAACCTATACTGGATATCTAATCTTTGTTGTTCTCACCCTTTACTTGTTTTGTCGCTCTGTGGCTGGCAGGTATCTGTGACAGTTTGCGTTTGATGCATGAAGCTGGAATGTCACTTCCAGGCTCTTTCAGAGTCCCCAGATGCCCTCTGTGTGTCTACACTCTTTGTTTAAATATCATAACCCTGGATTTGAGGAGTGCCTTCTGTTGGTCCACTTCTGCCACTGTAGCACTTGGTGCCCTGGCCTTTTCCCGACCAACAAAATGCAACCAAAATTAAACTAATTGCTGGTAATAAAGGACACCATCATTCTCATTTGGTTTTGTGTCATGTTTTTCCAGACATACATCTTGCTGCTTATTCTGGAACTGGGACTTCAACATTTGTTATTGGCAAAGATGTGCTGTGGGCAATAATAATAAACCCAAAACGCTTGCATGTCTTCTGCAGCATGGTAAAACAGGAAGGCAGAAAGCTGCAGACCAGGAGTGTGAGACCTTGAAAGTGAAAAAGCAGGTGTAATTAAAAGGTTGGTTTCTGGCACTAACTGAAGTTAGAAAAAGGAGAGGGAAGGATCCCCTGCTATAGATTTTAAGTACTTTTTGTCATTACGGATGTTCCCTCTTCTTAACTGTTAGCATTTCTTCATTGTTTTTGATTCCTCACAAAATAAGAAAACTTGTCTGGGACCAATTTTATGTCAGCAAAGATATTTTTGGAGTTCTTCTGAAACACTGTTAAGTGATGGTCACCAATGAATATTAATCTATGATTTCCTTGTAAATACTGCTGTTGATTCAAATAAATCTGGACTGGTCATCTTCCTGGAAATATGCACTATTTTTCTCAAACTCTCTTCTTAGAACTATTGAAGGAATTGAGTCAGTGTTTTCATGAAACAGCAAGATGTGGCTCTCTCCAACAGAAAATGAGAAATAGTTTGCAAATAACTTTTAAATTCAGCTTTTCAGTTGTTTGACATGGACTTGATTTTACCTACACCATCCAAGATGTGATAGAGGTTTTGTGCTTGGTGTACAGAAAAGAAATGAGAGTTCAGTTGTCTGCGGTTTTAAGTGTGCTATTTAATGAGCAAGGTTAAGGTAACCTCCAGATTCCGTGTTGATCCCAACAGGAAAGGTTGCCACTCCTTGTGCCACTGCCAGGTCTGTTGCTGGCTCAGAGGTGACTAATGTTGGCTTACAGAGGTGCTTCCTTTGAGAGCTGCACAGCTGCACTGAATGGCACAGGCTGGTAGGGGCTGGGGACCAGGCTGCAGGGGTTGGCTGGCCACTGGAGGCTAGATGATGAGAAGGTTGCATTTCACCACTTGTACTAGGAACATCTTTCTTGTTCTTTCCTGGTAACCTCACTTTCTTAATTCAGCCTGTTCTTGAAAGTTGATTTCATATTTTCAGTCTTCTAATTAAGCCTCACCCTTGTAATTTTTCTCTAGTGCAGGTTTTGTCTGTCACAATGTATTGATTCAGAATTAAATATAAATTAACATGAAGTTTGAGTCTTGATTTAGCTTTCACCAATACCATGGGGTTTTTGCCGTTTGTTTGGATTTCTTCCATTCTGCTTTTAGGTCTAATTTGGTTTGTTAACTTCTCTGGGGTGGGGTTGCTCTTTCTTGTAAACTGAACAATTATATGATTACCTGCACGATATTTTTCAAGATCCTTTTATGTAACTGCCAGTGCTGGACATTCCCACCAATTATAAAGGAGTGTCTGAGAATGAATAAATTATTTTTAAAACTTCTTGCAATGTATTTGTGTAGCAAATCTGAGGCAGTCTTTGTGTTTGTGCCTGGTTTTTGAGATAGATATCTGGTAGAGGAAACTTCTCTGATAACTACGATATCATGGTAGTAATGGAAATTGGTTTTGCGTTATTATTTTCCAGGTGTCCTTTCAGAACCAATGAGTTCTCCAGTGCAAGAGGCAGATGTGTTACCTTATGCACAGTACAGCAATGTGCCGTTTGCCCAAGTTCAGCCCCAGATCTCATCGCCACCTTATTACTCCAACCTAGGCTTCTACCCTCCACAGCATGAGGAATGGTATTCCCCTGGGATGTATGAACTAAGGAGGTTACCCTCAGAGACCTTTCTAACAAGGGAGACAGAGATAATGGATATCCCTGCAGCCAAAAAGCCTAGACTGGGTCACTCCACGGGAAGAGTGAAAGGAGAAGAGCTCTGTGTAGTCTGTGGCGACAAAGCCTCTGGGTATCACTACAATGCCCTTACTTGTGAAGGATGCAAAGGTAGGATGAAATCAATTCAGCTAATAGGCACAGCAGCTTCTCAGGTTTTTTGGGTTTGGAGGGTTGGGTTTTTTTGGTTTTTTTTGTTTTGTTTTGTTTTTTTTACTTTTCTTGGTAATTTAATTCAAATCATTAAACATATTAGAGATTTGCATTTGGATCCTGTATACCCTATTTTGTATTTTCCCCAAGACAGACTGGCATGTCTGCTGCCATTGCCCTATGGTATATAGGTTATATAGCACAACGGGCCAACCTATGGCTCTTGAGCACCATTAGCTTTTGGTAAACTGAAGGACAGCTTCTCTTGTGGAGACTGGCAGCCTGGCTCTGTTCTCTGTGGAAACTGTTTGTGCCACTCTGCCTGTGAAAGGAATGTGCCCATGGAGGCCCCTGGGAGCTGAGTGCTAGGCTGCCCTAGAAAATAGCTAAAACCAGCCCAAGTGCCTCATGTAGCAAGCTGTCAGCCCCCACCTTCAGGCTGTTCCCAGCAATTCTCTTTCCCCCAGCTGTCAAAGGATATGAAGAGTGTCTTCAGGTTTGTGAAATGAAAGGATTTCTAGTTCTATACTTTCTTCTAAGGGTAGCCCCTATCTTTAGGGAGGGAGCTTCTTCAAGAAAAAGGTTGTATCTGTAAGAGAAATAACTTGCTTGTTAGAAGAATATTATTCACATATTATTATCAGGATCATTGTGAAAATCATTGCTGTTATGGTAAACATGATTGTCAGATATTTTAGCATAGAGGAACAAGAGGTTATGTCAACTATTATACCTGAAAGGTATAATATATCTGTGATGGGGCTGAGGTACATTGCAGCCAGATAAATAGTGCCCCATTTTTTCATCCCGGTCTGTGAATAAAGATTTCATTAACATTTCTGTTTTATGGATAAATACTAAAGCATGGTCACTTCCAAATTACTAAAATATCTTCATACGGAATTCACTGTTATTGAGTGGACCTGGAACTAATTTGGGGCTTTTGCTTTATCTTTCACAAAATCATTTGTGAGGAAAGAACAGACCACAATAGTTGAGTACTCTAAATATGAATACAGTCAAGGTTCACAGAGTTTATCTCAATAAATGAGAGATTAATTTCTTTCTGCTGTCTGAGTGAATAGTCTCCAAGTCAAAAACTGTGAATTAACTCATATTAATGCTGTCATTATAAACCAGGTCAAACTCAGTTTTGATGTGATGATACCAAGGAATGATACATTTATTCTGTTAGTAAGCTGTTCCTCCTCTTTATTTACCTCAGTCTTAAATGTGTGAGAAACTTTTCAAAGACTTAAAATTACAAACCTTGAAATTTGTATAGAATGTTTTTAGAAGAGAGGTTACAGCTATCAGGTAAATACTCAGAGTAAAACCCATGGTGAAAGGAAAAGTGCATCCACTTCTCTACTGATTCAGTTTGAACCACTCCACGTAACCATAATTTTACTGCTTTATTGGGATAATCTATTTTATGTTTTTGTTCCGTTTCATGACTGCAACATCAATTACAAAGAATAGTACCCTTGATCAAATATAGTAAAAGTTGAATTACTTAAAGATAATGGATTCTGTTTCTACAATAAACTTTAAAGGTGACTAAAGTACCAGCTGATTCAGTAGAGAGATGTGCTGAGGATAGTAATTCTGTCTGACAAGGCAAAGCAATACTCTGTTTTCTAGATCTCTTGATCATTCTTGTTATCTCTGCAATTTTTCACATGGGTATATATTACTTTCAAAACATGGAGACCAAAATTAGGCTCAGTACTTCAGTTGTGCTCTTATCAGTGCAGTAGAATAACTACCTCACGTTTGTGTCTTGCACCTCAGTATGAGATTATCCCTTCTTTTTGGCAACAAGGCTGCTAATTGATGCTTAGCGTGTGTCCACAATAATATGCAGGTCCCTTTCTGTAGGACTAGTGCTCACCTTGCAGCACCTCTGCTCCATTGATGTAGTGGATGTTCTTATTCAAAGAAAGAAGCCTTGCATGTATTTTTGTGGGATTCAATCCTCTGTGACGAATATGTTATGTTATTTTTTATTTTTTTTAATTCTTTCTTGGGTAATGCATTCAGCAACACTTTCCATTCTCTTTGGTTTTCTTTCTTGGGCAGATGGAATACTAGGATCTTATTATTTTCCTCATGAGAATATTCATCTGAAGATATTGACAGGAGTATATACTGATAAATATATATATATATATTTCTTAATACATTACCATCCATTAACAAATATGTATGAAGTATTTAATTAGTATTTTGCATAATATTTACAGCACAAGGAGCAATACACTGTGTTTAAACTTGCTACTGTGGAGTTAATTTCTGACACAATCTTTGCAGACCAACATCAAAGACATTCTGGTACAGCCTCAGCCTGGATAGTTAGGCTGGGTTTTAAGGGTTATTGCTAGGTGTTACAGAACAAGTTTGACATAATGTTGTGCTTGTTTAATAAATCCACAGAATAAGTTCTGTTGGAACAAAAAGCCCCCATCTTCAAGATCACTTTCAAACCAAGCTATTCTATGACTCTATGAGAAGTTAGTTACACATCCCCTCCATGCAGGCTTGCAGGAGGAGATTTTGCAGTATTCAGACTACTCCTGTATTGCTTGATGTGTCTCATACCAGACTAGAATTGTTCTTGCAAGGAAGGGTCCCTCTTTAATCTCCTCCTTACACCAACAGCCGCCACGGGGGAACGGGACGAAGGAACACCAGAAGACGTCTTGATAGTCTGACAGAACAAAGCAGGTGCTTTGTTAGCAACTGTGAACTTCAAAACCTTTTAAATTTAAAACCCATCATGATTCCAAACAGATATATTTCCAAAGTTTTCATCTACTCTCTTTACAACTGCCCTCCTTCAGCTTTCATAATTTCCATAAGAAAAAATCAGCATCAGTAACATTGGAGCAGCTCTACCATAATTAATCATATTCATGACTATCTGAGAATAAAGCAAATACAACATTTCCGGCCAACAAAAGGCTTTTGTAATTTGGCAAGATCAAATGAAAGTTAGACTGTGCCAGAAAAACCTTCAGCTTTTGGGTTTACTAACCCTTTGTTAATTTAACATATGCTGTTTCTGACTTACATTTAAATTCTAGTAAAACTCCTCCTGTTATAGAAAGTCACATATAAGTATTTCCAGCAGTTTAAGTTCATTGTGAACTAGTAGTGAATGATATATACAGGAATTTCATTCATAACAAAAGCTAAATTCAAAATTAGTTATGAAGAAGTCTGTTCAAAAAGACAGTGATTCAAGAGTCACTTCACAGAAAACTGAAGCAACAATAGAGTTAAAACTGGTGTTTGATGAAAAGAAAAAATCATTTCTCTTTTCACTTCAGATAATTTCATTTTTTTCAAAACCTTTGTTTTCAAGAGAAAATATTTTGACTGCTTGAATCTTGTTGGTTTCTAGCTTTTGCATCCATGGTTTTGCCTTGATTTTCTTTCTTGTACATCTTAAAAAAATTATTTATCAAAATTTTTTTTCTTTCATCATGAAGTAAATGAACACCTTATGAATAGGTTGAGTGAAAAAGTCATTAATCAGTCTTAGAATGTTATAAATATTTGTGCAGAGCTTTTCAGCATTTCCAAGTAATTAATGTATCATAAACTATAGGATTTAAAATTTACAAATAAAATGATTAATTATATAAAGCAAGTGCAGTTGCCTTTAATTGACAGTGAGAACTTACAGCTTAAATCTAGGCTTTTTTTCCCTTCCCTGACCAGTAAATGGTAATGTATTAAAACTATGTGTGTGATGAATAAATATAATGCCTGGGGCTTCTGGAGGTTCTAAATAATCTGCATTTCAAAAGAGATTGATGCCAGTCAACTGTATTTGTTTGAAGAGCAGCCAATAAAACAGACAGCATGGAAGAGATTTCAAGCAGGAATTACTGAAGTCAGAGAAATGCCAGATTTTTTGTGACCAGGTAGTGGAATTGTTTTACTGGTTGCGGCACACTGGTGCTTGGAAGAGATTAGGCAACTATAAAACCCTGGGTCAAATTTGGGAAATTTTCATTTGGCAATGCACAATTCTGCAAACACACAGACAGTCCTTTAGATTCACAACCGAATTTGCTCTATGATTTGAATATGGGAAACTGGCTCTTATTTGGTCCCTCTTTGAATGGATCAGAGTGCCAGGTTGGAAAACAATAGTTTTATTGTGTCAGGCAGTGGTGATAAAAAAGCAAAAGCTTTTTTTGAATAGCTCTGGTTAATATAAATGTACACAGAGCTCTAGTTTGAAGCACAGTATAAATCAGTTATGTGGCAGCAGAAGCTCCCAGGAGTTTATTTCAGAAACCTGCGCTCCCATGGGCAGGAAAACTGATTCCTACTGTAGCTGATGCTAAATAGTCTCTGCCACATGAAGAGCAATATAAGAAGATTATAATGCCACAGTGACGAACACTAAAAGTTCAGGAAACATTGACATGCTTTGTGATGAGCCTTCTTTAATCACATCTAGTATCTTGTGTACCCCATATTTTGCCCACAGTGCCGCTCTCACAGATGGGCAGCAGCCAAAAAAGAGATTTGGACTGACTTTGGAAGAGTCCTCTCAATTTCCTGTGTCAGTTGCTGTTTGCAGCAATTACTATACAATTTTTTGAGAGAATCCAGTGATGATACCAGTAGAACTGCCTGTGCAGGTCAAATTAGGTGACTACTTTGCTCATCAAGTGGACAATACTGAGTGAATAGGGCTGGAGTATCTTCTAAACAGGGGTGGAGGATACAATAGGCAGGTACAGTACAGCTTCCTTATTAAATTTGGGGGTAGGTGAGCAGACCAGTATGTCAAACTTCTCTTGCTCCCAGGAGCTGGGGGAAGGGTGAAGAGTTACTCAGCTCTCTTTCTGCACATTCTGTACCTCAAGAGACGCTTGTATTTTTTTCACTGGCTATTTGTATGGTATCACCCTATGGCTGTAGTGCTGGTGCTCAGCCTGCTACTGGAAGGTTTCAGATTCGGGTCTGAATTTTCCCAACATTCACAATTCCAGGACTTTACTTTGGACTAATGTTTTGTGTTTGGGCTCATTTATTTAATTATATGACTTGGATACTGTTGTCATTACAAGTATCAAGATTGCAGTCATCCAGGCACTGAAAGAAACTGACGGTCTGGCAGAACATGTGTCATTCAGAAAATTCAGTGCAGATGTAGGTGAACTTCACCTTGCTGACTTTGCCTCTGAGTGTTTTCTTTCCTCTATGTCACTGCTGTTTTCTGCAGGATTCTTCAGAAGAAGTATTACAAAAAATGCAGTATACAAGTGTAAAAATGGAGGCAACTGCGAGATGGACATGTACATGAGGAGAAAATGCCAGGAATGCCGTCTAAGGAAATGCAAGCAGATGGGCATGTTGGCTGAATGTATGTATACAGGTATTTGCATCATCTAGTCAGAGTGGGCATTAAATACTGTATTTTCTTGAGTGGTCTGGTTTTGATAATAAAGTTATAAAAGATGTCATGTGGCAGGTGGAAGGTGTATGAAAGAAGATGCTGTGCCTGTGCATCAAACCCTGTTGAAAGGCAAATGCACTTTAAAGCAATGGGATTTAATTGGTGGTCAGGGGTATGAGGGCATAGGAGCTGAGCAAATGGTGAAGAAAAGCCAGTCCTGCACAGGATGACAGCTATTATTTTGCTTGAGTGGGAAGGAGCACGGGAAGTGAGTCTATGGGAGACTCCCCAGGAGTGAGGAGTTTGCAGTGTTATGGAAAACAGAGCAGGAAAGTCCTGGCACCTTTCTTTCCTTACTCTTTCTGGGCCTCCCCCAGTCATGTTCTTGTTGGCCGAGTCCAAATTTTGGCACATACACAATGCCATTTTCAGGAAGAGAGTAGGAGTGTTGCTAGCAGGAAGTTTCTGTGGACTTGCCAAATGTATGTTCCCAGACCTCACCCAGCAATCAGGCAAAGCCGGGTAAGGGCTAGCCCTTTTTTTATAGTCTCATTAGCTTTCCTCATGGTGCTAGAGATTTTCCTGCATTGCATATAGGCACATAGGTAGAACTCATAGACACGTAGGTCTCCAGAAACAAACCCAGTGGATTTTAATTATGTTTCATATTAAAACAAATATTCTATTCAGACTGAGAGTTTATAAAGTTTATTGAGCTTCAAACTGAGTAACTTTGAACAATGGGGATATTGGAGTGCGGTTTTAGCATGTTTAAAGCTCCTCTTTGAGTTATTGTACTATTTTTGTAAGCTTGCTCCTGAAAACACTCTGTAAGCATCTGCTCTTTTGCCTTCCATGAATAGGACTACAATTTATTTTTCTGGATGGCTCCAGTCACTTTAGCATACACGTATGCGTGAAATCAATTTAGGTTCATACAGGAAATTAATCTACTTGGAATTTTTAATATATTTCTATCCTTCAATCTGATCGGAGGATGCTATAGTAACTGTTGGTTATATGAGAAACAATAAGCTTCATCAATATTTTGAAGGTGTTGCCAGTATAATGTAGTTAATCTTTCATTCTGCAAATTAAACAGGCTCCAAAGATCCTGAGATAGGACATATTCTTGTACAATACATAAATATATGAGCAGGCCCCATTTTGGTGGAAGAACTCAATACGTCCTGCATTGTCAGAGGAAAATAAGACCCCCGTGGAGCTCACCCCTGATCCATTGCTGCAAAATTTTGAGGATTCAAAATAGCTTGAGTAACTCAGTGCAGAAAAAACCCAACAACCCACTGCTGAAAAAAATAAACCAGGTCAGCGTAAATAATACTGACTGGGACCACATGAAACTTTTATACTGGCCTATCATTTTCACAAGCTGGCATAAGGGAAATAAAAGCCTGTGGGTGCTGCTGCCATTTGACTCTCTCTGTGCAATGGAAACACGGGGTATCTTGTTTTGATCATGACTTAACCATAAGCGTGCTCTAATGCACTGCAATGAGGATGTTTGGCAAGGCAGCATTTAATGGCTTTAAAGTAGGAGTGTGTCATATAATTGCTTTTAGTTCAAGGTAATCTAGGACAGTAAAACATGAAACTTCTAGTAGTATAGGGCATTTATTTGAAAAAATATGACTAGGAAATAAAAGGTTACCTTGAACTTTGTTTCACTTACTCATTTTGTAGGATAGTAATTGCAAGCTCTGTGAATTCTTTTTTCCCTCTGAACAAGGAGCTAAAGTATTATAAATATTTATGGCACAGCTACTCAACAACCTTTCTCCTGCCCTTTACGTGCAAACTACAGACAGACAAAAATTAATACCCATCAATTTCAGTTGTTTGCTGTCATTTGGATCTAAACTGCAAGTTTCTTGGGTGAAATGTCTACTAGGGAAGACCCAGGTTCTGCCACTCTTCCTGAAAACCTAGCTATCTCTGAGCTAAAAAGTGACGTCCTGTCTCAGACACAAGTTTTTCAGATTACTTAAATGGAGCCAGAATAAGATATCAAGGTAACACTTAGTAGCAAGAAGCATGAGAAAAATCTGCCTTAATGCTTAAGGCAAATGTAAAGCAAATTTTCCCTAGGAAGGCAATAGACCAGATCCTAAGCTGGTGGAAAACAGCACAAGCCCATTAACTGCACCACAGGAAGCACTGAATAATTTAGAAAAAGAAATCTATGGTGCTGTGTGGCACCACAAATTACATGGCTTGATACCAATTATTATCTCCATCATTCCTATTCCCTCCTTTCAAGGTATTCTTTGCAGGTCTTATTTTAATCATGTAAATTTCCTCTTCTCTCAGCAGTTCAGGTAGGTCATTTTATATAGGGCTTAAACAGGAAATTAAAAACATTCACAACGAGATTCATTGGTTTCATGGTATCTTCCTCCACATCATATACTCACTGAATGAGCCTCTTTTCCTGCTCTGCATTTTTAAAGGTGAAGAATGGGAAGAATACAAGGAAGAAAAAGAGAGAGAGAGAAAGAGAGAAAGAGAGAAAGAGAGAAAGAGAGAAAGAAAGAAAGAAAGAAAGAAAGAAAGAAAGAAAGAAAGAAAGAAAGAAAGAAAGAAAGAAAGAAAGAGTTCATTTTTAGATGAATACTTAGGTGTTTACTTTTTCATTTGTGATTTCTAATTGTCTTCCACAGATTATGTAGAGCACTTACTGTTCTTTTCTTTTGTTAGCAAAAGAAAATTGATAGCTTTTATGACATCCACACAAGGATGCTTCCTGGTTCAAGGTACTGAAATGTAGTCTAGAACAAAAAAACCTGAAGAAAAAATCCCAAACCACAAATTCAAAAATCCTTTTTTGCAAGTGAAACTCTATAATAAAACAGGGCCTTATGCACTGCTCTAATACAATGAAAAGCAAAATAACAAGACCATCTGCATAACTTCTTAAATAAATACATTTTAAAGGTACATTTGGAAGTCTGACTTACTTCTGAGTCTGTGTTTTCAGCTGTTGGTCTACCTGTGTAGTGGCTGAAGCCTGGGAGTCCCCTCTTCTGCCTGGGCTTTCTTTCCAAAGATTCTGCACAACACATCTAATATTGCTTAAAGATTATTGAAAATATCCAGTGGCCTTTGTGTAAGAACAGCTGCACCTCAATCAGTTTTGGATCAGAGCAAAAGAGCATTGTATTGATGACACTCTTCCAGTTGTTCCTATTTATTGCACTTTGTTTCAGGTCTTGGAGCAGAGGAAAGGCTTTTCTCTTGTATAAAACTGAACCAAAGGCACAATCCAGTATACTCCCTTCACTAATGGGCTTTTTGCCTGTAAGAATAGATTAGACCTGGTCCAAAGCAAGACTTCTAACATGCACAGTGTTGCCATGCACAGCAGGGCCAACTGTTTTTGCTCTGCAGATAAGCTCCATGTGGGGTAGACTACTCATAGTGTGTGTGCCTACCTTGCCTCTTTAGACTCACATCCAAAGATAATGACACGTTTAGGAGATGATCTGCACAGGTAAGTGGGGTTGTTGGTGTGAGGGGCATTCATGGGCATGCTTGTGTACCTCTTCAGTAGTTCAGGGATATATAAATCCAATTGTTTTGTGTTGCATTATGTGCTCTAGGTCTCTTAACAGAGATACAGTGCAAGTCGAAAAGGCTACGGAAAAATGTGAAGCAGCCCCCAGATCAGACAGTCAATGAAGACAGCGAAGGCCATGATGTGAAACAAGTAACTTCTACAACTAAAATATATAGGGTAAGAGAACTTGTAAATTCATACAGTACTGGTGATGTGATTTTTGTTACATGCGTCTAGCACAGGGAATAAAGAGTATTGAGAACCCTCTGGAAATATTTGTATTGATTAAAACTCTATCTTCAAATCAAGGAAATACCATGAGTGTAGAAATAGTTCTAATATTTTTAGTCAAAACCCTGTAAAGCATCTGTAAGATCCATGCAATATTTCTTCTGTGGTACATGTATCACATACAGTGAGGTGTAATATTAAAACTTGAACATACTTTGATATTTGCTAAACATTTCCTTATTTCTGATAATTAGCGACACAAACCTATGCAGTTTAAAAACATTATACACCTCTCTTCTGTATACTTCCATAAAAGCCCCAATGACAAGCAAACCTCTTACCTCCTTGGTTTCCAAATGGTGAAAAATAGATGTGCTACATCATTGCTATGACTGCATTTCATGAGTGGCTTTTTTTTTTTTTTTTTTTTTGCCAGTATAGGAGAAGGTAGAAATTACCCCAGAA
Organism: Bombycilla garrulus; assembly: GCA_013400315.1. Classification (NCBI taxonomy): domain Eukaryota; kingdom Metazoa; phylum Chordata; class Aves; order Passeriformes; family Bombycillidae; genus Bombycilla; species Bombycilla garrulus. The sequence goes on along the minus strand of VXBU01002791.1, from coordinate 219,182 downwards.
CAGCAGAAACTTCTCGATTATATTACGGATTCATACAGTAAACAACAAATACCCCAGGAAGTGTCAAAAAAACTAGTAAGTATAATTAATAATTCATTTTTGAAACACTGGTAATGGAGCTGAGGATTACAAGGCAAAAAGTATTTGTAGTCAGCCTCAGTAGGTGTAGTAAGAAGAGCAAACTATGGGCTTACACTTAAAGTATGCTGAAAGTGGGGCAGAATCTCTCCCATTCAGTCAACAATTAGACCACATCTTTATCAAACTTAAATGTTAAGAAAAATATTTAAACTATAGAATAAGACTTTTATGATCAAATCTAACCTTTGCTGATTGGAGCTTTGTTTTTCCCATTGTCAGTGTTGGCAGTGATTTGAGTTTGACTTTCTGTCAAGCTTCCTTTCTGTAAAGACAACAACATGAAATCTTGAAAATATTTTGTAGAGAAAAAGACACTGTCTACTTCTTACATTGCCTTCCAAAATACTTGGTTTTGACAACATTGGAGACAAATTACAGTGTTTGGTGGAACTCTTGCCTGGTCCAGTCTACTAATTCTTGTATTTTATGCTCTTAAATATGAAGTGACAGTGAAAATTAACAGATTTTGTTTGGTTTGATTTTTAACAGTTGAATGAGGAATTCAGTGCAGAAGGAAATTTTCTGATTTTAACAGAAATGGCTACCAGTCATGTGCAGGTTCTTGTGGAATTCACTAAAAAACTACCAGGTATATCCAGCAATTTTTTGGGGAAAATTTTGTTATTGCAATGCTTACATGCCTTTCTGTTGCCTTTTGGCAATCTTTGTATATATTTTTAAGACTATTTAAAAATGCCTGATCCTTCTACACGTTTTTAGATAGTGTATAAAGAAAAGGTGCTTTGTGCTCAGAAGAATAGTAGACTGAACAATCCAAACTCTGCTACTCCAAGACGTGGCACCCTTTAGCTATTGAGAAGGAAAATGCTCAGAGAAGAGATTGCGTCTGTAGAGAGATTTTATTTTTATATATTGCTCCAGTGCCAAATAGTCTGCCTCTAAATTACCACTAACACCTGCTAGACTCTATTTCATTCCCTTTGCTGCCTCTCTTGAAATGCCTCTAGGTTATGACATCCACTGAGTTGCAAGTCCCACCCAAGAACTTTCTCTAGTTGGTGGCACAAATATTTATGGTCCGTGCATAGTGTGTTATGGACAAGTGCTGAACATCTGAGTTCAACAGCATTTTTTAACTCACAAGTTCATGTTACCTCAAGACAGAACACTGGGCACATGGTAGAGGTCCCCTTTAAGTAGGGAAGGTTCATTGTAACACTGAAAGCAGCATGGCAGTGGGAAAGGACTGTTGAGAGCTCTGTGGAAGCATGACAGAAGATATTATGGAGTAGCATCAGATTAGACAAAATTCATAGTATTGGTTATGCTGCACCACACTTTGCTTATCCTCTAAAAGTACCTTAAATACTGAAACACATATGTAACCCTCATAAATTTTGGGGCAGTTCAAATCAGTATCATCTTCTGAAGTCCAGGTTTGAATATCTGCAGCACTTAGCAACCCTACTGACACCAGTATTGAGGTTTTGCAGATGTGTGGCACCTCACATGGAGGAATCTCAGGACAGAAAGAAGTGGAAACTGTTTATTTTGCTGCCTGACTTGTCTCTAATGTGTCCTCAGGCTTCCAAACCCTTGATCATGAAGACCAGATTGCTTTGCTGAAGGGCTCAGCAGTAGAAGCCATGTTCCTCCGTTCAGCTGAGATCTTCAGCAAGAAACTTCCTACGGGACACACTGTTCTTTTAGAAGAAAGAATTCGCAATAGTGGTGAGTATCTTGTTTAATGAGGTAAAACCAAACCACAGCATTGCACTTCTCTGTCAGTATTTGGCCGTTGGAAAGCTAGTAAGATTGTTTAGTAGCATTGAGATAGATTTATCTGAATGTCATTCTTTACATGAACCAGATCAAATCTAACTGAGCCTTGAGTCTAAAGCTCATAAGGTAAAGGATTCTTTACAAGTATATTTCAACTATTATGAGTAATGCTACATCAAATAAACCTAGTGCATGTCTCCAATGATAAGCATGAAAGAATGATGAAGAGGAACTATTAATATTTCAAATTGTTCAAATAAAGTATTGGTAATTATGCTTTCAAAGACAATCCCTACAAGATAAAAAAGAAAGAAAAACAATATTAAGATATTACTGAAGATGACTGAAGGCAAACACGTATTACTAGGGTTGTTCTGGTAAAATTGAATCACACTGAACCAGGTTCATAGCAGAATTATAAATACAGCATGTTCTCAGTAGGTTTTTTGCTTCTTAAGGTCCATTGAAAGCTCAGTGGCTGATAAATTCCACTGATTCTAGACATAAATCATAATAATTATGAAAAGCCAAATGGGGCTAGATATTGTTTGCTCCTTAGAGCAGGCAAAGTTGTGTTGCACATTATTATGCATTCTTTGTGCTCCACTGATGCAATACTGAATGTTTTGCCTTTTCTTGTATTGACCAGCAAACTTTATCCAACCCTCAGATACCTATCAATGAATATTCAAATGGGTCAACAATTCTGAATAAGAGAGTCAGTCTGTAGAGTGTGGCTTCTGACTTTTCTTTTTTAAGGATCAGAAGATGAAGAGACAGAAGAATATGTAACCTTAATATTAGTTGTGGAAATGGGCTCGAACTCAGTTCAGAAAACACTAGTGATGTAAGCAAAATTAAACCGATACTTACATATTTGATTCACTGAAAAGGAGTCAGAAAACTTGAGAATAATTCACTAGCTGAACATATCTATTTATTTTGGCTTAGCACACTCATTTATAATTAGTAGTTTTTTGTATTTCTTTCAATTTGTTGTATTATAAGAGGGTAGTGTTTGATGGACTGGAAACAGTGACTTCCAGAGGGATATGAATAGCTTTTGGTCCAGGTTCTGCAGGAAGAGAAGTATGCCAAGAAGGCCAGATATGTTTCCTGGAAACTGTAATGAGTTGTCACAGATCCAAATGTCTTCATTAAGAGATTTTTTTACTGGATTATAACCCAGCTTTTGATAAAAATAGGTTTTAGATAAATGAACCCATATGGCAACATGATTACTGAAAGCTTCTCTTCTCTAATCTGTAGAATGAGTATGAAGGTTCTTTGTTCAGGGTATCAACTGTTCATTAAAAAAACCCCAAGAGCATGAAATACTTTAATCCAGAACATTGCATAAACCATTATGTCATACTAATAATTTTTCCTTAGTCATAATTTTAAAATATTCTGTTAATTCTCTGCAATTCTTGAATCCAGATGAAATGCAGTATTATATTTTGCGAGTTTGTGCTTGAATTCATGATAACACAACTGGCTGGACTGTTACATTGTATCCTGTCTTAGTATTATTTACCTGTCATGCTGCAGATTTAAAAAAGAAAAACATTTTGTGTAGAACAATTTAGAAGAAATTTGTCGAGAAATTTTAAGACAAGTAACAAATTTGGTAGATTTCCTGCAATTTTTTATTTTATTTTTTTTTTCTGTAGGGAAAAACTCCAGGGTAAAAGCAAATTTTTAGACCAAAAACCCTGGCTGAATAGTTCCCAAGAAATGAAACACAATAATGTGTATCTTCTTGCTCTAGGAAGAGGCTTTCTAAAACTTGATCTTCCCTCAAGCCAGGATCAAGTTGAAAACATAAGAGGAAATATTAATGTTAGAACCTCCCCCTCCATGTAGTACAGGAGGATAATGTATTATCCAGCTTACCGCTGCTGACTGCATTTTTACCTTTTATTAATAGCCAGAATGCAGAGTAAAATAACTTTTCCCATATATTTTATTTCTCTACTTAGTGCAAATTCAAACCTACTTTAAAAGATTTTCCTTTTCCCCTTTAATGTGGCTGTGGCAATAAAAAAAGCGGCTTGTAAATCTTTGCATTTGTAGTTTAATTTGTGCTACTGGACCTATTTAATTTTTAAATAAATGAAACATTGAAATAGTTTTAAAATATGTACTACAGCAATAGCCTTATTTTTGCAGCTTAAATCCTCATTATTTTCATGTGTTGAAGTTTAAACAAAATGAAAGAAAGGCATCCAAATTCTTCTCTTATCACTGTTTACACATAGAGCTTTCAATGTTATTTCAAGAATGAGTAATGTAAATTATAGTAAAATTAAATATTACAAATATTCAATATAAAAATATTAAATATTATGCAGTTCACACCCCTGCATGTCAGAGGACTCAGCAGCAGGGCTTTAGCTTTCATAGTGGCCTGTACCAAATGTGACATTAAAGTGGAAATGTAAGCAATCTTTTCAGTCTTAACCAGTAAGGACAAATGCTACTAAAAGCTTCAGCTGCCCATTATCATGTTATAGACTGGTCCAAGAGATAAGAATGGCCAGAAGAGACTAAACCCTTCTTTTTCCATATGCCTCACTGGAAAATAAGCAAATAAACACACAAACCAAAAAAAAAGCTAAATGCAGAAAACTGAAGCATACAAAGACAGTAGAGAGCATCAGAAGAAATTCAGTTATGGCTGAGTGGGAGTTTAAAAATTAAAGTTTACAGGTAACAAATGAAGAAACAACATCAGGATTATTTATGGCTCCTAGTGAGGTCCTAAAAATTGTCATTCCAGCAGCCATAAATTATTGCTGTTGGTCAGATTTTCTGTCTATTTTTAGGTACAGACTAAAGCCTGAATATCACATAAGTTCTATTGTCAAGCTTTGATGCCTGTATCCATAAAATCAGGCAGGGTGGTGGTGATCCTTCCTAAAAGCTGCAAGCTGTCCAGACTTCTGTTACCTGCCACCATGTTCACTTTGAATCTGCTCTCATCTATTAATATTTATGTCTTCTCCAGTCTGATTGTGTGGAATGTTTGGGGTTTTTTTTCTGATAAAGAAGTCAGAGATCTGGTGGTGATGACCTTTGAGCATTATCAGCATTCATTTTCATTCTCATGCTGATGAGGTGTATTTTTATTTCTCAGCTTGTGCATATTACTCAAGTCCTGCTGCACCTCAGAGGCTGCCTTTGTTTGAGCCCTGATGGTCTTTCTCCGTGAGCCGTTATGAAAATTCTTGCATTAGGTGCTCCTGTGACTGAAATCCTCTCCCTCACATCCTAATATTGAGACTTAATGAGATATACAGAATTTAATGTTACTGAGAATTGGTGCCATTTACTAATTTTATTTGATGCTTCACTATGCATATACCATACTGTGACTGACTCATTCTGTGAAAGGCTGACAATCTAGTAATTAAGTGCTTAGTCTTTTTCTGTTATTTTGAAAGCAAATTCTCCCCATTATTGAGCAGTACAGTATTTAAAAAAAACAGATTTGAGATACAGAATTTTTTCTCTGTAAGCATTTTTAGTTTGCTTTGCTAAAGATACCAGGTTTCAGCAGTCATGAAAAGACAGAGATTTTTATTTCATCATTTCTAGGAATTTAAGTACTGGGAAATAAAATATTGACAGAAAGGGAAGAATCTGGACCCAAATTTTAAGTTGGCAGCAGGACCTTCAATATTGTGAAACACACTGTTGTGTTCCTGGATGGGTTACAGGTGCTGAAGTACATTCAGATCCAAGGGAAAAAAAAAAATAGCCACACTTTCAAAGCATTGGCAAGGGGTCACATTTTGCCAGGGAATGTGGGATGCTAAGTTCCCACTGATTTGGATAAGAGGCTCCTGCAACCAAAAGCAAAGTTTGGTATTAGTGCATGGATATCTGATAATTTCCATTGTCCTTGTCTTTTATTATTTGGTTATTAGTACTGAGCAAGGGTGGTGCTTCAAATCCCCCTTGTGCTGGGGTTTGTTCAGAGAAACAAAATTGTCTTCACTGATGAGTGCAAAGTGTCTAACCCTCCAAATGGTCATGTGCATCCTCGTGGAAGGAGACACATCATCCTGTGACTCAAGGCAAAACTGGCACACTGCCCAAAACATTTAGAAATTTAGACCAATCTAAATTGCAAAGTATAGGAAAGAGCTTTTCTGTTCACAAACCTTTGCTGCACAATCTACCACACTGAGTCAGCTAGTGCTGTACCTGTGTTCCTGAAGTACAAAAGAAGTTGCTAAAATTATTTAAATTATATCTACAGAATAGATCTATACCCATGAAAGCAAGAACACATGTCAGGGACCCAATCTCACTTCTGCAGAACTGTACTTCTTCAGGCCAAAAACATTTTTAGACTCTGCGTGAAGACTAGTTCAAAGCAGTGCAGATGCTGCTACTGTGTGCCAGACCACATTTCTCTCTTGGCTGCAGGCACTCAGGCCACTGCTAAAGGAGGGTATGTGGAAGGGTCATTTGCATCCTCCTTACAGACTAGGTTTGTTTTTCATTTGTTTGGGTTTCTTTAAATTAAGATTTCTTTGCTTCCAATTATGACTTTACAGAGGTCCTATGGATTGTTTTAAAGAGGATGGGAGTTTGGTACATGGTTGTGAGTTCTGCTCAACACATGCTAATGTCTCATTTAAGTTGGCCGTTTAACCCCTACAAGTTAATGGCAGACAGAAAAGTATGTTCCCATGCTCCGGTGTGTCTTCTCTCCTGGCTAGATCTTCCCCTGATTTGGCACTCAGCATCAAGGGGGTGAATTTGGTCAGTGTTTAAAGGGCCACTGATGCATTTGAATAGCTCAGAAGGGAGAGCAAACAAGCAGCATGAAAAGCAATTCTGGTAGATGGAATAATGAGAAAGATAAAATGTAAGTTTTTGAATAATTAGACTATTTTATTTGCATAAAGCAGCTACTAATATACCCTTGGTTTCATATTCACTAATGCCTCAGTGTTTATCAAGAAAAAATGATCTCTATCTATATTAATAACACGGTGCTAGTTACTGTTAATTAGCATTTACTCTCAGGCTTTCTTCTTGCAATAGATTAATTATTCAGTTTTGCAAAATGGCCAAAATAGACAAGAGAATGCTGTCTCAAAAACCTTGATATCACAGAAAATACACATATTCCAGGATTACATTAAACAGATAATTATTCTTGGCCTGAAACTGCAAACCTTGTGAACGTATCAGTCACCTTTAAAGAGAAATCATAGCAACAAAACTCTAAGAAAGACAAGATTTAAAGTAATGCTGTGTCTTGAACTACAGATGGAGATGAACTTGTGCAAGTAAGGGATGTTGAATGAATAATATTCATGGGTTTAAATCTGCTCTAATTTGATGCCTCAAAGCTGCACTCAGTAAAGCTTGTATTTCCTACTGCCCCTGCTTGGGTTTACAGCCAGAAATGCATGAACATAACAAAATAATCAAATGCTCTGCAGCATCTTCTGCAGGTGGCTGAGCTGGGTTAGGTAGGAATCTGTATAATGCAGAAAGATGCCCAATGACATATGAAGGATAAGCATGCTCTTACTACCATAATGCTGCATGAAATAAGGTTTTTGAGACCTTTTTGAAGAAAGTTAGGAAGGAGGCTCTATTAGCAGTGACCAGGAAGCTCTGCCTGCCAGCACTGTGCAGGGCTCTGGTGTGATCTAAATATAGAGGTTTAGGCAGAACTAACTTTTCTGATCTCAGTAAGGCCAGAAATATAATTTAATCTACTTGATTTTTTTTTCTCCTTTTTGAGCTATAACTTGTAGCAATGACATTGGGAAAATCATGTAATTCATTTCTTCTCTAGCCTTTCCAGTTACAAGCAACAAATCACCTTTAATTCTTGCTCTGATAATATGAATTGAAGTGGCAACATCTCATATAGTAGCTAGGGGGGAAAAAAATAAGAACTATAAACATCTGTTTCCTGTGTTTCCTGCGTTTTTTGGTTGTTTTTTTTCTTTTTTTTTTTTTCTGTTTGTTTGGGGTTTTTTTTTTCTTACTGCTGGAGCTTGTTAAATCCAAACCGAAGCTTTTACAATCACATTAGAAAACAGCCCCCTCTTGTGACGGAAAAGCAATTTATGTAACATGCGTACTGGAAGATGAAGTAATAGCAGGGAAACTCCAGCATAGGTGGGATGACAGCAAAACTGCTAAGAGAAAAGATTCCATTATCCTAGTTCCAAAATTGCTCATTTCTCACGGATTTTTTTTCATAATTCTCTTGTGACGTTTATCAGTTTAAAGATTTTGAAGTTCTGTTCTCCTTAGGAAAGGTAGTAAATCATTTGCATTGCTCAAATATCCCTTTTTTACTCCCTTTCATCTCAATGGTTTTGTTTTATTTCTCTGTTTGCAGTATACTAATGAAGAGTTCTCTGCTTTCACATCTATGCTTATTTTTTGCTTCACCCTTCCATACTTAATGTCAGTTTATAAGCTTTCTGGGCAGGGTTTCTTTCACTTCATGCTTAGGTATTGTTTGGACCAGTGAGCAACTGAATTAGATTTTCTGCATCTTGTTTGCCAGCACCATTTTCATCCTACTTCTGCTACCCAGAAAACAGGATTTGAGGAGTTTGGGGGTCACCAAAAGCAATGAATTAATCCAGCTGAAAGCTAAGCTGAACTTTAAAAGAAAAAAAGAGAAATAAACCTTCAAATTATGAATATGAGAAACTAATTATGTGAGTCTTAGTTACTGCCCACTTCCTACCATTTCTTGTTTCCTGTCAAGATGATTGTGCCCAGCAGCACAATACCTTTCACAGAGACTTCTAAAAATATCAGGTTTGTCTTGGACTTTTCTCATGTTGTTGCTGAGCTACTTATTTCCATGAAAGGAATTAATTTGCTCTGCTTTAGGGCCCAGCATTTTTCTTCTTTTATTTTTTTTTCTTTTTTCTACTTTGATGCAAATTTTAAGACTTGGATGTGCCATATATATGTGCTACTTACATATTATAAGGAACCCTGACATTTAAAACCACCCAAGAGAGAGACAGGTGGTTCCCCAAAAGTTAGCAATAACAAGTATTCAGACTTTTAAGTAGTTAATGCTGATGACTAACAACATAAGCCTCACAGCACATTAGATGCTATGACTATTGTTTGCTTTGTCAGAAGGTCCAGGTCCTGTGTTACTTATACAGGATGAGCTGACCAGCATCATATATATCCCCTTAATTGAATTAGACTCAGTAGGATTGAACTCATCACAGAAACAAGATTTGTTGCTTGTAATCTGAAGTGAACATAGGTTGCTCATGTCATATGTTTAAACATATGACTCAGGCATAGAATGAACCACACCCTGCAAGACCATTCTTGCACTGTTTGGATGTATAACTATTCCACTGCTTGAAGTAAATTCACTGTCACAGCAAAATGTGACTGTTTTGTAGTTGAGTCAAGTGACTTCATGTTTCCTTTCTTTGAGTTCCATCTGCTGAGTTTCAGTTTGAATTTTGCCTGCTGGGGGCACTCCAAACCTCACTAGTCCTAGACTTAAGCTTTGCGTTGTACAAAACACTCAAACCCGCATTATTTCATGTGGTTTCCAAAGCAAGTTATAAAGACTTCTCCTAGAACAGCTCAAAATTAAGATTAAATCTACAAGAGATCCTATGGCCCTCATCTGTGGGAACTGAGGAGGTTTCCATCCTTTCAGCCAAGGAAGGCCAAAAGGCTCTTGCTGCAGAATCACTGGTTTGGATGTCTACACTGCTTCAGAGCTGCAAGCAGCTGCTGTCAGTAGTTTAGTGTCTGCTCTGAGTGACTCACACATCATTTTAAAGAGGAATTATTTTGATATCACAGGACTTCTCTTTTACACCAAAGAACAGGATGGAGTATGTCTGTAATTTAAGGCTAACTAAGAACATTGTGACCTGATGACAAAGTCAGTAAGAAGTCCCATTGGCATGGCTTAGTTTGGAAACCCCAAAGGCTTCTGCTGATGGTGAGAGAATCACATGATCCCATTCTTAAACAGGCCTGGATTTTAGCTATTTTTGGCTCTGTATTTTATAATACATTATTTTGTGCCTTAAGGTAGTAGTAGTTGCAAGAAAGTTGCTCTTGGACTACAGGTAATCCTAGACCTAATGAAAGTTTCAGGCTACAGGAAAGGAGTAATTAAGTGTCTTTATGGAGACAACTGAAGCAAGTGCCCAAGGCAGTTAGCTGTAGAGCTGGGCTGGAATTAAACCAAACGCCCCGAGAGGTTTCCATAAAGTAAAGCAGAGACAAGGGAACACAGGGTCTGCTTTGCAAAGAGGATTACCAGCAGACAACGAGGAAACCATGTATGAGACTTGTCCTGAGGAGCCAGATGGATAAACCTGCAGAATAAAACGAATTGTTTGAAAGAAAACCATGAAATCACGCAAAAAGAAATTGCCAGTGCTTGCCTGTGTCTAATTTGCTCTGGAAAACAAGGATGTGCTTGCACTTTTGTAACTAATTGTCTTGCATCATGATTTCTGGAGTAGATTTCTCCCACCAAGGCAGTCAATATGAAATATGAAATATGAAATAATTGCTGTGTAGCAATAAACCAGGGTGCTTCAATAATTAAGACATAATAACTATTTTTTTTCACTCTCACAGGTATCTCAGATGAATTCATAACTCCCATGTTTAATTTTTATAAAAGCATTGGAGAGCTGAAGATGACACAGGAAGAATATGCACTGCTCACAGCCATAGTTATCCTGTCTCCAGGTAACTTCTCATCCAGAATTAAATATTAGTGGTTCAGGAAAGAAAGCATGAGGAGCATGATGTGAGATTTGTAAAAACTTGCATTCTACACGGAGTAAGTGAATGTGCATGTTCATTCTGTATATTCAGTTGTTAAATCAGAAAACAAGCACATAAATACAAACTCCAAATGTCCAGGTACACCATTTGGTTTTGAATACAAGGAAGAAACTGCTTACATAACGTGCTTTTACAAATTATGGGTATCTCTTCACTGCTTAGCAAAATAGACTTCTTCCTTCAGAAAACCCCAGGTGTGGCTACATGCACATCACTACTGACCATTGTGGAATGTCACATATTTTAGAGGGAAATTGGGAAACCCTATAACTTAGAATAGAGTATGGCAATGAAGGTCTTCAGACTTTATTGGGAGATTTCCAAATCAGGTTTCATGAAAGATGGGAAGGTGAAGCATTTTCATCATTCTTTGAGTCAGTGTGTCCCAGGAAATTTTTTTACACCAAAAATCCCATCCTTCTCTTTTCCTCCCAATCCAAGTATCCAAACACGTTTCCATATGAACAAAAAAAAAAACCAAACAAACAAAAAAGACAAGTATTTTATAACAAAGAAATTTAATCTGAGGATGAAGTTATTTGATTTCACCCTGTTGACTTGCTTGTACACTCCACTCGCTAAATTCCCTTGACGTGCTACATCTCCAAGAACTTAGGCTGTTCAGTTTTTGCAATGCATTGCAAGATGTACTCTGGTGCAGAATCACATGGAGAGATGATAGAACTCCAGTGAAACATTGCAGAGTTAAAACACTTCCGTTTTTGAGAAGCTTAAAAGTTCTCACTAGAAGTGGGAAGCTTACATGAAAACCCTACAGCAAAAATACAGCATTAAACGTTTTTATTTTGTATTAGTTTGAAAATAAATATTCTTTGTAGGTATGAACACCAGGGGCCTGTGTAAATATTTGAATATTTTTATATTAACTTATCAGTGTATATAATTGCAGTGTATCAGAGCAAATATTTGCTAATCACTTTTTTTCCTTAAAACTATACTCAGATCGACAATACATAAAGGACAGAGATTCTGTGGAAAGGCTTCAAGAACCACTGTTGGATATTCTACAAAAAGTCTGCAAACTTCACCACCCAGACAACCCTCAACACTTTGCATGTCTTCTGGGTCGTCTCACAGAATTACGGACATTTAACCATCATCACGCAGAGATGCTGATGTCATGGAGAGTGAATGATCACAAATTCACACCTCTCCTCTGTGAGATCTGGGATGTGCAGTGATGGATGGATACTTCTTTATTTTATTTTAGGAGAAATATATTTTTAAAGGACCACTTATTTCCAGAGAAAATTATCCTGTGGTGCATTATATTTTCTTTACTGCATTTTTATAGAAACATGCCATGGATTCATAAAAGTCATTTTGTTCACTATGCACAGAATATTGTATAGCGATCAGATCCTCACATGTGAGTATAACTTTTTCTGTATTTATATCCTCTGATCAGAAAGAGCCCACCAGCTCTTCAGAGGAACCCAATTAATTCTTGCTGCAATTAAGCTCATTGCAGTTACTGTACCTCTGTAAAGAAATGGGGAAATGCAAGTTTCCATTCATAATTTTTCATTGCAGTGTTTTTGGTTTTTTTTTTTTT
>VXBU01002791.1:0-206649 GCA_013400315.1 Bombycilla garrulus | reverse complement strand
TCCCAGCCCGGGGGCGGTGTCCCAGCCCGGGGAGTTCTGTCCCAGCCCGGGGCCGTGACCCGGAGCGGGGCGGTGTCCCGGCCCGGGGCCGTGTCCTGGCCCGCGGTCGCTGTCCCGGCCCGGGGCCGTGTCCCAGAGCGGGGCAGTGCCGCGGCTCCGGGCCAGGTGCGGCGGGCANGCGCGGCGGCGCCTGATGCGCCGTGAGGGCAGAGCACAGTACAGGACAAGCCAGGACGGGATAGCACGGTATGGCCCGGCAGAGCGGTGAGTGTGATGGCAGCCCACACCGCACCGGGGGGTGGCGGTGGCTCGGCCCCGGCCCGCGGGGGTGGTGCGGGTTCGCTGAGGGGCAGCGGGTCCGGTCTCGGCGCGGGGTGCGGCGGCGGAGTCCCGTCGCCTCGGTGCCTCGGGCGCGCAGCTCCGGAGCGGCGGCGCTCGGGGGTCCCGCCTGTCTGCAGGGGCAGCGCTGGGAACGCGCTGGGAGCCCCGCGTGTCCGGGAGCCCCGGCAGTGCCCGATGTTTGGTGGAGCCGGTCCGTCCCCTGGGATCGGCCCGGTCACCCGTCCGGCGGCAGCAGTTCCATCCAGCGTCTCTCTCACGGGTGTCGGAAGGGAAGTGCCTCGAAACTTACCCTGGGGAAGAGAGAGGGGAGAGTTTTTGCATAACTGCCTTCAAACCAGTCTCTCTTGTGCCCTACGCAGGCGTTTGAGGATGCGCTGCTGTTTCTGTAGGAAATGTGCCCCAGTGCTCTTGGCTAAAACACTCATTCATATTGCTTAATAAGCCGAAAAGCGTCTGGTTCCTTTCTTTGCCCAAAAGCTGGTCGTGTTCCAGGGATGCTGTAAGTCACCTTTGGTACAGTATCAGATCAAGACATGGGAAGAAGTGTATATGTTCCTTTGGGAGCTATAAGGCCTAACTGGCCTGTGCATTTTAAATTGTACCGGGTGGATCTTTCAGAATAAGACACGATTTTATATGTAAGTCATAATAAACTACTCCTGATTGTGGCCAGCCAGCAGCTTGCTAAATGGGCATTGAAAAATGCTCCCTTCCATGTTGCTTTGCTGGAAGAAGTGTGGGGTAGAAACAGGAGGGAGAGAAGGACTTGCCTGTGTGAGTGAGGGAGCAGCTGGAGCAGTGTGTCTGGTGTTACCCAGCCTCTGCCAAACTGGATGCTCCTGTGGGAAAGCAGCCGTCTGCACGTCTCCTGCGGAGATGCCAGCAGTTGAGACGAAGTGCTCCTCCCTGATTTCAAGTGGGTTTCTCTGCCTTGACAGGTGTACCCAGGGCCTTTGTTGCCATTTGGTAGGGAAGAGCGTGCTTCCTGCCTGTGCTCGTGTGCACTTCATGGAGAGGTGTGGAATGGCAGTCTCTGTGCAGAGTAGTCAGCGTGCCTTAATGTAAGGAGTTGGTTGCCATCTTAAAGCCCATGGCCTCAGACTGACTAGTCTGGTTCGTTCTCTTTTGTGCCTCTGAGGCCTCTCAGGGAAGCAGAGCTCCTGCTGACTCAGTAATGCAACAAAAAGGCTCTGTAATTGCTGTAGTGATGGCTCCATTCAGTGGATGTCTCTTGTGCCTACTTCTGCATATTTGTAGATGTGTCTATAAAAAAATCTTGACTATCCTGTAGTAGGTTTGAACAGATATGGATGTGACAGCTTCTTTCATTTCAGTGTGTTTATAAACATGGGTTTCAGTAGGTACTGTCAAGACTAGCCCAGTTGCTCTGGGTTAGACTGTTGCGACTGCCTTCGGGTGTTGATGGAATAGAAAATGATATTATATATCTTAAATATAGGGTAAAAGTGTAGGAGTGTTTCTACCCAAGTTTTTTCTTAATGAGCCTGTTAACAGGAGGCATTTTAATGAACCTGTGAATTCCTTTAGGTTCCACTTAAGCTAGGTCAATAGCTGCTTCATCAATGTTTTAACTATCTGTGGGGTTGTGGATTTTGTTTGTTTGTTTATATGTAAACTGTTCAGTGAAGTAAAATGGGCTATGGACTCAGTTCATCTTGTGCTACAGAATGGGTTATAATTAGTGTAGCATGTCTTGCTGGTTGGGTCCCACTGAGTGATCTATAAATCCTGATACAGCTGATCCTAAGCAGGCTATCTCATGTAAGAGCATGTGTTAACACCCTGAAGTATTTGTCTAATGTGCTTTAGTATTTGCTGACTCTGCTGTTTCTCAGAGTCTGGGGTATCTCTGTGGAGAGCACAGGCAAACTGTGGTCTCACAAGGCTATGTGGGTCATGTCCAGGGTGTGTCTGCACCCCCTTTCCTGAGGAATGCCTGTCCCTATGCCACGTGTCAACAGATAGGGATGTTTTTCTCATCTCTTTTATGTGGTGTTGTTTCATAGTTCTAGTCCTTCACTGGAGGCTTGGCACTCAGCCAGCTGAAGGCAATTCTTGCCTCTCCTGATACATCATTTGGGGCTGGCCACCTGTCTCCCAGTAAATTAGTGTCTCTGTATTGATCCAGGCATAAGGTGTAGCTAGGACAGCTCCTCTCCTTCCATCCCGTAGAGCTAAGGCAGCAGAAGTACCAGCAGAAATGAGGTGTTTCCTGAAAGTGAGGTTGGTGGTGGGGCACCTCTGTGCTTACTGAGCTTGGAACTGGACTGGTTGCCCCCTGGTTGGGAAATGCTCACAAGTTTCTGGCGTTTTCCTTGTTTGAAGGGGTAAAGCAGGGAGGGGAAAATGGTGAAGAAACAACACCAGAAAGAGTAAAAGGAAGAGGAAGAATTATTAAAAGAATTGTTTCTACTGTGATTGGCTTATTCAGCCTTTTGTCCCAAGGGTCCTTAAGGGTAGGTCTGCCTGGAAATGAAAATGGCATGGCCTGAAGTTATGCAGGGGATGTGTTACAGTGTACTTTTATTCTGAGGTCCTTAATTTCAGAAACTTCAGTGTCTGAACACCAAATGCCTGTTGAATGAGAGTTGATAAAACCGCCATGTGTAGAAACTGAATAGGACTCCAGTCCTATCTGGAGCTGCCAAAATTCAGTATCAGATACTTACTTCATTCATTACGTACAGCTTTTTGATGCAGGGAACCCAACTGGTTTTAGAAGTCAGATTTGGTTATGACTCTGCCTGATACTGCAGTATTCACCTCACCACAGCACCTTCTGCACATTTGCAGGCTGACTACTTGAAGGTGGCAGATCTGGGTCTTCTCATCCTGTGCCTATCGCAGTAAGTGACAAGGCTACATTAATCTGTATTCCCTGCAATCTCTGAGCTGAACTGTTTGGCATCTGAAAATGGGTAATTGTTAGCGTATTACTTTTCCAACTCAAAATTCATGCACTGTAGCTCACATCATCAGAAGGGGCTTTTGTTAAGTGTTTTTCATATGCTCTGATAATAAGTGAAGCCTTTTGACTTTCTGGTGAGCTCTGACATATTGGCTTACAAAATAACTTGTTTTAGGAGAGCAGGGCCTTGAAGTTCAAGTGCCACAATTTCCCTCAATCTCCCTAATCTCCCCTTTTTTTCCCTTTTTTTTTTTTAGCAAGACTAGTTTTTGTTCAGCATGCCACAAAACTGCAGATGCTGAGCATTCCTGTGATAGCTGCAGTGTGAATATTTTGCTTTGTTCATGTTTTGAGTGCTCCCTGTGAATTAGGCTGTCTTTTGTTTTCCCTTGGCAGTTAATATGCTAGAGCTCTTGTTAGCCTATATGGAACTCCTTATCTTAATGAGACAACTTCTCTACTGGCTGTTTTGCTGTTGTTTTATTTCTTTTTTTTTTTAATCAATGAAGCCTCTTATTGAGCTTCTCTTAGGACAATAGCTTTCTTATGCCAAAGGAAAACGTATTCCCTCGGACAAAGCCGTGGGAAGCATAACATGCTCATTAGTAATGCTTGGTATATACCCTTCCATTCCCTTGTTCATTCATAGAAGGAAAAATTACATCAAGGAGAGGATGTCTCTCCTGTTTTTTTCCCCCCTTCCCTAGAAATAAAAGGAAGGGGAAAGATATTACTTGGAGTGTCTCTGATAAAGTCTAAGAAGTGCTAGCAGTCCTGGTACAAGGAAGTGTTTTCTGAAACCAGACTGGTTGCTCATTTAGTCGTAGAGGTAAGTTGTTTGAAATGCCTGATACATGTGGTTCCACGCAGTCTGAGGTTTAAGGCAATGGGAAGGAACAAGGAGGAGAAAATGGCACCATTCAGCCTTCTATGTAGAATGAAAGGGTAAGAATTTTTACAAGAATTGTGTTTTCTGTGATGAGCTATTCAGCCTTTTGTCACAGGAAGGCCAGGTTGTGAAGGGGAGAAGAAGATGCCATCTATATACAAAGCTTAAATATCTGGGACAGGAGAGGAAAATTATTTTTAAATAAAAACAGATGAGTTAAAAATGTTTGATAATGTCTGCAATCTGGTTTTCAGTTTAATCATTAAGATGAAATTTTATTGCAGCTATTAAGTAATAGCACAAGTGAGCTCTTTTTAACAGGCTTCAGGACACAGGAACTTTTTGACTTTGTAAAATACCACTGGAAAATTATGATGGAGAAATACCTTCTGTACTCATGCATGCAGCTAACCTGGCAATGCTGCACATCTTTAGACCTGGAGCCTCCAGGGAAAGATTTACTAATCCTTAGTCCAGTGCAGAGCTTGTGCTGGATTTTCCCGTGGCTGAAAGCATTGCTGGTAAATACAGTGTTGGCTTCAGGAGAGAAAGCATTGATTGACTGAAATATCTCTGAAGTTTACTTAATGTTTGTTTTGCCAGGGATTTGTAGTGATAACTATATTGCTGCAATAGTTTGCAGCCTTCTGTTGAAAACTTAGTGTATGCACGCTGCCTGCAAAGTCACAATCCCAACAGAGAGTTATAAAAACATTGATTTCTCTCATGTGTCTATGCTAGAATTTGATGATTTTAAGATCCCTTCCAACCCACACCATTTTATGATTCTATAAGAGAAAATCTTATTCATCAAAATTATTTCTTTGCTTTAAGGTTTTCACGATCTTCCAAGTATTTAATGTAAAGTCAGGATGCATATATCTGCCTGCACACTTGTACAAGATACACTTGTGATGACTTGAAAGGCAAAATCAGTGTCAACAGTATTAAATCCAAGAATGGTTTGAAGTATGCATATTACTCTTTGGCAAAATAAATGTCATATGGTTCCTAAAAATCTTGCCAACTGTGGAGCATTCTTTATGCATACAAAGTTAGTTGCTACTTTTGCTGTAATAACTACACTTTTATCTATGGACAGAGAACTGAAATTGACTGAATACTGGATCAAAACCTTAGCTACTAAGATATTTCCCTCTTTTCCCTTCCCTTCTTATTAGACTCATTCTTATTTTTCCAAAGCAGCACCGATGGGTTTTTTTCTCTGGATTGTCATGAAAGCAGGAGAGACCATATTAAAAAGCTCTTATTTTTCCCCAGAAGGAGAAACTAATGTAAAGAAGGCGACCATGCAGAATGCAGTTCAGGTAAACACCTCTTGAAGTGTTTAAATCCTGTATACATGTATAATACTTTTTTTTTTAATACAAAAGTCTACCCTGAAGCAGATGAAATACTAGACTTCCCAGTTACCTCTGATTAAAAAAAAAAAAAGGGATTTTTCCCCTTTTACAAGATAACCCACTGTTATTATCAGATAGGTGACCCATTCACTTCCTAGAGCTGTTAGCTAAGAAGGTTTTAAAGTCAAAGCCTGAGATTACTGAAAAACTTCCATCATGATTGAGAAGTGATTTTTAGTAACCTTATATTGTAGTTAATCCCTTAAGTATAAATAAATGAACATATTTTACATACACACTGAACTGAAGGAAAATAGTTAAGAATACCAGAAGGACTCTTTCTTTGGATATTTTTCTTCACAAAATTTCAGTGTGGTCCTTTTCCTGAAATGTAAGTTACCTCTCATTTAGAAAATATGCAGTCCTGAAGAGAAATGCTAAGTATTTGTGTTCAAGAAATGCGTTATGTCCTTGTATGGGAACATTTCCTTATTTAATGTTTTAACTTTAAGTGATTTAAGCACAAAATGGTTCTGAAATGTTTGATCAAGAAATAGTAGTCTGGAGTAAATTATGATAATTTGCAGATTTCATTACTTAAAATGTGCTGAGTTAAAAAAACTCAAAGCATTTAATGCATGTCCTCTTTATTCTCTATTCAGGAAAGTATGTAATTTTAAATCCAAAGGAGTCAAGAGAATGAGTGAGTGCAGTGGTATATTGATGCAGGAATTACTAACAAGAGCAGAAACATTTGATTGCTCTGTTGGTTTGCTGTATCTGTTGATAGGGAAGTGAACACTTACTCTTTGAAAAATAGTCCTTCAGTCCAATTCAGAGCCACGAATTTTTGTCATCTGACTGCAAATATTAGAGCCTACTGAAATGTTCTGCAGGTGTGGTTTGGCGATGAGCTTCCCCTGAGTCCTCGAAGTCCTCTGACCCCGAGACATGGGCCGGGTTTGGCAGATGTGTGCCTTTATGACCAGTGGATTTCTGTGCGGCATGAAGCCACTTTGGTGCCTATGCAAGAAGATCTCTCAATCTGGCTGTCTGGTTTACTGGGTGAGCTTAAAAATAAATCACTCTAATGAATTTCAAAGCACTTCCAGTATTCTAGTCAGCACTGATGTGTAGTCTCTATAGTATTATTAGGATCTGGTGTATTTGAATTTGAATGGCTGGGAGAATTGCATTAAAATGCATGCTTTGATTTCAGTTTTATTAGCTGCCACCTCTTAAGGGATTGCACAATTTATAATTCTAATTTATATTTCTGAATCTTGTTGATCTAATTAAAATCTAATCAAAGCAATATTTGATTTTATTTTACTTATATATTTCTTTTATTTTTCAGTCTTTAACACTGGAATGCTCTTTGGGTTGCCTCTAAGTTCATATGAAACTTTACCTTCTATGGAGTAACTCTAATATTTATCTTCTTTTTCTTAAAGGAATGGAAGTCAAAGCAGAACACTTGCTAGAAGAACTTGATAATGGGGTACTGCTTTGCCAATTGATTGGTGTTCTTCAGAACACAGTTAAAAAATGTTGTAGCACAAATAACTTAAGGGTGAGTTGTATAATGGTTTCTAAAATGCATTCATAAAGTCTTAAATTTTAAGTAGTAGTTGCAGGGAAAGCAGGTGGGTGAGGCTTCCCCAAGAAGTGTTTTGTATGTTTGTCCAGACACTGATTAACAACTAAGTGACTTTATAGATGGGTAAATTCATCCAACAAATTACTGGCTTTGTTAATCACATTCTAAGGTCCTTACTAAGTTTTTAGTTTGATTTCAGTAGAAGTCTTGCCAGAGGAAGATCTAGTTCAAGTCTGGAGTTTGTTCCCCTGACATCAGTGTGGGTTGTTAACAAGATATCCATTGGCACTTGGTAGTATGTTTTATGTCAGAAAGTGGTGGCTGAACTCATGTGTGCAGGTCAGCCATGAAAGTATCCGAATCTGGAGATGGACTTCATTGAGAAGCAATGCTTAGTTGAAATGTGAATCTCAATCAAGTCACTTTTATTTTGGATTACAAAGTCTGCAGAACTAAGGACTGTTCAGTGAGTGACTGTTCACAGTCATAAGGTAGAATGCCTTCTATATTGGTGTAGCTTTCTTCATAGAATACATTGTGAGGTGAACACAAAATAGTTACAACTGTTTCTGTACTCTGAATTTAGGGTGTATTTTCCTTTGCAAATATGCTTTGAAATCTGTTGGCAATGTTGATGTGCACAATGTACCTTTTGTTTTCTTCCCTTGCCAGAATTTTCCTATGAGAAAAGTCCCATGTAAGAAGGATGCTCCATCAGGATCTTTTTTTGCCAGAGATAATACAGCCAACTTTCTTAACTGGTGTAGAGCCATTGGAGTTGATGAGACATACCTCTTTGAATCTGAAGGCTTAGGTAAGCTCTCTTTTTCTAAGATTTGCTTTGATCTCTGTGTGAATAGCTACCTGGTCAGGGAGATGCCTTGTTGTAGACTGAGTTTTTTCTCTTGACTCTGCATATCTTGTGCAAGCTTTTATTTATTTAAAGGCAGTGTCTGAATAAAAGCCTTGAAAATCAGTTTGATGACTAGTAAAACTTGCATGATGCTTTTCCAAACTTCTGAAAGTTACTTTACTTCTGAAGTGTGGGATGAAGTGGGGACTGAGAGCTGTGCAAAAAAAATCGTGTTTTTCTTCTGTAAAAAGAACCAGTGAGAAACAGAGGAGAAAAGTGTGGTTTCACTTTTTGTGTGTGGGAAGACCACAGGGCCATGGAATCAACTCACAATAAGATCCTTTATTTGGTATTAGAGCTCATTCTTGTCGCAAAAATCCCTCAGAATAATACATTCATGATGCTTAAATTTGGTAACAACATCAGGGCATTGTCTGAAATGGCAACAGCCTGTTGGTAATTAACATTTACTGCAGGATACACTTAACATGACTTTAAACCATTTGTATTTTCCCATTTAATAAGATAGTTATAAAAAGAAATATTACCAGCTATAAGTATGGCTGCCCCAGGGCACAGCTGGTGCTGTATAGCATCTTCTATACAGATATGATGGAATAAAATTTTTTTGACTGCTAGTTAAGAAGATTGTACTTCCATCACATAATAAATAAAGAAATGCTCTTCTACCAGCTATTATATCAGTAAATAATTAATTAATACAAAACTTTCTATGGCAACCAAATGATGTTTTTTTGTTGTTTGGCTTCCTTTTTTATTTATTTATTTTTTTTAAAATAAGCAAAATATCTGCCTGTCAGGAAGCTAGCAAAAAACTGAGAAGGATTTTTTTTCAGTAATCATATGAATTTGTCATAATATTTACTGGATTTTGAAGTCTTTATGCCATTAAATGCTATTTCCATGCTGGCTGGACTGCCCATGCATCTCTCTTGGATAAGTAATCTTTTAAAACAGTTGAGAAAACTCCATTGTTTGCATCTGTCTCATTTTGATTAACCAGTGAGTGTATCTTTTTTCAGTGCCAGGAAATGCAGATGAGTAGAACTGAGTTGCAGGAATATTTTAATTTTTTTTTTTTTTAGTTCCTTGTATGAATTGTATTGCTTAAACATATTAGTTCCTCTAAGTGGACAGGTAACTAGAACCTGTTCAGCTTCCTTAGAGATAAGCAGACGTGATTTCCTAGTGCTGTGGCTTTCACTCATAGCAAAGAAGTGTTTTGAAGTTTGTAACTCTCGACACAAGCTTGCTTTGTGGCATAAATATCTTCTGTGAGCCTTTTTGGCAGTTGAAATGAGCAGACTTGCAGCCTCCTAGATGAAACATTGTTTCCACTGATGTTTTCCATCAAGCCATTCTTCACGAATGAAATAAGGGAAGGATAAGTTGACAATTGTCTTTTTCCTATCAGGTACATACAGCAGCACCTCCTGAAAAGTGTAGATGACTGGGAAGGAAATAAATCAAGAGGCTCCTGAGACAGCAGGGTAGGCCTCTCAAACTGAGGTGCCCTGTGACATCAAGCCAAAACAAATGTCTTGATCTTTGCTAGGTGTATATTTGGATTTTTCCCTTTTGGATTCAAGCAAATTAAAACACTTCTGTTACAGCTGGCAAATACACACACATATTCATACACCAAAAAAGAGATTCATTGGCCTCTAAAAGTAGCTTTTAGATTATGGCTGTGTCAACTTTCCAGTCTAGATTTACCCTTCATAATCAGATCTTTTAAAAAACAGACTTAGAAACTGGAGTAGATGATGTAAATAAGACAATCTGACTTCATACTTGGATTATACATTAGGAAACACATTTAAAGCAAAGGCATTTTAAATATCAAATTGAACATCAGAGAGATGCTGGATTTTGTCTGTAACTATAGAGCTGGAACTTTTGAAGTAGTGATAAGAAAAACAATCTGTTGCTTACTGAACTGGTAACAGTCACCCAGATTGTTCTTTCCCAGCCAAGGTTTAAAACCACTCAGGCTGTGACTGGCTGTGTAGCCATCCACTTGTTGGCTAGGGCCCTTGCAGTGTATCCTCCTGTGGATGGTAACCCCCAGAGTGCATGTACCTAGCTGTGTCAGTAGGCATGAGCATGAACAGATGGGTGTATTTTCCTCTTTGTAGTTAAGTGCTTTTCATCTTTAAGGCTGCAATATTGCATTTGGGGATAGGGGATGGGAAGCGTTTCACATTTCTTTCTTTCCTGTTCTCATCGAGAAGGAAGCTCATAAAATATATTTCTCCTAGGAGGAAGAGAAGAGTGGTTTCAGGAGTGCCAGGTTGAGTTTAAAGACTTTACGGAATAGAAAATTAGAGTTGTAAAGCATATAGTGATTTATTAATGATAATGTACCTTGCCTCTGGGTCGGATGATGGGAAATTTATAGTCATGGATACCTTATCTTCCCTTCTCTTGGCTGTACCTAATTGCATAGGCCTCCTGCAATAAATATGAATTATAACTCCTTTTTATTCTCTTCCCTTTTAGTGTTGCACAAGGATCCAAGACAAGTGTATCTTTGTCTGCTGGAAATTGGGCGCATTGTGTCCGGGTATGTGATCCGCACGGGCTCCTAAGAAGAAATTGAAGGACACATCCTACTAAATAAAAGCTAAGACAACATTGGACATTATTTGCAGCTGTTAATTGCAATGCAGTGGATGTTAATTCTGTGCAAAAGTTAATGAGTAGCTTTTCTAGGACCATCATATGATATCATTTATCAGACTCTTCAATCATTTGTCAGACTCTTTCCATGCAGCAGTGCTGTTCCATGCTGGTTTGTATAGCTGTGTGTTCAAGGTATATATTCAGCTTATATATAATGTGTACCTCTTGGAGGAATTCACTGAGCATTAAATACGATTTTAAGGGTTTAAAATTTTCAGCTTTTTGGAAGGTATCTTTTTATTATCTAAATGTAGACCTAATTTATTTCTAGTGCAGAGCTGGAAGCTTTAGGATATTCTATCTAAATTGGATGTGACCTCAACTGTGTAGTTTTGGCAGTATTTTTACTGCATCCTCTGGTAACACTAAGGCTACCTTAGGAAGGGCTTCTGCTAGAAGCTCAGAGATGCTCCTTCTCTTTGGATTATCAAGGCAATTACTCCTTTGACTGATTCAAACATCCCTGTCTGTCAAGCCATTTATAGTTTTGCAAGTTTATCATCAGCTTTTTTTTTGTTTTCTTTAGTAAATTAGTAAATATCTTTAGTAAATTAGTAATTAAACACTCTGTTTTGACATTTGAGGTATGGAGTTGAACCTCCTGTACTTGTAAAACTAGAGAAGGAAATTGAGCTAGAAGAAACCCTGCTGATGACCTCTGGGCCACCGTCACCTCTTAGCACACCAAAGTCATGTTGTCACCATGGGGAGCTCCATGAGGCAGTAAGTGTTACTTGCTTAGTGTGATATGGGCTTTAAATTAAACTCTTAGTTTCATACTTTTGTGATCTGCCTCAGTGAGCACAGGCTGGTTTTCATCTAATACGTGTGAGCCTCCTCAAACAGAAAACAGAAGGTTATGTACATCTTCTTATAATTTTTGTTTTGTTTTGAAAAATGTAAATAAAATGCTGTTCTATATGTTTTGGAGCACATATGCCCTACATTGATTTCCTTTCCCCTCTTCATTTTCCCTGCTTCTTTGAGTATAAGAAATGCTCTCATTCAGTTTTTCTGGCGTGTCAATATGTAATGACTGCAATGAATGTTTCTCTTCAATTTGATTTTTTTCATAAAACTTCTTCCGATGTTAAAACAGGCTTTGATAAAGGTCTTTTGAAAGAAGAGTTTAAATCAAACCTCTGTAGCTGTACCAATTGGAAATGAATATGTATGCAGAAAAGTAAATTATTTGTACAGCTTGTGAACTGGTCCAGAGGAAGTGATGAACAATTTTCCTATTTTGCTTAAAGATTAATTTGTTTTAAAGGTCCTCTGTATAATGTAAAAATTCTGGTTTTTGGGAATGTCAGCCACCAGATCCTTACTTTCTCTGGAAACTCCCTATGTCCCGTTCTTGACAATTGTCTCACCCTTCCAATTTGTTGCATTTCTTAGTGGCTCTTAGAGGCAGATCTTCTCCAACTCAGCATTTATTTGGGGATTCCCTTTCCCCTTTTTTCAGTGCTTTCCTTTATGGGTCTTCCTTCTTAATAGAAGATTAACTCAATAGATTATTAAACTCATGCTTCTGTCAAAATACTAACAAATGCTTTCAATTTAATAACTAGGTAAAGCATATAGCAGAAGATCCTCCCTGCAGTTGTTCCCATCGATTTTCAATTGAATACTTATCAGAGGGACGTTATAGGCTGGGAGATAAAATACTCTTCATACGAGTAAGTAGTTTTTAGAACTAAAATTTTGTATTTATTTTGTTTTAGAATTACTGAAGTATTTAGGTTGGGACAACTTGTCATTCAATCCCTTATTCTAAATAGGTGTAATTACTCCATTCTTTAGATCTTTGATCCACAAACACTGATTTTACAACCACACTAAATTAAGGTAATGTTTCTCTGTGGTGTTTCTAAAATTTCAGTAGTGACTTGCAAAATAAATAAGGATGATGCCATAAAATATTCTGAGAATATTGCTTGTTCAAATCCTGGATTCTTGGGGTTTGTAATTCGTGGGGCAATTGAGTGCTCTTGTCAGCAGTCATAAGAATTTGTGTTACAAGGACATCGATAATTTAAATTAAACCCATGCCCAGAACTCTGTATACTAAACAGAGATTCTTACAAAACAGAGATTCTTACAGAATGGTTAAAATGTCTTTTGTGAAGAAGATTCCATTATTTCCTGATACAGAATTAGTATCTTTGCAGGAGAAGTTATCTAATAAAATAATTATTGCATAATTTCTCTGTTTTAAAATGTTTCTCTGTAAGAAAGGAAGTACTATTTTTAGTCCATTTCAATAGGTGGTAATGTAAGATGAAGAAAAATAAAACAAGATAAAAATTTCTTTTGTTCTTCTGCTCCCACTCCCTCTTCCCCACTCTCAGATGCTACACGGCAAGCATGTGATGGTACGTGTTGGTGGAGGCTGGGACACTCTTCAAGGCTTTCTGCTCAAATATGATCCATGCCGAGTGCTTCAGTTTGCAACTCTGGAACAAAAAATCCTGGCATTTCAGAAAGGGGTCACCAGTGACAGTGTCCCAGTGTCTAGCTTGTCAGCTAGAAATCAGGAGCCTCCTCTTATGAATCCAATGTCAGCTGTCAATATGTTTCAAAAGCAGCCATCAAAACCTGCTGCTCCTGTTTTAGGTCTTGGGGCCAATGCCAAGAAGGCTTTATCTAAACGTCCTCAGTCACCTGCCCTGGCATCACCAAGAGTGCCAGTGACCCCATCTTCCACTGCCAAGTCATCAACAGTCAGGTCCAAATTACAAGGGTCCTTAGCAGCAGGTGTGCAGTCTCCTTTCAAGCCATTAGCTGGCATATCAAAGAAATTGGATTCTCCTGCATGCAACTCACCAGCTTCTGCTCCTTCACAGCCTGGAAGCAAAAGTTCTTCACGTGCAGGAACAAGAACAGCTGTTGTTCCCTCTGAAACGTTGCGCAAACGTATTCGGTCCCCCGATGCTACTAAAGTGAAATTTGCCCTGCCTCGGGGCTCTCCAGCACCAGCACTCTATCCTGCCCTCTCACCCTCTGAAAAACAACCATCTCACTTGTCTGGGACAGCTGAAACAACGACTTTGAAACAGAAGTGTGTCCCTGCAAAATGCAAACCTGTATCTGCCACTAAAACCAAAGTGAATTCAGTCACTCCCAGGGCTGCTCAGCTGCCAGTTACAAATCTGCGCTCTGTTGCCAAGTTTGCACATTCTCAGCAACTCCTTGCCAAACCTCCTGCAAATGATATTCAGATCTCAGGTGCTGGGTCTCGGCATCCTCAGAAAGCCCCACAAACAACTCGCCTAGCAAAGAACTTGAAAACTGCTTCTGAGCTAAAACTTTCTACTTCTGCACCTTCCCTTGCAGTTAGCAAAGCATCAAAGTCACCACCTCCATTGTTATCTGCAAGCAAAAATGTGTCATCAGCTGGCAGCAAGCAGCCAAATGCCAGTAATCCCCCTCAGGTTGGCCCCTCTTTATCCAGACCTGCTGAACGCACACCTTTGTCTGTTGTACGGCTTCCTCAAACTTCAGCCAAAGCAGCAGTGACCAAAAAGCCAGCACAGCCTTCCACAAAAGGTCAGCATTCAACCAAAAACTTGCAAACAAACAAAAGCTTGGCCTCAGCAGCCAAGAAGCCGCTCCCAAAGGAGCAAGCATATAACAAAGGAACAGCTGGTGTGTCAAAAGTTCCTCTTCTGAAAAGCAGGCAGGATGATCACTATTTTGTTATGACAGGAACTAAAAAGCCCAGAAAGTAAACCAATTTGTTACTTTCTGTGGAAGTCTCTGTTTTGTTCAAAAAGGGCCTCTTGTAACTGCTACACTGAGGGCAAAGAAAAAAGTTAAATAACACTACATTCAATATGAAATAATAAGTATAATCTGCCTTTTGCTGCCTAACTTACTGCAAGAACTGTGTTTATTTTATGGTTTAGAAACTTCTATTTGGACATGTTTAGAAGTGAACTTACTTGCTGCGTAGCACTGTGGAATGGCAAATATCCTTAATCTGCTGCAGAAAAATGTGGGAGAGGAAAGGGGAATTAAGGCTGATGCTTTTGCAGCAGGACTCTGGTGGTTTTGGCACATCTGCATTGTGGTGTGTGACAAGCAGCAGAGCTGTGCACAAGCTGTAAAATCTCTTAATACCTCAAACAAAACTGTGGATTTTATTCACTGGTATCCCGTAACCCAAATCTGAATTACATGTTTTGGAAAGAGAAGAAATTTCTAGTCCGGTATAGATTTGACAGATGCTGTTATCAGTCAGTGTTCATGCCCCCCTCCCATATGCCTTAAAGTGGATTCAGGTCACTTGGAAGTGGAGCTTGGTTTGTTTTAAATTGGATACCAAGAATCATGGTCTGGATTGCTCACTTTCATTGTGCCTTAGCCTCTCAAATTCAGAACTCTCTAGGGAGCAATACAACCTTTAAAAGCCAGGGCAGATAACTGTGCTTGGTCCATGGTCAAATCTGACTAGCTTTTCTACAAAGCTCTTACTGCATGGAGAGATGCTCCTGAGTTCCAGGGAAGACACTTTCCCCTACTCCTGGGCTGTAGCCCCAAAACAGCTCCTGCTGCAGCAACACTGAGCTGCAAGCACTGACCTGCTCTGCAGAGGTGGCCTTTGCAGGTAAGACTGAATTGCTAAATGCTTTTCTCAGTGCTACAGGTTAATTTTTGTTGGCATTCTAGTCTGCAGTGGCCTTTTGTGTTTTATTTATGGAGACCTCTTTCCTGGCTCTCCTCTATCACTCTCTGCAGATGAGAAGTAGTTTCCCAAAGGGGAATATAGCTTGCCTTTGCCTTTAAGCATCTTAAAGTGCCAGAAAGGTATGCACTGTTTACACCCAGCTCCTGAAATCTTTCAGTGGGTTAAACATCTTGTGGTGCTCAACTCCTTCACCCTTGAGAAATGAGCTTCATGGTAGATTGAAAACTACTGTCTCTGGGAGCAGTGCTGTTTGGGTTATTTTGGGGTTAATGAACAGTTGTCCCTACAGACACGGAGGAGCTCTGAAGGTCTGTGAAGACGCACTGATGGTTTCCACAGACCATCACTTCTGCCTTCTATTCCCAGTCTATTTATGGGCAGGAGTAGGTGTCACTGCCATAGAGGCTCCTGGATGGTGGGACATGGAAGTCTTTTTAAAAGAAGATTTCCTTGGAATATGTAGTTTCTTTTCTTAAGGGGTTTTATTTTGTTTTTGTTTTTCTCCCCTGGAACTAGAGTAAGCAAACATCGTAAGCAGAGTTCTCACGCAATGTGGCAGAGTCATAGAGCTGCTTTTCTGAGCACCTTGTTAGCTTATTTTATTTAATTTATTATTCTATTTATGCATATCTACTGTACAATACTGCTCACAACCTGCTGGGAATAAGCAGTATATGCCAGTATCTAAACTGTAGGAGGAAACCAGATCTGTTTTGATAATGTGGACAAAAGTCCCGCAAGATCCCATACAAAGTTGTATTTTTGGGGAAGGCCTTGGGCTTGCTTATTTTATATGTACACTGGTCAAGGCCACTACTACAGTGTTAGGCAGAGTATTGACTATAGTGGATTGCTGTCAGGTTTGATAAATGTGGCACATGGTTTCATATGCCGAAAGCATTTTACAGTACATTACTTGCTTTTGATTTTTGAGCTTCCAGATAGTGAGTTACATGTGATAAATATCATGCAGATCACTGGCTGGCTTCTTGGGGTTTTCTTTCTGTAATGGGTGTGAAAGAGATGGAGTTAACTTTTTTTATAGCATCCCATGTGGTGCTGTGTCTTAGATTTAAAATCTAGACCAGTGTTGATGTTTAGGTTGTTGCTGAACAGCCCTTTCCAGGGTCAAGTCTCTTTTTCCTGCACTGCCCCCACAGTGAGTAGGCAAGAGATTGGGAGTGATGTGGCTGGAAACTTGCCAACCTGAACTGGCCAAAGGGCTATTCCATATCATAAAGCATCACCTCAACAATAAAAAGAAGGAAGAGCTAGAAAAAGAAGGGCATGCAGGTTGTATGGCTTCTAAGATGGCTGTTTGCCAGCTGGCTGGGCATCAGTCCTTCTGTGGGAGTAGTGGATTGCCTTTGCATCACTTGGTGGTTTACTTTTCATATGTTTTCTTCATTAAACTCTTTATCTCAGCCAGTGAGTTTTGCTTTTGCTGTTCCTCTCTCCTTATCTTGCTGGGGGTGGAGGAGAGATAAAGGGGAGTAAGCAGCTTCACAGGCATTGGCTGCTGAGTGAGGCCAATGCACAGCACCTCTTAAACCATCTACAAGGTTTTTAGCATCAGTTTAAACACCAAGGCTCTTGGATCTGGTGTAAGGCAACTTCAACATCTACCTTTCTGACTACGAGAAAATGAAGCAAGTGGCTTTGTGATGTACAATGTCATGTAATAGACTGAATTTTAAAGTTCGTAATGAAATAAAAATGCAGAAACTGTTACAGTTGAAACCCTAATTAGCTAATTTAAAGTTATGGGTAGACTTGGTTTGGTTTTATTGTAAAAATAGTGTATTTGAATATGATCCAACTTCTGTGAAAATTGTGGTCGCCAACTGCATAGCCATGTAACTTAAGGTGAGCCGAGAATAAGGTGTAACAAAGTACCTCCTAATGGAAATACACACTATTTTTGCCATGTTTGTTGCTAAATAGCAAGTCTAATCTTCAGTTTATATTAACTTTTGTGAGGGAAAGATAATTTGAAGGAAGAATCTGACTGAATTTTCCATGTGATATCGATGTCCTCTGTATGAGTACTTATTTAAAATAAACATACACTGCACCTTTTTATGTGCGCACATTTCTTCTCCTGACATCTTTTTGCAGGGAGGGAAAGGGAATGCATTTCACAAGGCTCATGTTTTCTCTCTACCACCACATAAATAGTAGATACCATCTCTCGCATAAATACCTGCATCTAATCCATTGCTTTGTTTTTGGAGTTCAAGACATTTTTACTCTGACCTGGTGTCAGTGTGACTAATTGTGTAGAAGGGGCTTCCTACTCTTTCCTAGTTGAGCCTAAGTAGTTTCAGATATATCTCCAAAAGTTGTTTGCAGCTCTTGACATATAAAGCACCTGTGTGCCTATATTTTCTCTGCTTATATCTCATCAACAAACTTAAGACCTATCTCTGTGTCTGTTGCCATTAATGACAGAAATTTAATTAGTTTTGAGTGGAGAATTGGGTGTTCTCACTGGACCCACCTAATTAATTTTTTTTTCCCTTCCATATTAAATTTTTTAAACTATTTTAATGCCTGCCTTTCTCTTCCTGTTCCAAAGTGTCTTCAGTTTCTGCCAGTCTGGTGCTGGAGCCTAATCCCTAATCACACAGGCTTACCCTTCCACTTCAGCTATGTCTAGGAAGCACATACAAGTGGCAGCTACTATCCCTGTTTCCCTATTCCTACAGGACCAAGCTCTGCATAGGTGTTAGGTGCAGCTGCTTTTCTGCTTTTTTTTTTTTTTTTTTTAAATACCTGCTGTTACAGCTGGCCAATAAAATGCAGAGGCAGTCCAAGATTTTCTCAGGTAAGTATCGTAACCCTATATTATATGTCCTAATCATATATGTATTTATCTGGTAAATTTCAGGGCCGTTTTCCTTCTAAAACTTGAAGGACCCATCATTTTGAACACTAAACTATGCAGCTCCTTTTTCGCTACAGGGGAACTGAAATCTGTTTGTTAGATGAGTGAGTGCTATGGGGCCATCTGGTGTCTTAATTTTATAGAAACTACTCTGACAATGTAAACCCCTTAACTTCCCTAGAAATGCACGGTCAAAACTTTTTGATTAAAGTCAAGTTTCTGGCTTGCAAAATCCAGACTTGGCATGAAATAAATAATGCAAGTGATGTTTAATACTATAAGACCCTTACATTTCATGCAAATGCCTTCTTGAAAACTTCCTTTTCATTATTTTCTTTTTCTAAGAGCCAAGATTGAAGATCACTTCCTTACTAAAAGTTTTGACAAATAAATTGTGTAAAATGTAAATAAGTTCAACACTTACACATTTCAGACTTTTTAATAAAAAAAATACAACATTAACATATTTGAGGGGTGAGGTCTGCCTGCAGTTCAGCTCTAGCAGGTCAGCAATCCCCATTAACTGAGAAATGAACTTTCAGGTGTGTCATCTGGTGGGAATGCCAGCAGTGGGTAGCTTTCTACTTGGAGGCGGGAGGGGGGGTACTGATGTCTAAATCAATGCTATTATGGCATTTTGTGTGAAGTATTTTGTTCCAGATGGAAGAAAAACCTTACAGGATGGGAGCAGCTGGCCATTTCTCCAAAGAATGTAGCTAGGCATAAAGTATTGACAGATCTGTTGTGCTAAGAGTTTTTAGACTGTAAGATTGCAGCATAGAACTTTGATGTAAAAATTGGCCTTTACTGCTGAGTCAGAAAGTGCTGAGCAAAGCTGAGGTCCTGCTAAACAAAGCCAAACTTGCATGCTTCCTCAAACACCCTGTTAGGATATCCACTCAGGAAAAGTGGAATACATTAGTGTTTGTCAAAATACTCTGACAGGGCACCTTGTAAGTATATCAAAGTCAGTTACATACATCTTTTTACAGTGAAAGCATATACTTTACCCCTTGCATTTTAAAATAAAAGTAATTGTTGAAATTCAGGTTGAGAATCTTCTAATATGTTGATCTTTTGTATAAGCATTATTATTATTTACTTTTCTGAAGCACTGCTGCTGTAACAAAAAATGCCTTGTAGCAGAACCTATATTCCCAGAAGAACAGAAATAATTACCGTGATGTGTCATCATGATGAACAATATGCTGCTTCACAGTTTTTTTTTGATTTTTTGCTGAACACACTGCTCTATAGACACCTGTGAAACGAAACTATAATAAATTGCCTTTATTGTGTACACATTGCAGCATAAACCCTTGAAGTACCATATTATTTGTTGCTGCATTCAAAGGAAAAAGCAGCAGAGTTTATTTACTGTGTCTGGGTCTACAGCCCTGGAATTAAGCTCCTGTATAATACATAGATTTGGGAGGTTTTTCTGAACACACAGTTGTATAGTCTGGATTTTAAAACACTCTTAGTTGTAGCAGGATATTGTGCTAGGTCAAATTCTTTACAAATATATGCATGAAGAAGCATTTATAGTGAGCTATATGACAGTGGCCATAAGCATGTCTGCTCAATTATGGATGGGCTTAATTGTTTAATGAAAAATATTGTGAAGTTTCTTTGTGATTTCCTTCTTTAAACTCCATGAGTTTCCCCAAGACTTGGGTTCTTAAGTCACAGTCCATTTACACTGGTGTGTAAAAGTAACATTAAGTCTGTAGTCAAACAGTCACAGTTTAGAGACAGCTGCAATTTAGATGGGTAAGTGCAACTGTTTCACTAGCATAGGTGAAGTACTTGGAGTGCTGTGTTCAGCTCTGGGGCGTCAGCAGAGGAAGGTCATGGACCTGTTGGAACAAGTCCAAAGGATGGCCATGAAGATGATCAGAGGGCTTGAGCACCTCTCCTGTGAAGACAAGCTCAGAGAGTTGGAGTTGTCCAGCCTGGAGAAGAGAAGGCTCTGGGGAGACCTCATTGCAGCCTTGAAGTACCTAAAAAGGGCCTTCAGGAAAGCTGAAGCAGGGCTTTTTATGGGAGCATGTAGTGAGTGATAGGACAAAGGCTAATGACATTAAATTGGAAGAAGGTAGATTTAGGTTGGATGTTAGGAAGGAATTCTTCACTATGACAGTGGTGAGGCAGGGGTTGCTCAGAGAATTTGTGGTTGCCTCATCTGGGGAAATGTTCAAGGCCGGGCATGGTTGGATGGAGCTTGGAGTTACCTGCCTGTGTGAGGGATGTTGGAGCTAGATGATCTTTAAAGTCTCCTCTAACCCAAAACATTCTATGATTCTATCATTTTGATACACATGTCCATTGTAAATTATGATTTCATCAGAATGCTGTTTCACTCAGCCTGTAGAAGAGACAGCTCTGCCTGCACAAGCAATTGTTCAGCTTTGGGGATTCTCTCTGTACATCAGTGTGTAGCCTCTTGCCTTGTTTTCTAGCCTGTGCTGAAGACAGTGAATCTGGGATCTCATCCCAGCACTTGGGTGTTTCTTGAGGCTTACCTCCTTAAAAATGAGGAAAGTCAGGGCTGCAAGTTGCTGAGATTAAAGTATCCATTTAGTTGAGTCAATTAACTTGAGATGACTTGCACTTCAAAGTAGTTAGTGTGATAGTGTGATACCAGACTGAGTAACTCTGAACTTTCAGGTGACATTGCTTTATATCTTGGGAATGCTTAGCAGCATTACAAATTTGAGTAATGGGCTGAAGTCAGACACTTATATAATGAGAAAGTGAAGTAGCTCCTTGTGAAATGGTGGGCTTATCTCATTTGTATCACATCGGGAGGTAGAAGGAAAAAAAGAGGACATAAAAACCTTTTTCCTAGAGACAGAAATTATTTGCCTGAAGCAAGAGGAAATCATACAACTTTCCTGTATTCCTTCAACATGTTCCTCATCTATCTCTCACAAAGATGCAGAACCAATCTTCATGATTTTACAGCTCATCTAATGTTAAATGCATGTAAGGGATCTGAGATCAGGAGCTACAAGCAGTTCTGACCAATTTATTTGTGTTATTTTCTTAACTTATAACATCTGCCTCCAAAATTATTTGACCATTTTGAATGTTGCTCTGTAGAATGAAACCTAAAATGTCTCTGTTCCACAAGTTCTAGACCACACTAAGTATCATTGGACTAAATGAATGGCCTAGGTTGTTGCAGTCACAGAGCCTGCTGCTAGACCTCCTTGGAGATAGGAAATGCCTCGTCATAGACTAGGCTCTGCTTCCCGCCTCAAGACCCTCTCTTATCTCTTTGTAATACTATTGGCAACATTCCAGATGTCCTAAGACTATAAGTTATTTCACCCTGACCCTAAAACTATTGGATAGTTTCCCAATCCTAACTAACCCTATAAAACCCCCTACTTTCTGCCCAGTTCGGCGGGAGAAGCCGTCACTGGACACCCCTTCAAGAAACCTGCATTAAACCATTCTGTGGAACCTCTACACGGCCTTCTCGTTTCTTCTTCTCTGAGCCAGCCATGGCAGACCTTAGCAAGCTGAGAGCTGAAATCACTGAGAGCTGAAATCACTGAGAGCTGAACCGCCTGATTACCTCAGGCTGAGCTTGCTAGGATAGCCGGGTGGCCAGGGTCTCTGCAGGAGATCTCCAGGACAAAGCAGTCCCTCCTGGGACCCTGCTATCCAGAATACCTGCAGCAGCAGGGGGTCTGACCCCCTGGACCTAGCCAGTATTACTAGGTCATTCCAATTTAGCTATTCTCCTGATAACTCTCCTAATTCCATGTCAGTGCTATGAGCACTCCTGTTCAAATCAAGCAAAAATAGGTGCTTGTACTAGCAAAAGATACAGCTAGATTCAAACAGTTTTTGACTTATTCATCTGGATTTGGGCTATAAAATAACCGTATAATGCCAAAGGTGAAGGGAAGAAAACTATTTAAAAAGAGTAGCTGCATACACCATACAGCTGATGCTTCACTATTTACCATCTTTTATTATTTCTCTTTCTAGCTAGTCATTACCAACTTGGTCAACAAACTTCTTGTGAACATTCTAATGGAAGTTGGTGCCTGGAGAACTGTAATTTGTGAGAGAGTATTGCTCTCACTTTCTCGCTGAGAAGGCATTGTGGGATTGATTTTCCAAGAATTGGGTCAAGAGGGCTTTATAAAGCTTAAAAAAAGAGCACATAAGCTTAATTTAGGTCTTTTATTGCTTCCCCCTCCCTCAATAAGGAAATTATATGAAGCAGCCATGAATTCATACCTATGGTCTCAAAGCCTTTGCTGAATTGTTTGGGCCTTGCCTTTTTCCTCTTCACCCCAAGATCTCCAGTCACAACCTACAACCACCTCAACCACATACTGGGACAGGCAGCATTGTCACACTTGGAAGATTAAAAAGCTATATCTGTCTCCCAAAACTAGAGAAAATTTGACCAAGAACAACCTGGTGACTAGGTGACTGCCAGTGGGTTGGATGAGAGGGATGTTGCCTTTGGAGTGCTGGATGCTTCAGTAAGAGCTCTCTAAAGCAAAGTTTGCAGGTGGGCTCACTGTTGTTCTCAACTCAGCTTTTTACTTCTCTGCAAATGCTCTTCTTGGGAAATTCTCATCACCAAATGTTCTAGTAGATAATGAATTATGGTAGTGTTTGCCTTAGCTTGCCTTCCACTTGGCACACAGATAAACACAAAGGAGTTTTTTAAAACCAAATTAGAAATGTGGGTTTTGGAAAATATTGCAGTGTTGTAAAACCAATAAGGTGGTATTGCAAAAATAAAGCATTTGGTTTTAGCTGAACAAGTACTGCTCTCTATAAAATCTGATTCTGCAGAGACCAATAATAATTCAAGGGCATGTGCTGTTACATTGCCTGAATCTTCACAAATTTCTGCAATTCATGAAGTATAAGACAAACATGAGATATAATGATGTCTCTCAAAGCAAGGTGAGTTGAGTGTTTTAGGAGGCGCTGGATATTTAGAGGTGTCTTGAGAGGCTCTTTGGAAACAGGGCTCAGGCTCTCTGTCTATATGCTTTATTCCTATACAGCAGGAGTTCTAAGGCAATACTCAGGCCAGTGGGATCCTAAAACTAAGCTCAAACTCAAGAAGTTGCAAAAATGTACCTTAATGAGCAATCTCATAAAATACACCAAAAACCTATGTTTGCCATTCAACAAGTGAAATTCATTAATAACAAATGAGAGTTTGCTAAATTGAAAGCAGCTATTTTTGTACCTGTTCTTTTGCTCATAATCCTATACCAAGAAATAGAAAACAATCCTTTGACTTTTTTAACAGTGAAAACTGATTATGACTCAGTTATTAAGGTCCAAACAATGAAATAACAGGACAGAAATATGTGTTTTGAAAGAGAAAAGGAGAATAATCACTCAAATTTCTATGAAGTTCTCAGTAAGACCCCGTTACGCAGTGACAATGAAAACTAAGCTTCTCCATTGTCTACCTATTAAATTGTTCACTTTATTCTGACATACCTAGGTGGCACCTGATGGAGCCCACTCCATAAAGAGTATGTTCCTCTCGCAGAGGAGCAAGGTTACCCTGCATTCCAAAGTCAGCATCTGCAAAGGTGGGGCAGAAATACCTGAGCCTTCTGGGCCTTTGGAGGCAACAGAGACTCTGGAGCTTGTAGAGGTCTGTGTGGAATCTCTGTAAGACAGGAAATTGGTAAAAGTTGCAGGGCTGAGGAGAAGATTCATTCTACTCTGCTCAGTGGGAAGGCTTTATTCAGTCTGCTTTGCTTGCAGAACAGAGGTCTGCCTTTAAAGGCTTACCTTGTACTTCTGTCTCCTGTATCTTGTAGGAGGAAACGCTGCTTTAAAATTCAAAGCCCCTCTGTGCGTCTGAGCATGCCTGCTTTCAGGGAGAGGTGCGACCTACTGTGCCAAGGCTCTTGGGACAGGATGCGTTTTGGTGAATGATGATGTTAGGTTGTCAATTTCAGGCAGCTGGCACTCTGCATCTCAGTTTTCAGCCCTGTTGACTGAATGTTTGAGTTAGGAAGGGGCATTCATAACTTGTATCTAATACACAGTGAGGTTTTCAAAATAGATTGTGATTGATGCTCTCAATTATTTTTTGTGAAGGTCTGTGGCAAACCATGTGTTATCCATTTGTCAGCACTTGCAACAAAGCTATTTTCTAAACAGAGTTCTCCTTATTAGATATGAAAACTTAGTTAAATAGAGAGGACAGAGTGAACTTCATGCTGCTGTGAAGCTCTTTTATTCTCTACTTCCATAGTAAAAATTAAAGCTCTTAAGATTTACTTTATTTTTATTCAGCTGGAATATCACAGTTATTGATGGGAAGAGAAGCTGTTAAGCTTAAAGACTTCTTCCTATGTAGGTTGTAGAATGCCAGTCTCTTCTTGAACTACTTGTCTTTTCATTGAAATGCCTATATATATCACCAGTATGTATTTTTAAAAAATTAAATTAATAATTATTTAAAATTTTATAGTGCACTACTGGGAAAGAGGATAACTAATAACTCCTCATCTTGAGTCATCTAGGCTCCACACTCTGAATACTTTCTGGTAGAGTCTGGCCTTCAGTGCCTTGCATCAAGCTTTTTCAGGAAAGACATTTATAATCACTGTTCTCCCGGGCTTTTTCTGCAGTGGGATTTTTAATGTTGTTGCAGGCTCTAGTGTAAATATAAATTGTTTTTGTAAATTGAATCTGTTTCCCATGCAGTATATTTCAACTCTACCCAGCCCCTCGGCTATGGTACGTCTAAAGCAGTGATTTGCACTGCTCCCACCTCATCTTCAGTAGCTAAACAGATGATAAAAATAAAAAAAATCTGTCTTGTCAACCACACCACTGGTGAAATGGACATCCATTGCAATGTATTTGATTGCACTAACATGAAAAGTCACAGCAAGGTTTCTCAATCATGTTGAAGTTATCTGACAGATAAACAGTCTGAGGCGATTAGCTGAAATCAAGGCTTTTGTTAGTGACATAGATCCTTCTGTGTGTAAGCAGAGCAAAAATCTTTCTTGTTGTTTTTTTTTAGATATTTCCAAAATTGTTATTTACACTCTCTCCTTCTGCAGGAAGCACTCTCAAAATCCTCAGGTAAGAGGACAAGGAAACCCTTTGTGGTTTTTAGTGCTTTGTGTGTTCTGGCTCTGCCAAGGTGTTCTACCCACTGCTCTGCAGCGAGACAGGTGGAAGCAACACCTTATTCTTAATAATTTCTAATTTTTGCCTTGACCTGTGGAGAGCTAGTGTGATCTTCATCACCTGCCTATGATTTGCAATTTGTCCAGATCTTGGTGCATCCCCTGTGTAGAGCAAGACAAGCTATGATAGTGGAGGCTGGTACTTCTCTTTCCAACAGAAGTAGACAAGAGACTTGTGGAATTGCCTCCCCAGAATAAACTCTTAGTGCTTGTTGAATCCCGGAGAAAATGGAAGGAGACTGGATGACAAAATGGATACAGTAGGGCATGGTTTACACTTCTTGTTTTGGAAAACTAATTTAGCCAACTAAATTAGGTAGCTAGTTTCCTTGTGCTGTATTGTTACTCAATGGTAAAGCTCTTATCAAGAATTATTCACAGACTAGAGTTTTGATCTTACTACAGATTATTCCGGTTGATCCTTGTCTCTTCATTTATGGGAGAAACTTATGGAGGCTCACCTCCTAAAGCAGCTAAGTGAAGCTAAGCAGTGAGAATATGCCCTTCTGCTGTACAACAGCGTCTTTCTATGGCTGAGTGCAAGACTCTGTCCTTGGCTGTGTATCTATGGTCTTGACATGAACCAAAGGAAATTACTTATGTCAGCAGATGCAACGTTGAGTACACATTGCACATAATACTTTCATATATACATGTTTTTGTTTTCTACTAAAAGTTCATATAAATATTAGTTCTTGTCGAATCCAGATATGAATTAATAATAGCCAGATCTGGCTCTCCCTTGACAGCATATCTCCTCGAAGGAGAAGCAGCTAAAGGATAATTCCCTTACTACAAAGGTGAAAGGATAGAGTGATTGCTAAGATGTCAAATCCCTGTAATATCACACGCTCTTTGTATCTGGTTGTGTGTTAGCCAGTCTATCACCTAACACCAGTATTTGAAAGCTAGACAAGGAGAGGTTAAGCAGAAAGTTTTGAATTGGGGCACACAAAGATAATAAAAAGCTAAAAGCTGTTTTTCTGCTTAACCTAAACTTTAAAAAATCCCATGTATGCACTTTCAGTTTTATGCTGTGTGTGAATGTCAAATATGCTTAGCTGGGACAAAATTTATTGAAAGTAATTATTGTCATCCCATTTGGCTAAATATACCTATGAGCATACCAGAAGTATGCAAGACTAGAAAATGCTGATACAGACGTAATAGTTTGGAGGGGGGTGGGGTGGTTATTTAAGAACTGCTACTCTTAGTCTGTTATTGTGAATTTTTTTGCCATGCTAGCTATATGCCATCTATTCCAAATATGTGTATTTTAAGTGGAAATGAATTAATAAAGTGATTTATCCAGAACAGATCATTTAAAAGGAACACAAAATTTGGGAATGAGACATCTCAATCCTTTAACTGATATGAAGGGTCAGAGAATTTGGAGAACCTTTTTCAGATGAACCTTTCAGAGGAACCTTTTCAGGTAGCCCTATGCAGTATTTCAGGCCAGCTAAGCAAGCAGAGCAGGTGGCAAGGCAAGCTCTGATGCCAGGACTGGTCCTGTCTCTCTTCTGCCCTCCTTCTCTTCACTGCAGAGCTTTAAATCAGACTAAAAAAGATAGATAAAAAGAGCAGTTAATACAACTGGGTGAGTTTTACCCTGGGAGAAAAGGGGTGTCCTGCTTTGCCTCGCTAGCATGTTGAGGCATTTCAGGTTAATGTTAATAGGGATTAAGTGCGATGGTCTGGGAGCTTTAGGAGTTTCCAGCAAGTTGCATTCTGGCCACACACAGCTAAAGCTTTTATAGGAAAGTGTCAGGTTGCGTGACTCAGGTGGCCACAGTCTGCCTCCCATGGCATCGGTGAAGGACAGGAGCAGGCTGGGTCCTGACCTGCAGTAAACCTTAGGCCCAGATAAGCAGTTGGTCTTTCTGCCTCCTGCTTTGAATAAGAGCAGGTGAGGTGGGACAGGATCTCAGGTGGAAATGCAGCACTAAAACTATACACTGAAGTCTCTTGGACTTGGACTTTTTTTTTTGTTATAGTGTGTATCTTTCTCCCCATATAAACACTTCCTTTTAATGTCCAATCTTTTGTGCAGATGTATTTGGCCCACCCTGCAGCAGCCTCATTTCTCTAAGCGAGGGCTGTGTCTGGTTTTACCACCACAGCTCAGGCAGGGTTTAGTAGTGAGAAGGAGTTAAGTGAATAAATACATGCGTGTTTTTGCAAATGTGTTTGCACCTTTTTTGTTCCCACCTCCCTGAAGGAGATTGTTTCCCTACGGAGCAGCCTGACTGGAGCAGCAGCCATGTGAAAGGACAGCAGCTCCTGCTCCACTTCAGCTGCAGGAGGGGAAAGGTGTGTCTATTGTGAAGATCAGGATTAGCTGGAGAAGTGGGAGAAGAGAGGAGAGGAGGGAGGGGAAAAGAAAAAACCCCAAGGCTTTGAATAACAAGACTGCACTTCTAACATGTGGCCAGCATGTGCCATACAGGCTTCAGGAGGCAGCAGCAGAAAGAAGCATCGTAGCAGGATGGGGGACTCCAGGACATCAGGAAACAGGGGAGGTCTGGAGGTGCACAGGCCACGACAGACAGTGTGCTGTCACTCTGCAGCAAACTCAGCCTGGAGCCCAGGTAGTGCAAATGCATGGACCATGCAAGGTATGTTATTTTTTCATTTCTCTTGGTTTTGGCTTGCTATAAGGCAGAAACAGGCGTTTACTGAGTTATGTGCTTGCTGTATAGCATTACTGCATTTATGGGGTAGGAAGAGCATTAGAGGAACGGTTTTGAGTATTACTGCTTCAGGAGGATGTACAAAAGTTTAGGTTTTTAGTGAGAATTTTTGAGCATGGTGTTTTCTGTGAGAGAACAAGGCTGGAGGCAGTCCAGCA
This sequence comes from Bombycilla garrulus, assembly GCA_013400315.1. Classification (NCBI taxonomy): domain Eukaryota; kingdom Metazoa; phylum Chordata; class Aves; order Passeriformes; family Bombycillidae; genus Bombycilla; species Bombycilla garrulus. The sequence goes on along the minus strand of VXBU01002791.1, from coordinate 178,324 downwards.
GAGAGAAAACTCAGAGATGCAAATCCACCACTTCAGGGAAAACTGAAGATTGAAGAGAAACCTGTCTAACAGTGGAATAAGTGCATAGAAGGTGGATGCCTGACCGGAAAACCTGGGAGACTAGGGTAGCCACGTTTGTATCCATGTTCAAGCTTTAAGGTTTACTCTTCAGGGCATTGCCTCTGCAAAGCTCTGAGGGACTATCAAGCCCCTTTCAGTCCTCTTCACTTTGAAAAATTATTCTAAGGTATACAATTTAATTTAATTTCTTTATTGCTAATAGAGGGTGCATGTGTTTGTTTTCCTGCAAAGCACATCTGAACACCTGGGAATGGCATTAAGCGTGTGGCTGGAATGTGTTCTGTGGATTCATAGTTCTCCTCTTGTTTCCAGCCTCAATTCTGTTAGGCTGCTAAAGAGTCCCTTGCAGCACATCTCAGGCAACCCTTTCCCTGCCTTGATGTTGTAAAGTTGTGTTGAGAGCTACATACTGCTTTCCTTTGCTGCTATAAAATTGAAATTTTTGGTACAACTTAAAATGTATGTAACCACTGCAAAAGTCTCTCTTTTTTTTGGATCCTTCTGGTTCAGCTGCTGGTTGCTGTCAGTTGAAAAAAACAGGAAGAAACAGCCTGTGCAGTCTGCACTGCTGCAGGGTTAGCCAGCATTCCTTTCAATTTGCAATGATCCCTGGCGTTGCACTTACCTTGAAAAACATAGCTTTGTACTCTGACAACTTTTTCATGTGTCTTTTTTTGTTTTGGGTGAAAAATTTTCAGGGAGCTTTCCCCCCCGCTTCCAAAAAATCCCCAACTGAAACTAAAATTTTCTGCAAACAAAATGGTTATGGCTTTGCAACTGGAGAGTTTAAAACTACTGCATTCACTTCTCATACATGCACTTTCATGCTTTCATGTGTATGTGTGTGATTACATATATTTTCATATCTAGGTACGCTTATATGTATCATTGATATATACACGTCTGTATGTGTTGCTTTAATTAGACATTTATTTATTATGGCTACTAGAAGAGATTATGGTAAAAGCTGTTCCTAACCAATGTGACAAATGAGATTAAACCAAGACAAAAAGCTGGACAGCTTGTCTTCACTCAAGAGTGCTGAGTAGTTCTATTTATGAACTTTTTATCGTCTAGCTTAGTTTTTCAGCATCAGATTCTGTGTCTAATATGCTTACAGATGCAGCATATGCCCTCTTACAGATAAAAATGAAAATTAAGTATAGGCAAAATGGCCTTGCAGTGGTGAATGGATAAATAAGACAACTAAACTCTCTTTGCTGTGAAGAATTTGTGTTGTTTGTGTTTTGGTCTTTTTTCCTCACAAATGATCAATTCCATGTACTTGCAAATGAGTTTATGAATGACTCTTTATTGGTAAAAGTGAAAATAAATGTTTACAGGAAATTATACTCGACAAAGGAGTGACTGCAAGGGTATTTAAAAATCTGAACATAAATCTCTGTGGATTTTTTCATTAATATATCAGCAGTTAAGAACAGCAATAAATTTCATATCCTGTATAAGTAGATATATTTTAATGCTCTCATTTTTCTGAGCCTAGATGATAAAGCAGTCAAGCACTATGGGATAACCCAGTCTTTACTTTGTGGTTATCTGTATTCAAATAAGCCCAAACAAGCCCACATTACAAGTAGGAAAGCTGAGTAAAACCTGTGTCCTTTTAAGTTAAGCCAGGCAAATCTCCATGTTCAGTAAAACTGATGGTCTTAAATGTGAAAAATTTAAAATTGCAAGAGAAATAGAACAATATATTGGCAGGTAACTCCCTAGAATATCCATCAATTTATGTTTAAAAAAATGAGCCAAAATTTTGTATAAAAAAAGAAAGATGAATGTAGAGAGGATGAAGGTTTTTTGTTAAACATAATGTCTACAGCAATACTGTCTAGTATTGATTATTTTACTACTTTTCACTGAACTTTCTGCAGTGACACTGAGCTCTTTCTGTGAGCTTTCTCTGGAGTGGACACACTTGAAAGTCCTTGATGTATATGTCTGTCTGTCTACTGGGCAACTCAAATAGCTCTGAGGACACTCACACTTATTTAAAGGGTATTATTTCCTAACTCCTACAGGCTCCTCTTCTGAGACAACAGATGAAAAAATCTTTTATTTTGTTCCCTTTTAACGGATCTACCATTAGACAATGCTGCTCTTCAGGTGCCTAGTTTGATGCTTAGTTACAGTAACAGAAATGCGGTTAGAACAACTGAAGTGACTCTTACATTAGATGCTCTCATTCTGCTCTTGCAGAACTTATGATCAACTTCTGAGTCACCAGCTCCATTCAGGTCTGCTCTACTGTTACACACTTGGTTTTCTGCAGGTGAATGCAGGAATTCATTGCTTGATCATGTCTGAGGTCTAGGTTTCTGTGTTGTATTTCAGTCCTGGCTTAATGCAGCAGCCAAGACTACCGTCAGACTTGTAGTCTTTTTGTGAGTGTTGCCATAATAGCCTGAGGATGCTTCTGTGACCATCACAGGCTTGATTTGTCTGCATTTGAAACTCCAGTTTTGTGGATGAGACATTTTGTATTCAGTTGCTCCTAGTCTTGCAAGTATCACACACATGAGCGTTAAAAGTAAGAAACTATTTGTAGGAGAGACATATAGAAGTCCCCTTATTTTGCAGTTACAGGTATTTATTTTTTTCTGTATTTTGGGATGGGATGCTGGTGTAGCAGCAGAGGTAATATGATATGCAGCAGAATAATCTCTTCAGGGTATCTCTCCCCCATAGTCTTTGGTTATTGTGATATAGTGTCGTAATAAGCCCTATGGTTTTGTGTCACAATGTCATATGCAGTAAGCTTTTAATAAGATCGAATATGATTCTTCAGAAAGTGCAAAAAGAAAATCTGAAATAGAGAGAAGACATCCTAAACCACTGATTGGTGATAGGAGAATTGCTGAGTACTGTAGCATAAGAACAAAGAAGTGCATTGTGACAGTGGGATGGCTGTTTCCCACTTCCTGATTTCCACTGAGGTCTGAACCTCACGGGGATCAAAAAACTCACAGCAAATTGGTGAATAAAAAAAAAATTCAACACTGGCTTTCCACTTTTACTTGAGAAACCTTCAGATTTTAATGTATGAATGAGTTCCTGCAGAAATACAGGTATAAGCAAGACCACCAGGATCTGGGAATTCACACTGAAATTAGAAGGTTTATTTTATGCTAAATGTGTCTTATTCAGTACAAGGAGAACATATACTGAAAATATTCTTTCAGCATTACACCAGTATTTAACATTATTACTGACAGTGGACCAGAATAAATTATGGCATTCTTTTCCAGGGGACAGACAAACTTATTGATCAAAACAGGAATTAGTATTACCTTGCTATATCTTCCGTGTCCAAAATTACAACCTGTACTATACAAGGACACAGATTTTAACTCCAGGTGTTTTTTGTCAGGTTCTGAAGCTGTTGGCGCTCTTGCAATAGGACTGCTTCGCTGGAAAAATCTGTGTGTGTATGGGAACACTCCCCTCGGTCTCACTGTCCCTGAAGATGCCTGTGTTCCCGTGTGTCAATGTTTTGCTACACAAAATGACTTTTCATGTCCATTGTCCTGTCCAGCATCACTTTCAATCACTCCAGTGCCTTCTTACAACAGTAGTAGTCAAGAAACTTTGAGTCAAGACTCCACAGGTAAGTGATTATTTGTTTTTCACACGTCCGAGCTTAGTTTGATCGGTAATTTACATGGTCAATATAAACAACTGTTTCTGCTGCCAGAGCGCTTTGATTGCTAATAAATAAGGATCAGACCACAAAAACATCATGAAAGGGTTTATAGTTATGCAAAGTAATCCTTAATCAAACAATTTCCCTCATGGTTTAAAAGTATCAGAAACAAAGATGTTCTCAGTAGCAATAGTATCATTAGTGTATATTTATTTTCTTTAAAACTAGCAGGCCAGCTGTTTGACCAGTGTGCATCCATGTCAGATATGGAGGCATTTGAGGACAGCGTCGGGTGTACCTGTCATAAAACTTGGTGTGGTGGAGGATACCCTCATATGTCTGTCATGTTCAAAATGCTACTAGCACCTGGCTAATCACGAAATAGGGCGTACAAGGAGCATCCAATTGCATCCATGGGAATGCACTTGTGCTCCCACCCTGTTAAAAGGTTGACATCTATCAGAGGCAACAGTATCATGCTGTTCACTGGTGGTGTTCTTTGCTACTGAGTTTTGGAGGTCTCAGGGTCTGATGGAAAGATGACAGCTGGTGAAGAGTTGTGGTGTTAGGACAAATCACTTGACCCACAGTCAGGCTGCATTTGTCTCTGACTTCTTAATGATGATGACTGGAAGTGGGTCATGATCTCAGTGAAATTTTCTGACTGTCAATGAGTCTCTCATCTATATGCTTCCTAAATGAATCCCTGTAAAAGCATTTTAATTTCTGCTGCTTATGTAGTGCTGTTAAGTGGAAGGAATTAGAAGGTTCTGCCTAGGTTCCAGGTAGAAGAGTGGTATATATGGAGAGTGAGCTCCAGTATTGAAAGGCATTATGCTGGAAAAGTCTAAATACCTAGAGCTGGTGTGTGCTGACCTAGCTCTTAAAAATTGTAATAATTGCTGGCAACAGTGTCTGAATAGAATCTGTAGTAAAAAATGATAGTCAAATATTTTTATTACTGTGGTTTGTATTACTGCTCTTTCAATTTTAATATTGCAGTACATTAATATAATTTAGTGTAACTGACAAAGACATTATTGCATATTGCCAAAAATAATGGGCCTGAAACTCTGTGGTGGTGCTGAAATCAAATCAAATGCCATTTCTCCCTTCTCAGAACTTTCTGATCTAAGGGCTCATCCTCTGAACCTGAATGGATGCTCATGGCAGCTGGAAATCCCAGGCTCCAGCACTTCAAGTACCATTCCTAATATCTGCTCTGATGGTGACACTTGCTAAGCAGGAGCATTAGGGCAAATGCTGAACAGCTTCAGGAAAGTTAAATGTTGTGACTTTCATTTACCTTTTTTTTCTGCTTCCAGTTAAGAGCTGTGTAATATGCACCTCCCTCTTCAATGCAGTGTTGATTGTATGAACTCTGTGACTATATTCTATAGGTTTAATTTGCATCTTGGTTTACATTACCATCTGTTTTACTGATACAAATACTGTATTGCTGTGAGAAACGTAATATGAGTGACATATTCAGTGATGAGTGACAACTCTGTTTTTAATTTGGAGTGGTTTTGGGACAGTGAGGCGTCAAGTGGGGAGGCACTAGACACCTAGAGGTGGTGTTGTGGAGAAAGGAATAAATGTTTATTAAAAATAATAGAAAATAGTAGTTGTATAATAAAACAATAGTAAAATTTGATAAGGAGCTGTTAGCATTGCAGAACATAATTTCCCACTTCTAAAGTATGGATGCATATAGCCAAAGATATTAGGATATTATATATGTATATATTAGGATATTATATTAGCAAGCCAAATACAAATGCCCCTAATTTAAGAAGCTACAAGGCCTTTGAAGAGTTCACACTGAGATATTTATGAAAATGTCATACTGAAAAGCAGCATGGCAGCATGATGTCAGGTTAGCACTGAAGCACCAGCAGGGCAGGGTGGTCCTGGTTCAAAGTACAACTTCTAGCACAAGAAGGTACATTATTCATCCTCATAGTTAATATCCTAATTTCTGTATCCAATGAAGCAATTTATAATTGTCGGATTTTTTAAAATCAAATTTTAAAATCTAATTCTGCAACAGAGTAGAGGGTACAGCATGTAACCAGGGTGTTTTACCATTATTGCTCAGGGGTAGAACAGTGTTGTGTCAGCAGCTACTCCTTAAGGCTGGATGTCAGGTCTGCAACTCCAGTGCTAAACCCTATCCCTGGGCTTCATTATAACACTTCTAATGCAAAGATTCCTCAAGTTTTTTAAACTACATCAGTTTTCAGGGACTCTCTTGCCATGATTGAAAAGCTTGTTTGCAGCACAGAGCACATCTGTGGAAGCTCAGACAAGAGTACAGCATCAGCTGAAATGGGGGAGGTCTTGAAAAGACAGAGGGTAACTTAGATTAATGAGGTAGGATAAATCTTAAACTTATATCCAAGATAATTTATGTCCAAGATTACTTGATTAGATCATTTACAGGAACTTGAAATGCAGAAGAATACAATGCCACAGGCTTATTGTGCTGCTTATCATCTGTACAATTAAACTCTCTATAACATTTTAGTAGCAAATACTTTAAAAAACAAACTGTGCTTAACCACTAGTATATAATACATGCAACACACAATTTAGTTCAAAAGAATTCTTCTTTTAACTACCAATGATGGAAAAATTCTGGCTGCTTCCCTTCGAGCAGGGCACATTTGGGACCTTGTAATAAACTGTGCATGGGGATGTCTGAGCTGGACTTCAATGTTCAAAAGATAGTGGTGCAGAAAATCAGATATTGACACAAAAAACCTCTGTGTATTCTGATACACAGTATGAAAGAGATAAATCTGCAGCTGGTTTTAGTGGGTGCTTTGCACCCTACTTGAAACATTAGTCTCAATTTAGTGCTTTTGTTGCTTTGCAGCATTTTGCAATGCTAGATAATTTACAGAGTAGTGTCAGATTTTATCCTTAGATACAGGAGTATAATAGACAACAGGATTAATCAATTTCATGGACTGTGGAAGGGAATTCTTAAATTTCTAGTATTAGTTGGGATTCGAAATAATGGCTTTTTGAGAGGACTGATCTGGTCAATAAAAGCCAGGCTCCTATTTAGAAAGAGGCAAAACATTATTATTCTTTGCTCATTTTCTAACCTGGAAATTTTGTGAGGGAGTACCAGAGAGGAAGGTCATTGTGGTAAATATTTCATTACTGCATATTGTTTTTTAGCTGAGTCACAAAGAGTTCCTGTTTATTAACTTTCTCTTATGATCCTTATTCAATGCTTAATTACATTAAACACTGTGTTTCAGGATATCCAGAAGATTTGCTAGACAATACCAGCTGGATTGAAATGAGTAGATTTGCACTGGGTAGAAATGAGTCAGGAGCTGAACAGTACCTGTCAAATTTGTGTCAGCTGCAAATTTTAAAGAAATACAAAATACCATAATTCATTAAAATTCTGGATATAAGAAGAAATCTGGGCCTTTTTGCAATGTATTCCCATTTTTCCAATAATAATCTGAATAATTTCCTTCAACTGCTTTTGACCTGAAACGAGTGCACCTTCATCTAGACTGTATTTCTCTTGTTTGTTCATTACAGGGACCGGTCCTCTTGTATGCTAGATCAGCTATTTTGAAAGCAATTCTATTGATTTGCCATGAATTGTTCGTGACAAATATGTCAGCTCTTTGTAATCATCTTGTTTTCTTCAAGGTGGTTAAAGACAGCTTGATTTATTGCTTACTTACTAATTTGTCACTATCTCTTTTCAAATATTGATGGTTGGCTGACTGGGCTGTAATTACCTGAACTACTTTATTTGCCCTTCTTCACTGTTACAGGACCTTACTCCATCCTTCCTTCAACTGAATAATACCAAAAATGAATTTAGACTGCTAAATCCCAGAAAAACAACTGAAAGTTAAAGCGGGCAGCTACATTATTTTCTTTGGTCTGTGCCTGGTCCCTGGTGTGTGAATGTCCATAACAGAGCTATTTCAGGAGAGTTTGTACTTCACAACAGAGGCAGAGAAAATGCAGAGGACTCAAGATGGACCCTCTTCAGGGATGCATTTGGGCCTGTCTTAGAGTTAGATAGAAACACACACACTTTGGAAAAAAAAAACATTATGATCATAGAACATACCTTTTGCAACAATAAGTAAACCTGAAAGAGTGTTCCAGGTTTATTCCTCAAATCTATTGGAAGTCTGGCTGCAGCTCATGTCCCCTCTTTTATTTACATAAATTCCTGTGACCTCTTCATTTTTTTTACATGTGTAATCATGGCGTGAAACCTTTGCCTTTTGTTACTACACTGCAAGACATTGCACCTACTGTGAATTTTACAGAAAAAAATTATTTTTATATTTATATTGATTTGTAGGTAAGTGCATACTTTGATTCTTTACAGAAAAAAATTATTTTTATATTTATATTGATTTGTAGGTAAGTGCATACTTTGATTCTTTACAGAAAAAAATTATTTTTATATTTATATTGATTTGTAGGTAAGTGCATACTTTGATTCTTTATTCTTTGATTCTGCAGCTGTCTTGTGCAGCTCTTAAGTTTTAAATTGTAGGATGACTGTTAAAGCCTATATAAAGAAATAATTTGTGACATTTGTGAATAATTTGTGACATTTGTCTACTTTCTAGTGTGGTATAGGATTCCAGTTAAATCTATTTGGCAAGTTAGATGCAAAGGAAGTAGATCCAACATTAACTGGATTCTGTAAAAGGAATAATTTTGGCCTGCCTAGGAATTTATTTGTTTCCCCTGAAGAAAAATGTTACTTAGTGGAATTATAATGTGAATAAAGAGATGATTGAGGGGGACATGACAACAGTCTTGGGAGGGGGAGTGCTAAACAGGAGGAAGATGAATAGTGGAGCTTTCCCAGGACTGGTTTGGAAACAAGGTTAATATTTTTATGGATGACTTCTGCCTGGAAAGGAGGGGTTCATTGATGAGATATGCTGATAACTCTAAGGTGGGAGACATCATCACTGCAAAGGATATTCAGAATGTCAGGTAGGAAGAAATGGATGGCTTTTGTGAACAGAACAAGGGAAAAGTGATGGAATACAATGCTGCAGGTCTTGCTACTGTGCATAGCAGGACTTTTTCTTTCTCTCAAATGAGCTGGGAGTCCTCAGCTACAAATAGTAGAGGAAGATAAATTCAGCTACTACTTGGAGGTGGGTTGCAGCTGTGAAAAAAGGATGGAGGCCTGGGATGTTTCAGGTGAAGTATTTGCTACAAAGGGAGTGATAGAAGATTTTTACATAAACTGACTGCTTATTTTCAAAGAGTGTAGAGATTTACTGGGGCTTAAGCAGAGGAAAAGCTACCAGAACAATATGGGAGAAGAGAGTAAAAAAAATTTACTGTGTTTAGACTAGCAAAACAAAAGTCATTTAAAGAAAGAAAAAACAAGACAGTAGGTTTCTATTTCTGTTTACTTAATAATCTAATTTTTGTAAAGTTTGGGGAAATAGCTGAGTCTGAAGAACAAGCATCTGATCCGTCCATTTATCCTGACCAGCGGCCTTCGGAATTTGACGAAACTGCTAAGTGACCCTAGAGATGCAACTCCTCATTTTAACTCTTACATTTTGTGTTCCAGTTGCAAGTCTTAACATGGAGGGGTCATAAACTAACTAAATCCTGGGGATCCTGTACAAAAGTGAGAGCCACAAGATGGTGCTGACACTCCTTATTGTGGGTGAAGGCATTGTGAGAGATTTAGCAGATTGTGCAGCAACCTGGGTGTAACCAGACAACATTTCCATAGAGTTTGGTGTGTGCTAACCTGCAAACAAGTAATAACTTCGGTGGATCACTTGAGGCTACAGTTTGTGTTAAGCATTGATTTTAAGGAAAAGTCCTAATGCATTCTCAGTATTTTGGAGGGAAAGAGGGAATGAAGGGAATTAGAAAGCTGATGTGTATTTCTGAGGTTGTAACCCATTTTTGCTTGGCTTTCAGTTGCAGAGTGATTGATGAAATGATGAAATTGAGAAGTACAAAGAAAACATATCTTTTTTATCTCTGATTAGAATCCTCAGTTGAATTTCCATGCTTTTTAAATGCCAAGGACAAAATCTGCTGTGCCCACAGTGCTGCTGAATGGTTGTGCTTCTCTGTCTGTTTTTTTTTTGCGCTTGCACAATGGAAGGGACCATTTTGGGAGATTGGTTTGGTATTCTCTATACAGCATTTTAAAAGGGGGTGGAAGAGAGACAGTTTTCTGCAGTTTATGGCTGTCTAATAGCTCCTGATGGGGTTTATAAAGAGGAAAAACACTATTCCTTGGAAACTCTCTAGTCAGCTGAATTTGAGAAACAATAAAGTTCAGTTGACAACTACATAAACTTATCTCACTGCCCTGAGAACAGCCTGCCTTCTCTACCCTTCTCTCCTGTCTGCCAGCAAAAGCATCATGTCTCTGTTCATTAATCATTGTGGCCATGAAGAGGGGAGGCTTATCCTTCTCAATTCTTTTGTTCAATTCTTTCCTTCTCAATTATCTTTCTCAATTCTAGCAGAATCTTCCACTGTTCTGAAAGGCCGTTCAAAAATGAGAGGAGTGCGCTTCGTTACAGAATGCCTTTCCTCCAATGCTATGTCATCTCTTGCTCCTGAAATGCAGTATATGCATTTTTCCTCTTAATAAAATGAGACTAAATGTGTTTAAGTTTAAACCTGAAATTGCTGAAATGCATACTGCATTCAATATGTATGATAAATCAGGATCTTACAAAGAATGTCCTTGCTGACTCCTGGGGCAGAGAGTGCCATTAAATCTATACTTCCAAATAGCTAAATGCATGTACTTAATCAGTTTCAAGACTCTGGCTACCAGCAGAATTGCTTTTATGATCCAAAGAAGTGTAATATTGTTTACTCAAAATTCTGTTTGACATTATGTGCACAGACCATCCTAATAGAGTCATGTCTAAAAGGAGGAAAATAAAAACTGTGAAACTTGTTTACAGTTCTGACCTTATTGTAGGATCAAGTCTAAAAGCTGCTGAACTTCCTGATTCTGATCCAGCAAAGCAATGAAGTAGATGCTTAATGAACTTGGGAGTTGTGCCATGGAGATCAATTTATCTGCTTCTAATTATTCTTACCACTTATGAATGAGAAACTAAAATCTGACTAAATACAATGAGCTGGTAGTTCCTGTAAAAATGTATTTGGAAATGCCAGCTAGCACTGATCATGCTGTTGGTTCAAGGCATTTAAGACTGGCAATGCCAGCATGTGCCTCCTGTACTATTGTACTAATATGCTTCAAACTTGTCTTCAGAAAGCATCTTTAGAGCTGGAAGTGCATTTACTCTCCTGCGTTCTCTTTGTGCTAATTTTGAAACTAACTGCATGGCCTGGCCTTCCTGTTTATCTATAATGTGTATATTTGCCCTTTTTGCTGATATTTGCTGTTTTTGTTGGCACATCATTGCACAAGTTTAAACAGGAATCTGATGTTATCCCTGTTTGCTTGCTGCTGGTGCTTTGTGTGAACTTAAAGTCAGGAGGTACTGTGTCATACACAATCTCCTCCTCACATCACCACTTAACACAGATTTACATTTATTGTGATAAATTGCAGTATGCTCTAAAGTTTGGGTCGAATTGAAATTTATTAATTATAGCAAGCAAGGCATAAGCAAACCAGAGCTGGGCGGCAGAGGAGTCTCGCTCCACCAACTGCTGCACTCACAGCCTGTTCCAGTCCGTCTTTTATGCAGTCCCATTTCCTGCTGACGTGTCTTCTTAGTTGTACTCTGCGCATGTCTCCTACTGTTGCTAGGTGGTCGCATCCTGCCTCCTGGTGGTCTTTGGATGAAGGTTGGTAGTCTTCCTCGGGTATCTTCTAGTTGACCTTTCCTTATTTGGTGTTCCTGTTCCGATTTCTGGAACTTAAAGCTTATTGAGCAAGTACTTATTGAGCAAGAGCATATTTACGTATGAGTTTTATCTTAATCCAAGGACTTTAGCTTTCTGTCATTGTGGTTTGTCCTTCTTAGTGAACAAAACATCCTTTAATTTACCACATTTATAAGGTATAATTCTTTCTGATTGCCTTATTTTTTTCCTTGAATATATTTCTGCACTGTCCATTGAGAACAGTTGGGGTAATAAGAACTATTTTGAGTATCTGATTTAATGGAGACTCTTTTTGTCTGGGCAATATTTTGGTTTTGTAAGCTAATCAATTAATGAAGAAAAGGGTTAGGATGGAGTTTGAATCAGTAATTGAGGAGCTGCTTTTCAGCTAAGGAAGTGTCTTTATACACTCTTCCAGTTGCAGCCTTCTAGTGCTAGAGGATCTTCAAGGCTTAGTGGAAGAAGAAAATGTTTAATTAGTTCTTTAAATCAAAGAAGGGTTTACTGATGCTGTGTGAAACAGCAATCTGTTTCATTCTCCTGTCAATGGCATGCCTTTGAGTCTGAACAGTGTACTGATCTTGCATATTTTATAACCAAAACACTACTACAATATAAGCATAAAATTATTATTTAGTATTTGTTTGTTAACTTTACAGAATCAAAATAGGACTTTTCCAACTTTACTTCCAGAGCAATTAAGGGTCTAAAAATAGAATGCTTTTTATTTTGTTTCTCATTAGAGAATGTAACACAGTTAAACCTTGAAATGTTGTATATGTAAGTAATAGATACATCCTTGAGCAGGACAACATTAAAAAATCCCCAGCTTTATAATAAATCCATGTTTGATAGTCACATGAAAGAGCAGGAACCAAAAAAACACCTCAAATATATAATGTGTTTTCTTCATTTTTTCCAATGATTTTTAATGAGCTCTTTCATTTTTCTGGGGATAATGAAGCCTTGATCCTTTAAAAGAGAAAGGACGCATCAAGAGTTTCAGATGCCAGGTGGGAAGCGTTGATGTGTAGCACTGCAGTACAAGACTAAGCCAGAGAGCAATAGTCGTATAAATGAAATGAAATTAACTATGCACAATAACTCCAGTAAAAGCCTTATTTATTTTTCTCCTCTGTCTTTAAAGCTTGGTTTAAGGTAACCAAACTTTGTATCCCATTGCTCCCCACATTGAAAGAAGAGCAATCAAGTTTGAGAAAAAAAAATGGAGTTACCCATTTGGAAAATGCAATCCTCTCTACATTTTCAACTACTGTATTTCCTTCTTTTTGGTCATTTCTAACATTCATTTTTACATTCCTTCCTCTTCAGTCATTCCCCTAAATGTATACCTCTGAAAATCTCTTCCTGTTTTCTTTCTCTTTCCTGCCCACCTATTTGTTCTGTGTACATAATGGGAATTTATTCCCTGTTTTCTACCTATTTTGCATTCCTCATTTTTAGCGTTTCCAGGGAAGAGGAGCTTCCAGCTATGCATCTCTGCTGCCCTCAGCTTGCTTCTGCTCAGCTCTGAGGCGATGATGGCTGGAGGAAGCTTTTCCTCTCACATTGCCTGCAGTTTCCCATGCCTGGATCACAGGTGGGATGTTTCCGTCACTTGTGACTTTTGGAAACTGCAAGGTTCAAACGGAGACCAATAAGCACAGCGAGCTACTGTGTTGCCTGTAGCTCCCATTTGGTCAGGATGGAGGATGCTCATGGAGGTGGCAGGCTGCTGCTGAGGGCCAGGGGAAGAGTGGATTGCCTCACTCCAAAGAGCTAGTCCGTGGCCAGCTTCTATCTGGGAGCCTATTCCTATAACAGGTAAGCAGAGGCCTTATTTGGCACATGCTGCTCTGGTGTCCAGCAGATCACTTGCTCCTTAGTGCTTGTGTCTGATTGCTTTCAGTTCTGCCATGGCATTTACACCTAAGCCATGTTTTTGTTTGAGAAGACTGAAATAGCATTCACTGAAAAGGGCAAAAAAAACCTTGGACAGAATTCCTAAGTCTACTGACCTGCTTCTAGTTGAATCCCGATTACCAGGCTGCTAGAGTTCCCTTAATCCTGAGTTTTATCTTACAAGTCAGGACTTTGTTTAAACTCTGTTGGAATCAATGGAAAGACTCATTTGCACTGCAGCATAAGGTAATTGAACTTATGATAGACAAAATTGCTATTCAAATACACAACTGCTCTCTCTCTTCTCTGTCTGTGCTTCCTTTTGTCCATTGTTTCCTACCTAATTTTCCCCTTCTATTCTGGAAATAAAGCTGCAATAATCTCCTGAAATGAGTGCTCGACTCTCTGTCATTTGCATAGGAAAAAAATAATAATGTGCATGTCAGACATCACTCTGGGGTTACAGAAGTAATTGCTGCTTTTCAAATGACAAGTTCTCAAAGCCCAATCATCTCTTCCACATCAGGACTAAAACCTGTAAATACACCTCATGCAGAAATATCTACATACTTCTTTCTTATTCTTCTTAGTGCTTCCCCTGGCTGCCTTTTTCTCCCTTGCCAAAAATACTGTCGTTCATATCCTTGATGAAAATATTGAAGAGTGAAAATAAATTATTGGAGATTAATTTTGTGGGAAAAGGGATAGTGTTCTTGCAGGTCTTTGCACAAATATAAGAACATGCTGTACCTCAGGCTTGCTGAAAACAGGCTTTTTTGGTTTGTTTTTTTTTCCTTAGGCAGATATTACACTATGCCATTCTGTGTATAGTAGGCAAGTGAGAAAGAAACAGGAAGGTGGAGCCATTATCCAACTATTCTGCATGGTCACAAGGGTAGTGTTTATCAAGTCTAAGCAGAAATCTCTAGGTGGCCTTCAAGTTAGCAGGTTAAACAAAGTATTATCTCTTGTTATCGGTACAGCTGATTGTTGAGAACATGTATTAATAAACATCCAATGTTGCATTGAAATAAAAGGCATCATTGGCAGAAATTAAAATCAATGAAGATGTAACAGTAAAAAAAAACCTGTAGCTGTATATTTTATTGGTTTGAGTTATATAATAGTCTTGAACTGAGACTGCAGGAGGGTGAGGATGAAATTAAATGAGTCATTGTTAAATACAGGATGTGGGATTGAATTAAATGTTGAGTGTGCTGGGCAGCTGAATAGAGGATGAAATTTGCAGTGAGAAATAGACTGTGTCTATAATACATAAATGTTGATTACTACATAAAGATATAGGAATTAGGGACAGGAAATGGACTTCAAGGACAAGAAGGGCATCCGACCAGTCCAGTGATAGGCATTCCAGGCAGGGAGATGAGGCACAAGTCTTTCTTTATGTTGAATACCATGAGTAGCAAGTGAGGAACTGACTGTAAAAGCCAAGTGGAAATAGTGAAAGTAAAAATCAGGTATTTTGGTATATATAGAAAATCATGAGCTCAACCTGGTTTTAAGTTATGTCTGGTTAGAATGTTTCTCTCATGGCTAAGGGGATGCAGTAGTTCAGTTTATAGGGTGAGGGAAGTGATCACTTTTAATGATAAAGGTGGCAGAAATTATGACCTCTATCTATTACTGGGAACACAATGCTTCTGCCAGTAGACTAGAAGGCTTCTAGCCTGATCCACCACACCAAATTTTAGGTTATATTCCTACACAGCTTAAAGGTGGAGCATGTTGAGCTTGAGCAGTGGTTCACCTGCTTGTCACTGTCATCCGCATGGCTTAAAAAAATTCCTTGATGAACATTTTTGTCAAAGTAGAGTAGCTACTAGTAACTGTGCTGGATGAGTGATCTTTAGATAAAAAAATGATGCATTATGTTGGTACTGTGTGGGCATCTAAGTCCTCAATTTGGTTTAGATATTGTGGGGGAAAAAAAATCACATTTATCTAAGCTTATTTTCTATCCTAATTTTGGAGATCAGTGACATTAAAAAGCAATTTTTTTTAGAAATTAAAACAAACCAGCAGATGATGTGCTGGTCACCGTGGAAACCAGGCTTTTGATGAAGAGGTTGTATATCTGGTAATACTTTGTACTGAATTCTGATTACAACAAAAATCTACTTTTTTTTTTTTCTTTTACATCCTCTTCTGTTCCACAGTTTACTTTTTAGAAGATAGAAAGGAAGAAGCTTCAAAATAAGATATTTGCTTTTAAAGTACAGAAAAATACTTCTTTCAGCAAAATACGAATATATTTTGCTGAAACAAGGTTTTTATATAAAGCTAGAACATACAAATGGAAGTAATGGCAAAGGAATTCAAGACTTAACAACTCTTTGGACATGCATCAAGCTTAAAGGCCAATTGCTTCAAAGACTATGTAGAATATTCTTTGAATAAAGCAGTGCCTGAAATGGACATTTGGAGAAATAATGCCTCTGCCTTTGTAAACATTCAGCACAGTCTCACGATCTCAGTGACGTTATTCATGCACACTGTGGGCTCTTAGTCCAGAAACACTATCTTGTATAACTTAGCAACCCTGAATTTTTTGCTATGTTAAAAGATTTTATTAAAAATATTATTGAATTTTTTTCAGTGGAGGTTTTTCTGAGCTCAGATATATGAATCAGGCAGCGAGTATTTGAAAGCCGAACCAGAACCTGTAATGACTGAATAAAAATGTGCAAAAAGATTTGCACAAAGATTTTGGGATTCCCTCAGTAAAACAGCTTCTGAGACACTTCAGAATAACATCACGTAAGGTCATCTTCTCAGGAGTAGAAAATTCTCATTTGATGGGCTTATGTATATAGGAGGACTGATCCAGGACTGAGGTAGTTTCAGTGCATGTTTTCAGATGCAGTCAGATTGTCCTCAGACTCACAAGCAAGTGATAATGTTCTGGCATCATGAACACACCGTTCATTCTTATTTTGAGCAATTTAACTGAACACTAAAGTAACAATAAAACCAACTCAGAAAAAAATTAAATCTAAATTTTCATGTACTTAAATGTGACTGATAATACAGTTTTTATTTAAATAAGGAATTTTTATTATCTTCTATTATTCCTTTACCAAAATTTGTTGAATTTATATGTCAAATATTTATACTATAGTTTTAATACTATGTTTTATTACTTTTAATTTAATATAATGGTTTTTAGTGTATTATTTCCTGATCAGGTGATAATATTGCTGATCAGAACTATATCTTGTGGACTTTCAAAGTCTTATCTTCCTTCTTTAGCTGTGGGAAGCACTCCATGATTTTGCCACATTACTCTTTTGAAGTTGACAGGGTTTGCTGAGGTTCTGTAGAATGACTTGCCCCTCTGACCTCTATCTCAAGAGCAATCAGACTACTTTTATAGATAGACCCTTTTTTTAGCGGAAGACTATGGAACTTTGTTTCCTAATTCATCAAAATATAACATATACAGAGCCTCATTTTTTTCTTTCAAGCATACTGTTTAAAATTTTCTTTGGCAGCTGAGGAAACTTGACATAGACTTGAAGGGCTTAGTAGAAGTATTTTATTCTTAATATTGTTTTACATTGATTTAGACTTCATTTTGAAGCAACTTAACAATGCATAACAATTCGAGCATGTCAGTGTCTAGAAACTGTTTGCATACATGATTAGTTGCAGTTTTGATATTTTGGTATTTCATTTAAAAACATGATTATTCTTGTTTCAACATTTATATGACAAATAAATATTTGACTGCAGATCCTGTAAATGGCTGTCTTTAAAAAACTAAAATGCCCCTCCAGCTCTGCATGCAATAGCTTGCTTTTCAAAAATATTTGTTTTGTTGCATGTAAGACTGATTTTTGTGCTAAATTTGTACATTTCTTTCAATCTGTTCCTTGCTTATACAAAGTAAAAAAGCTCCTGCTTAATAAATCTAGAATTTTCCATGACAGTGACAAATATATGAATTTAATAGGCTGGACTAATTTTCTATATTAATATATCTTTATGCAGAGCACTTCTGGAAAAAGTAAATAGTTAATCAGTAAGTTAGTTAATCAGCATTAGTAAACCAGTTAATACTGAAAATAGTAATATCTGATTATTCGCATTTACATTACTTTAAGTTATTTAAATAGTTGTTTTTACTTTTGTAACTGAGTTAAAACATAGGCAAATTTTTAAGGTCTAGACCTTCCCGTCAGTCCTCTGTAAAGGCCCTTCATTTTCCAAGAGTAAGCTCATGAATCATAAATACTGCTGAGACCAGGATGGACGACCTAGCAAAACATTTTAGTTATTGTGGATTTTTTAGCATACAAGCAATCTTTTTACTTTAGTGGTGCTTTCACGTGCTCTAGTTTGACATTCGAATGTTTTGATCAATTAAGTCTCGAATGCTCAGGGTGGTTGATGCCACTCCAGCAACAGGATTTGGTTGTCTGTGCAAATGACCTCTGCATGCACCTTTGCTGTTTGTAAAGCAAGTTGCCAGTTGGAGCCCTCTGGGAGGTTTTTTTTATTAAAACTGCTTTGACAGCTGAAGTAATAAAAGAATTTAGTCTGCATTGAAATAGAAACAAAGTTATTTTATTGATTCGACAACTTTTTGCGAAGACATTGGACTTAACAGTCTCATGCATTCATTCTTGAGAAACTTTGACATTCTGCAATGCTGGTTATCTGTGGAAACGCACGCATTTAAAAATCTTCAGGTCTTCTGAAGATTGACGTCCACTTTGAAGCTTCAGAAGGTTTTTCTTTCTTCATTTTGTTTTATAACAATTTTCAGCTGAGAAACTCTGTGGTTGACTCCACTGTGTGTGAAGGTAGGCATCCTGAGGAAGTTAGTCTCTACTATGAGTACAAATTTCTCTGAATTGCAAGTCAAAGGGACACCTGGAAGGCTTCTTTTACAGGCCAGACCTATCTCCTGTGGTTTCTTCTGCAATGTGGTTGATCCCAGTGGAGGGCTGAAAGCAGACTGAAAATGGAAAGTTTTGTAAAGTAAGCATGCAACAAATATTCCAGATAGTTTGTTATTTATCAAAAAGTGAGATGGTCCTGAGGGGACTGAAAATATCTCAGAAGTTACCTAAGCTTGGAGAAATGTGTTAGAGAGCCTGATGGCAGGCTGTGATCAGAGGGCCTGGAGGCCAAGAGGGATCTGCACTTTCATATTCTAGAGTCTGGGGATAAAACTTGGGAAATGGTAGCTCTACTTGTTAAGGAACAAAAAGCCAGGAGTGGCTTGCTGCTTGTTAAAAAGCAGATGAGAACAACAGGAGGTCAGGAAGCTGCCAATAAATGTGGATATGGGAGCTGGGAGGCTCTGCTTGGGCAGGAGGTGAGTGGTTTGATGTAGCAGCCCTTGGAATGCCCACAGGGCTCAGCTCTGAGGGAATGCAGCTGCCCCATTTCTTTCCCCCCACAGCAAAGAAAGTGCTTCAGGAGTTTCAAGTGGTAGCTCAGGGAAGGTTCTGTCATCTTATAAAATAGGTTTTGGTTCTTTTGTTCTCTGCAACTTTGTCATCAGAAACAATCTTTTGGCTCTGACAGAATAAAATTGTACTGCTTTCACCTTTTCAATCTCATTATTAAAAATTAATCCCAATGAAGCTGGCAAACTTAATGTACATTACTCCTCCAATTACAGTCAGTATGTATAGGCAGCCACTTGGGAGGTAAAAAGGACACCTTCTGCCAAGCTGGAAGGACAGTTTAAGGACTTGTATCATGAGAGGCCAAGTTACAGGGAATAATCTTCCTGTCTGGCAGAGATTAGTGTGTCCTCACAAGCAGAGGTCGTGGAAAACCAGCTCAATCCTTTCTTGGGTGCCTCATGTCGTGTTTGAAAAGGGTGGTGTAGAAGCTGTAATTTCTTTGCTTCCATGCTGGTATGATGAAAGGGTTTGATTTTTGTACTGACAATTCACTTGTGCTGCTCTGTCACAGCCACTGTGATCTCTTCAGTGGGGTTTGTGGTTTTCTGCCCCATTCCCCTCAGGAATCTGCTGCTGCCTCAGCAGAGGGAGAGCAGCCATAGGGGCAGGCGTTGCAGGATGGACTGCACAGGAGAAGAAGCAGCAGCGCTTTTTGAGGTGATCTGAGCCTGGCACTGCTGTGATGAAAGCTGCAGGCTGATCCATGACAGTCTCTTTCATCTCACTCCCCCACCTGCCCAGATGGAGATGACAAAAGCACACTGACTGGTGCAAGCACACACAAGGGGTGGAAAGCTCAGCTCAGCCAAAGAACCAAACATGGACTTTGGGTCTCCCCGTGGTGCTCATAGTGGTGGTCTCCAAGTCACCTTCCTCACCGACTTCACTTGATGATGGAGCGCCGTTCTGTTATTGCTTTGGTCTAATCCCTGCTGGGACAAGAAAACTGAGGTGTTTCATCTAGTCAGGAATTTATCACCTTGCTCTCCAAAGGGAAACCAAGAGTAAATTGGAAGATACAGGGGAGCCAAACCTATCTCACTTTCTTGCAGTCCACTCTACAGTGGCAGCAATCAGGACAGCCTGAACCCTGCATTGTCCTGGGGACATATGAAAATGTAAATGTAACTTGTTTTTCCGACTTGAACTGTACACTGAGTTTTACTCTCTGTAAACTTAACAATTTTTTTTTCTGAGTCTATGAGACTAATTGTTCTGCTGCATTATGGAAATTAACAAAAACTTCCTTTCTGAGCCCCAGGCAACAAAGTGACAGAAATGTGAGGAAGGAAGGTGAAAGGAAAGAAAAAGAGCTTTATAGCAAAAGTTGATATTAATAATTTGTTTGCTTTATTTTCTGCACATCGTAGATTATTTCAGCCAATTGATCAGTCTCATTTGATGTTCCATATGTATAGGTGAAAAATCATCTCTTTTCTGGCTTGTCATCGCTTCTTGCTCTACAGCTACTTGCGGTGATCATATTTTCTTCAGTCACTTTCTTCCTGATGGTTTTTGTTTAGTGTGGAAATGGCGATTAATCTGAATAACAAAATCATTACTTCTTTCAGGACCACAATAGCACTCAAATCCCAGCTCTTACATATAAGAATGAGCGGGAAACAAAGCAACTTTTGAAAATTGCTGTTTTGAATCTGTGGCTCTAGGAAGCATGGAACATGTCAAAAAGTCAATATGGAGAATTTTTTTGTTTCAAAGGGCCTCTCTCAGGCTACAATGGGAAAAGAGAACCAGAGCGTGGCAGCACACAAAATCTACTCCCACTCTCAGAAATGTCTTCAAATAGTGTTTTACTTCAGATGATAGTAATATCTAAGTTGAAAAAGACATAATAATAATGGAAGTTAATACTTGCATGTGTACATTGGTCATTCATCATTCTTTGGTATGTTGGGGAGACTGAGGATGTATCACAGTAAGCAAGTAGCACTGTTTGGTTTGTATTTCTAGCCTCTCTTGTCTAGTTACTTAATCCTGTACCTTGCATAGGACATTCCCCCCACAGTGTGCATGGAGAGCTGTAGATGGAGCGTTGTGATGTATCATTAGTGCCAGCGGGACACTGCTGCTTGCATGATGCTTCAACAGCAGAGTAATCAGCACCTAAGTCAGCAGTCCTTCCATCCAGTCTTAGTTTCATGTCATAGCAGAAGTTATCAAATATCTGAGTAATGCAACAGTTTTTTCCACCAAGGATATTCAAGTCCCTTGAATTTTCTTTCCTGGCATATAATTTATGGGGTCTCAGGCAACTCTTGCTTAAGACCTAAAGCAAAGTTAGCTCCAGATATCATTATCAATTCTTTGTAGGCCCTTACAGGAACAGCTTTGTTGCGTTACACGTGGATTTTGTTCATGATCTTTCTGTTGAACTGTGTAGGGCTTGGTGCTTTTTCTGTCTTCCAGGGCTGGCACATCAGTGTGTAGGTGTCTCCCACTTTACCATCACGCACTTCTTCCTTTTCTTCACTACAAAGGAGAAAGCACTCCAAAGTGGGTGAAATATTTTTAAATTAAATATAACACCAGTTACAATGAAAATAATAAGAAAATAGTAAATTATAAATTCTCCACTGGAAGGGATTTGGATGCAGAAGGGAAATGGGAACTAAAATAGTGAATACAGATGAAATCTAGTGAATGATTTTATTCAAGCAGAGCTGTTGCAATGTCAGTGCCTTTTTGCCTCTCATGCTTTCAGACTGAGGTGTTCCATTTGGAAAATACTGATGTTTCCCAGACTTTTGGTATTTTGGATGCTTTTCCCCCCTAGATTAAAATTTAGACATGCAACAGATCTCACAAAACTTTCCAGACTAGTCCTGTGTGTCTAAGCAGCAGATCTGTGGTTATGTGCAGGAACTATTGTACTGCACCTTTGGCTTCTAACTGCCCTGAGGTTACTTATTTCCCACTGAGCTTCCAGTATAGATGTTGAAGTTGGATGGCAGAGCACAGTGTTCTACTACAACCATGCTTTTACAATGTCTCTCTTACAAAAATATACTTTGAAAATTTGAAAAACAGTTTTGAAGTTTTTTATTTTTTTTTTCACAGAAAAAGGGAAATGCATTTAAATTATCAGGGAAGGGAGGAAATCAATACAAGGGTTTCAAAAGGCAAGTGTTTAAATGCCCAGCAACACTCTCTACTGTTGTAAGCTCTCAAATGTTTGTCACATGTGCATGTGTCATGTTGGGGTGTCTGACCCTAAAGGCCCTTCAAAGATCAGTGGCCTACTCATGGCATCTAATGCTTCCCCCCATATCCCTGTGCTACATTCTTAATGTTTTGTTTGCAAATCCTCTCACCATCTGTTTTGCAAATTGTACTAGAAGCGGGGCTGAATGCAGCTAAGAAACAGTGTGGCAGAACCATCAGTACACCTGCATACAGGGCACAAATTGCCAGGAGATGCTCTTTTGGGGTTTGCTCTGATCATATTCCCATGCTGGGTCCTTCCTCTCTGCTTCAGGTCATGTTTTACTTCCATGAAGTTGAAGGATTAGTACATGGTCACCTACAATTTGACTAAAGTTCTGACACAGCTCTAAGATACTTTAGAGTGGGCTTTAAGAGTGGGCTGGAAATCCCTCATAGGTGTCTGGGGGCCTGTCTGCTCCTGGAAAGTGGCCCCCTGCTGTCTGGATGTCATCTTTCCCCTTAATCCTTTCAGGACATCAGTATCGCAGCCTATCCATCCTGCGTGACCTGATGTAACTTGCCTGTCTCCTTGCAGGTTAGAAAAGTCCTACCAACTCCTCTCTAGTCTACAGTCTAAAAGACATCTGCATGATCCATTTGTGAAGAATATATACTTTTTTCTTTTTTTCTTGCTTTGTTAAAAGCTTGCTATTATTTGAGGCTTCACCAACTTTTTTATCTCACCATCTTCTACTGCTGGTAGTTGAGTGCTTGAAAACTCACAAAGGTATTTTTCTTTGGGCTATCATAAAGCTTGTTTTCCTGTTATGAGTTTAATTTACTTAGTTAAGGAAATAGCTAGAATTAAATGGAATATTCTGTACCATCAAATTATAATCTGTTAAGAGTGCTTTAACTGCTATATTTGTTATGAGACTTGTTTCTTGTTAAGAGTGCATGTTACAAAATATAGTTAATATGGAATTATGTAGCAGTGGTATAATTGATTTTTTAAAAATTTTAAAGTATTTAATATTTGCAGTTTTTTTCTTTCACTTTTTTCAGTTGTTCACTGAAGAACAACTTTAAATCAAAACTTCCATTTGTTGATCTATGCATGTTTACAATTTATACCTACAAGCTTGGGCTTCAGACAGCAATTGATTTGTCGTAGCTCCCTTGAAGTTGCTTTGACAAAACCTGTTCTTCATGGTTTAAGAAATACTACCCATATATAATTTTCTTATATGATTTATAGAAAATCTTATTTTGTGAGGTCCTGAGTTAAAGACAAGTGATATTGTAGATATTGGAACTGGTAATGGTGTTCTTGGTATGAGTTGTGTCCCTCAGCTACCTCTCTGGGGCTTTGATTTTACTGTCCCTTTAGGAAGGAGGAGAGAAGGTGGGGACAACATTCTCATTGTCCAATTTTTGCCTAAACTGCAGAATTTTGAGATGATTTATTGTGTATTTTTTTGTTTTTGTTTTTGTTTTTTGTTGTTGTTTGTTTGTTTGACAAATGAGGGTACATAAGCCACATGTGGGTACATGGATAACCACAATGAAGATATTTCTCATATATAAAACATCCAGGAAAATTCTCTATCAGTGAAACAACCCCTAAATAGCATCTTGCTACTATTCCCTATATAAATTCCTTTTAGACAAAGTCTCAGGAATGCAGACAGGGCTATTACTGATTTTTCAGCCAAAGATGGCTAAGAGACGGGTTTGGGGGATTTTTTCAGGTTTTGGGGATTTCTTATGAACAACTTTTCTGCCGGGGGTTTGGTTTTATCATTGAAAAGCTCGTTTGTTGTTTGCTTTTTGGTTTTTTCCTTTTTTTTTTATTGTTATAGAAAAGGTATTAGAAGCTCTCTTACCAGAATGAAAGATGCCTCTGATAGCAGCAGCCATTTCTCTCCACGCAGCCTTGTCAGTTGTGTTCTGCTCCCTACCTGCATTAGATTTAAACTTATGCTGCAGAAGTGGAGGTCTCTTCAGATGATTACTTATTCTCTTTTTCCCTCTACCTTGATAGTTTTAGTACTTCAGAAATGGCTGTATGGATCTTTTTTTTTTTTATTAATGGTCATTTTGATTTTGCTTAACTAACATCTTTTTTTTGAAGTCCATCATACTTTTTAGGTTCCTTTCCATATACTTGTGTTGTTCAGAACCTCTGTTATGCAATTTCAAATGATCTAGCAACAACATGAGCAAAAGCTTGTCACCACCCACTTGAAAAAGAGGTTGATAAAATTACTACTTGAATTGACATTGATAATCCCTGTTTCATGGCTAAGAGATT
The DNA here is from genome assembly GCA_013400315.1 of Bombycilla garrulus. Classification (NCBI taxonomy): domain Eukaryota; kingdom Metazoa; phylum Chordata; class Aves; order Passeriformes; family Bombycillidae; genus Bombycilla; species Bombycilla garrulus. Next base: position 153,888 of record VXBU01002791.1, on the reverse strand, counting down.
TGAAAAATGAAGTCACTTTTTTACAATTATGAATTTCTTATTTATCTGGAAGTCATTTAAGAACATTTTATGCTTTACAAGGAAATGACATTTTGAAGAATGAAGTCTTAACAATAATATTATATTAATTTCATAACTGCAAGATAAAAATGGTAAAATAGAAGAAATATTTGCTGTATTGACAGCCACAAATATTAACTAATATTTAATTCAGTAGAAAATAAGTAAGGTTTCTCCTGTAACTGGAAATAACAGTATGTTAGGAATTGATTTTTTACTCAAAATCTGTTGGTCTGTTAGAGTTCTGATGTAGAAAAGCAGAATTTTCCATGACAATGTTAAAAGCATACATATTCAGTAAATACTTCTGGTTTTGAGGGGAAAACTGATATCATAACCTGAAATACTTCATTCCAATACTCCTTCAATAGTTTCTAAGTAGAAACCACCAATTATTTTAGAATAAAGAGAAAGATAATTTATTTTATAATACTTTAAAATAATAGTTTAAATTCCTAATTGAACTAAAAAAAAGTCCTGAAAAATTGCAAAGGAGCCATATGACAGAGGAAAAGATCAGAAAACATCCACATTTACCAGTATGACAACTAAGCAGAGATTTTTGCCAATTCTCAATAAATCAATGTAGAGGTTAAAAATATGATAACTGAAAGCACTTCAATTTAATGCATAATTAAAATAGAAAAATGAGAAAGTTGAAGGGTGTTCAAGTTGAGCAGTACCAAGTGCTGATTTTCCTAAGTCACTTTCAGGCAAGATAAATTTAGCAGAAAGATAAAGCTGTTGTTCTCATCACCCTCCTCAATACCAGGCACAGGAGTTGGGCTTGGGAACCCTCACAGGTGTCAAATAGTAATCTTTCTGCTAGCATTGCAGTCTGTTTTGAAAGCTTACTGAAGAGTTTAAATGTATTTTCTTCTGCTGCTTCTTTCTTTTCTTGTGTTTGCTCCTATATTGGCTATATTTTGAATTTTGGTTATCTATCGGTATGTTATTATCTGTATATATCTTATGTGCATTAGCTGTAAATGGTAATTGCCCTCCTTCATCTTTTATTCTTTTGATCTGCCTTCACCTATGTCTACTCCCTCATGAGCAGTTCTCATGTTTTGTTGGACTAATTATGTTTATGAAAAGGTAAGAATAAACATCATGCATGTTCTGTTGACAGTATGAAATCAGCTAATTAAAACCTGAATAAAATGTAAGAAATTAATGGGCCTTCCAGTGTCCTGTCATCTGAGGAGAAAAATGTTTTATTAAAAAAAAAAATCTAAAAACAAAAAAGAAAAAAAAAACGTACAGAAAAGTAATATCTTCTGACCAGTATGGGATGACAGCCTAGTGTTCTGCTATTGTTGTCTCTGGAATTTGTATGCTTTTGTGCTATATTTACACTTTCAAACACTTTGGAATAGATTATTAGAGTTAAATTGGCATTTAGATTTTTAGTCTGTGCTTCAAGATGTAGAAGCTGTAATTTACTATTTTTAAAAAATGTTGTTGTTGTTAGGCCTCCTCTCTCCCTGACAGGCTTCTGTTTTTACCTGGTGTAATCTACAAGTACTTGATACTGATCAAGTAATATGGGTACCACTGCTGGGAATGCTTTGATGTCTGTTTTCCCCATGCTCCCCCCTTACACTACATGGCCTTTTCATCTTCAGAAATGTGAATATCAGATGTATGATATTCATGATTACTTTGTGATACAGCAAAAATTCAGAACTGACTGTTCTAAAAATGTTTTGAAAAGGTAAGGATCTAACTTTTTCTACTGGCAGAATGTCAGCTTTAAGTAAACACAAATTTCTGTGTTGTATACAGGTTTCCTCCACTATGGACTGCATTGTGAGTAGGATCAGAATAATTTCTGCTCCATACTCAAATGCAACCATTTGTATCTTAGAATCAGGAACATCCCTTGAAAGTTACGGTGCTTGGCAGCTTTAAATCTGAGTGCATCACTTCACTGTGTGACTTGGTTCAATGGTTTAAATACCATAGGAATATTTCTCTCCAGATCCTGGATATCCTTTTTTGAAAATTAAGTAGAGGTCTGTCTTTTTCTTTTTTTTTAATCATTTTTTGATGTCAAATAATATGATAGAAAGCAGCAAAGCATTTAATAGAGTTGTCATCTTGGCAGGTGCAGGGAGAGGAACTTTGGTTGTGTATTTTCTGTGCATTTGATGCTGTCTGAGGTCTGTGATATCATGTCAAAAGCAGCACTGGCTCTAACAAGGCCACTCACAACAAGAGGACCACACTGTAAAATCTCTTACAGACTGCTTTTTTCTTCAAAAATATACCTTTAAAAAGGAAGCAATGATTAATGTATGTTTTATGTAGGGAATGTAGCGGATAATAAAATCACAAGGTAAATGATCCCGATATTCAGACCTCCAAACTTTTCTTGCCTCTGCACGACTGCAGAGATGTAGCAAACAGTCTGTCGGAGAGCAGCCCAGAGAAGCCTGTGGCGTTCTGAGAGCTGCTGCTCGGAGATGCAGGCACAGTGCACGAAGGCAGTTTGTCTGCTGAGGGTGCAGAAATCCTTGCTGGGGCTGCGAGGCAGAGAAGCCTCTCGGCGGTCCCGAGCGAGGCAGGACCGTGCTGGCGGCTGACGTGTCGGGCTGCCCTGCCTTGGACAGCTGTCACGATGCCACCGCTCGGGTCCTCTGATTGGGTGCTCCCAGCGACTGATTACAAATGCTGATGCCGCTTCTGTGATCCTTTCCACTTGGAGGAGAAATCTCTTATCCCCACCCCCAAGCCCACCTCTAGGATGTAAGTAATGGTGAGAAGATGAAGATGAAAACAGTGCAGTGTGAGTGATTGGAAATCCAGCAGTCTGGTTTAGCTGCAGTGTTATGTAGGAGTCGTCTTCAGACTTCTTACCTTTGGTTTTTCGGCACTAACTGCTTGCAGGTTTTTGACGGCTATGAAAGGACTTACCGTTTGTGTGTTAGTGTTTTCTGTGTATCATCATATTACCTTGCTTTTTCCCTGGACAGCTGTGTTCAGAGCATCACGTGGAAATCTTTCTATTGAAGAGAGATAAAAAGGATCCTTAATCTGATTCTCTTTGGATCTTTCTATTTTTATGGTAAGTGCCAGCATATATTGGCTGAGCGTAGCTTCTTTGCTGCAGTGCTCGTGCTCTCCCTCTCTCTGTCTCCCTCCCCCTTCCCCGTCTGTTTTTCTCCCCCTATAGTCTTAGATAAGCCTCGTGACCTTCACTTAATATCTCGTCACATTTTCCAGCATCTTCATAGCAGATACTGGCCAAGTAAAATACAAGTTTTCTCTTTATTTTGCTCTTTCCCTCCTCTGACCCAGAGCTCTGAAGTATTGACTGCAAGCTGAGTACTGCCTCTTTGTCCTTGAAACGGGAGGCTTGAGCAGTGCTCCCGACTGCCTGTGGCAGCAACGGGATACAGTTCTGGGAACTGGAATAGAGATTGGGTAAAGGGGATTGACTCATTTCTCTAGGTCTGTACCCTTGCACTGAGGGCACAAATACTCCCTGCTTGACCAGCCACCCAGAAAACTCTGAAGTCCCTCAGTGTTCAAATGTGAGCATACATGTGGTTTGACTTGGTATTTGCTGTCGTTGGCATTGGCTCTTTCAGCATTTTCACTATAAGCCTATGTCATCAGGTGTTTTTAAGTCGGACCTTTTGCATCTTCCAAGTGCAGACTAGCTGGGACAAGAAGTTACAGAATAGGCGACCTATTAACCCTCATCCCTATCTAGCCCTTACAGCTGCAAATTCTTAGCTTTTTGAAAGTGCTTTTTTACGTCTCTGCAGTAGAAAAAAAAGTGCTTTTAAATGTCTGAAAATCTGTTCTGGCATAATTTGTGCTCTAGGCTATTTTAACAGCTCTGATTTTATAAATAGGAAAGGTTGTTATTTAGACCACAGTAAACTGTGCCCTTAGTTTCGGTGTGTATATTTTTTGATTTTTTTTCTTTTCTAGTTTGTTGTATGAGATTTAAAGTAAAGCAAACATACAGTTTCTGATAGATATTTTCCTTTGCTTTTGGTTGAGAGAGAACTACTCTCATACCAAAAAAGTATTTCTTTTAACTTTTATGTGTTTCATGCTGTGGATTCATTATGTGGATTGGCTATGCATAGCTCTTACAGACTGCAGGAATAATAAAGACTCTGCTATATCTTCAAAGGTCCACTGAAGGCATAGATATAACACTGGCTCAAACTTGTCACAGGGTGGTCTGAGTTCAAGCAGAGCAAAGAGGAGATATGTTCTTATACCTTTGTTTTACTGAGGTAGGATAAGAATAAAGCTTTTATTCTGTCTCTGCATTGCTTTTCCTGGGTTTAACAAGAGATATGCTGGTGTCTGGGAATTTTTTCTTTGTTTAATGTAGCTTACATTGTGACTTAATAAAACAATTTTGTTTGTGATTTATCCTGTAATTCAGAGTTTTGCTTCACATGAGCTGATTAGTTGAACAGAGTTTGGGTATCTCCTTTTCTCCCCCTAATGAGTAAAAACTTTTGAACACTGCTGTTATTTTCAATACCCTTAATTTCTTTTCTGAGCTTGGATGTAATGTCCCATTGTATTGATAAGCATGTATGTTGTGTGGTAAGGGAGGGAGAAGCCCAGGTTTGTCATGAGGCACTGGGGGGAGGAGGAGGCTTACCCAGATCTGCAGGTCGAGGACTTCATGGTGCAGTGAGGTACCTGCTGCATTGCCCTCAGAGCAAGCAGTAATGGCCAGCACATAGCCCAGATCTCAGTGGTCCGAGTCATCTCCCCCATCAGATCTTCTGTTTTTGCATCATGTAGAACCCACTGGTGCAGCTGATCCTGAGTCTGGTTTTCCTTCTCACTGATGCAGTGAGGGCATGCTGCAAACCTCCTACTCTGGTAGTGAACAGGCCAGTTTTGGCAATTGTGCAGCTCAAGAAACTGCCTAAAAACATTTATCTCTATAGCACCCTTCCCCACCATCTACTACAGAAAGGCTTTGGCACTACAACTGGTCTATGTGTTACTCACTCTTTCATATCAGTAATGAAGGTGCCTGAGTTTGTTCCCTTCCAGTTTCAGAGAGTGCTGACACAATGACAGCAGCAAAGAAACTTTTTGCTGTGAAAGATATGCAGGGCTCATGGTAACACACAGAGAGAAGCAGACCTGAGACCCTGCACAATCTGCAGGTTGTGATATTGCCTTGGAGGAACTGGGCTTAGGCTTTTCTTGACAAAATGTAAAAAGTAATTTTGTGCATGCATTTGAATTTGGAGGTTTTTACTTTTTTTTCCATATAAAATTATTGTAAACTTAAAAAACGAGGTTTTGCAAAATGCATGCACCACTTAAAATATCCTGAAAAATCTCACAGTTAATTATAGAACTGCATGCTATTATTTTTTAAAATATTATTATAAACTGAGATATCCCTATGCCCTAAAATAATCTACATTCCTACCTTACAATTAATCAGAAGTGTGGATGTCACTCAAAAATTACTGATTAATTAAAATTATCTTTCAAAAGCTAATTTTTAACATAAGTGCATAATCACATCTTTTCCAATAAAAGTTTAAAAGTCAAAGTACGTAATATGTGCTTTTTCAATAACTTTGAGGCAAAAGGAAGAGAGGAAAATGATCCTGAACTATTTTCTCCAGTTTATATATGAGCTTGCAATGGGATGTTTGGAGCCTAACATTTGTGTACTGCAACAGAGAAGTCTATGCATCTAAAATTCTTTCCAGCACATCTTGTTGCAGGCTAAAGGCTTGAAAAACAAAGATGCAATCCTCTATAACAGTCTTGAGAGGTATAGAGAAAAGTGACATTCCCCAAATTAAATGAAATTCAAGTAGATAGATGTGCTGTTCATTTCTTGGGAATTCTATGAATGCTGTAATAGGGAATGCATGCATAGTACTTCCTTGTTTCACAGCATGGTGTCATGTTAATTCCTTTGCAGGGTGGCTGAAGACTGCATAGAAAACAACTGCAGAAAAAAAAAAAAAAGCTCTGTTCCTTAGCCAGCCAAAATCACCCAATGGTCTGATGAAGTCATTGCATTTTTTTTCCTCGTGTATGATCAATATGTATTCATCACTCCACTTGTCTACAGCAGCAAGTTTTTAAAAGCATTTTATTCCACAAATATTCAAAAAATATACATTTATGTAGGGAATACAAATGGATATGTGTTCACAGAAAGCTCACTCATCCATACTGTTTCAGTAATTTTATGCTTTCCATCTGCTCATATCCTTTCTGACAAAACCTATGCAGACAGCTATTGATTATCACTGACTGAAGAATTCAGGCAGTGAATTAGCTGTGCTCCAACTTCCCTCCCTGCCCCAGAATGGAAAGTAATACTGAGATATGCATGTTGCAGAGCTGAAGTCATCAGTCCCAGGCAGCACTCTGGCTAGTGATTTTTTTCATGCTTTATCAGTTGTGCTTTTACCTGGCTGTTTCTTCATCCATCCTGACCCATGTGTGCCCATGTGAATAATCAAAAGCCAGCTGCACATTCTGGGCTTTCTCCCTTAGTCATAGAGCTAACTTTTAAGGTGTTTCTGGACATATTATTCCACTTAGTCTGCAGATTTTGTCCAGAATGCTTTCAAGGACTTTGTAACTGTAATGTTGCAGATATTACAAACTTGTCTCTATATGTTTTGCGGCTTTTAACAGGTGAGCTCTCTTCAGTGCAGTTGCTACTTTTGCAGTTCATGGATGTCTGGAAATCCTGGGTACGAACACTGTGCTGCCTAATCTGTCAGAAGTTTAGTGCTTTGGGGAAGTACTAGGCAGGGTGTTTGTGTGCTACGTGCTTTCTCTGTGTCTGTGAGGAAGGATTAGCTTTCAGCCATTGTTACGTGTGTCCTGGGTCTCCTGTGCATATCCTGCCTTCTTCATAAGAGCTTGCATCCTGTGCCCGTCATATCTCAGGAGAGGATTGCATTTTCTGCTTTAGCACAAGTGCATAGTGCTTTGTGTAGATCTATCTGATTCTTCATGCAAACTATGGTCTTTCACTTCATGTCGTGCAGATTTGTTCTTACGTAACTTCTGCATAGGAAACACTATAGGACAATAAAGTGAGAGATGTTCTGTGTGTTACAGAACTTTTTCCTGCATAGCAAAAGTCAGAATTATGTTATTCCAGACTCAGTGTGGTAACAACAGAGAAGCACCAGGCCTGTTTAATTCGACCAACATTAAGTCTTTGCATTCCGGTAATGTGAATTGAATCGAGAATTTCTCATTGTGTAATATAAGGAGAAATAATAGTTTCATTAGGAGCTATGGGTTAGTTTTCAGTATTCTAATAGAAGGGATCTTGGCACTGGAGCAGGCAATGCAAGTGTTTTAGTTTTTATGAATAGCACCCTGAGCAGGTTGAGTATCACTAAAGCTCCAATTAGATCCCCAAATAAGGGAGGTAATGGTATACAGCTCTCTGTACATGCATGGATTTTACTCTAGGAAAGCACAAACCTGAGAGAGTGTTTTCAGAAAAGCCTCATATTTCTAAGAGCTGTATGCAGATACTAATAATGCTGCAAGACCAATCCTTCAAGACCAAGCAGTTTCCCTTTGACCTCAGGAGGAGTTACACCTCCAAATAGGCCTCCAAATTCAGCTCTGAGAGAAGAATAGTTCCCAGCAAATGGTGAACTTTGAACATAAATCCAGAAATTTCCAGACTCAGCAGTTGCAATCTGATTGTTCAAAGGGAGGCTTGCTGTCCAAGAATTTTGGACAACTTGGTCCCTCAAAAGCCCATACTACCATAGATAAATATTTTTTAAAAAGATAAACAAATTAAATCTTTTGAGTGCATTCTCTGGACATAAGTGAATACTGAGATTCCAGGGTTATGAAGGTATTGATGATGATCATAGGAGATGAGATTCTCGTGCTCTCTTCACAGGTAGAATACCAAAAGTTTGCACTTCCAGAGGGTGGTTGGAAATATGTCTAAAAGAAATGTCTTAATCTTCTTCAGAAAATTATTGGTGTTTAATATGAAGCTAGGAAGAGTAGGCTTCGGTATAATTTGTCTATAGGGTTTATGTCACTAGTCCTGGAGATTATTAAAATAGAGCCTGCATCAAAACAGCTTTTCTACCTTCGTCCATTTGGTCTCGTTGCAACCCCCTGCAGTACTGATGTTAATTTCTTTTTTTATATAGTTCTTACAGCCTTCAAATATAGAAATTTTTTCTGCTTCCCTTCATTTTTGGATGAGCAAGTTAATTAACAAAATCACTTGAGAAGAGAAAGACAGAATCTCCTCTGAGCCACTTTGCTGTATGGAAAAGCTGGTGATTAGCTGGCTTGGTGATTAGCTGTTTTGGATCACCAGGAGATATATTCCCACTTCAGATCATTTTCTTTGAAGGAACTGGTTTTCATTAAAATTAAACATAATACTTTATACATGATGTATTAGACCACCAGAGACTTTTTTTCTAAATGGGCTTGATACTTCTTGGGAAACCACTTCCTGTAAAAGGATAGTTAAAATGCAGAGCTTTGTGAAGTCCACTAGTGTTTGTGCATGTATCCTGGCAGATATACAACTTTTCTACATGTTGTTCATCTATCCCCTCACCTCAATTCTTGTTTGTGCTCTGTGTCCTCTCTCTCCACTGTCTTCCTTTGGTACGTATTTTTTTGCCTTTTGGCATATTTATTTGCCTTCACATTTTTCTTAGTTTTGTTTTTCTTTTGTATTTGGGGGGGGGGGGCTTATAACCATACTAGTTGCTATTCTATGCTGAGTTTCATCTAGGCAGAATGCTGCTCTGATTCAATGCCTGGGGAAAAGCAAATATTGTTCTTTCTAAAGACTGTTTTCTAAGAGCTTTGTCTACAGTTCCAATATATTGTGAATCATACATTGAAAAATGAAGAACAAGAGGCAACAATAAACAGGTTTGGCAGAACAAAAGGGCTGGAACTTAAAAGTTAAGTAAAATGTCAGCCTTGTTAACATGAAAACTCTTTTTCTTAATCTAGCAGGAAAATAATATATTTTGTAGCTGTGGAATCTGAGATCAAAGAACCATAGCAAAGAGGAATTAAGTGGGTGATACTGGTCTGAGTTATTTCAAACTCTCTGCAGTTTCATGAAGGCAACTCTGCTTTGGTTTATGTTTAGTGTTTTTAAAGCTATTGCCATAAAAATCCTTTATTTTAAACGAGGGGGAGAAAATTAAGTTGAATGCTGCTCTGCCCTCAGGAGGGAAAAAATATTATCTCTTCTAATTTCTTGTTGTCCTTTGTTCCCAGAGAAACATCTGCAGCATTTGATTTTCTAGCCAATATCGTTTAAATAAAGTCTTCCAGACTGGTTAAAATTCCTGGTCTCATTTTTTTAAATTAAATGTATGGTAGTTAAGTTTCTATCCACAGACTTTTTTTTTGTTTTGAATGATGCTGAGTGTTGCTAATAGTTGTTCTATTCTCTGCCTCTTTATGATAACCACCAGATGAGCCTAAACATAAAAAGTTCTTTCTAACTGGTCACACTGAAATTGCTGTTGAACCATAGACAGAATTTCCCTATTTTCCTTTATAATGTAGGATTTGTGATTTGGATTTCAGAAATGCCTTGGCAAAAGACTGGATAACCTTCTGCTTCAGCATGCTTCATGAAGTTTACTTAGTTTATATTTCTAATAATAAAAGACTCTGAACTATTCTGTTTAATATATTGTACATATACACATACATTATGTTATACAGATACGTATGCATTATATCTATAGTACAATTCTGATAATACAAACAAATTTTCATCAGTACTCAGTGTCCCATGATGAAATTGTTACAGTAACTTCTCATTGCACTATTGTCACCTGGAACAGTTCTGCAAAAAATGTATGCATTCTTATGTACAAAAAATACTACTTTACCTAAAAACTAACATGACTCAATTGTTCTGTGATTAGTACATTATGCTAATATACCACAGCTTTTGTGAAAAAATTTAGGTCTAAATTATCCAGTTGCTTCCTGTAAAGCTCAGACAGATCAGCATTCACATAACTCTCTGCAGTTTTAATTCTACCTCTTATATTTCAGCTTCTGTGTCTGATCTTATTTCTTACAATTTTGCCTTTTGTGCTTCTGCTTCTTGCTGGACCTCCTGTGCTTTGACCTCTTCCAAGCTCCGCTCACCCTCCAGCGTTTCTGTCTGCTCCTTCTGTTCTTTACCTGCTCCTCAAGACTGTGTCCCGGTGTCCCAGTCACATACTGGTGTTTGTTTTTTGCTTAAAGTTTTGAGCCTTAATGAAAATATGAATGCAGACCCTGAGTTGGGGGACTTCAGCAATGTTTGTTGTGTAGGTTACCATTCTTTGCAACAGCAATGAAAACTTTCATTGGATTTCTTGTAGAACCATGCAACGGGTGTTAAGGCAACGCTACAATTCAGAAGTGGGGGCTCAGCTTTCAATATGGTTCAGCCATTTCCTTAGCTTAAGGTACACTGCTCAAATTGAACTTTAATATATGTTGCAGTGTGGAGGGACAATAGGCCTGTGCTCGTCCTGATTCTCCTTGGGTGAGATTGGTTGCTAAAGGGTATCACCTCTGCTTGTAGGTTGAGAAGGGAGATGGGCTCAGGACATGCACTTTCTTTCAGTTCCAAATGTGACAAAGGGGAAAGAAAAGAGATGTGGCACATGTCCACTGGGGTGTTTTTTATTGTTTGTTTGTTTTGTAGGGTTTTTTGATTCTTTTGTTTGTTTGTGGGGTGGGGTTATTTTTTTTTTTTTTTTTTTTTTTTTTTTTTTTTTTTGGTTGGTTGGGTTTTTTTTCAGTTTGGTTTGGGGTTTTTTTTATATTTTGCTTCAGGATCAAGTTGTGGTGAAAGAAAACGCGCACCTGGGAAATTCTATGTGATTTCAGCTATCGCGTGATAACACAGCAATTATTGCACAGGAACTTCTTAGTTGTCAAAGATTTAAGTGTCCCACTCAAGATCACACAGATGTCTTGGTTCAACCCAGTACTCTTGAAATCTGTGCCAGTACCTGCCCATGCCAGGCTAGCCTGTTTTCCCAGAGCGACAATATAGGGGAAGTGGAAATTTTAATACTAACAGATAATTCTAAGTAAGCTACATTCAAATACACAAGGTAAAGAAAAAAACTTTTAATCTTCTAGTTTCTAAAACAAGTAAAGGACCTCTGAGCATTTTTTACAAATAAAAGTTTTTGTTTTGTTTTGTTGTTTTTTAAGTAAGAGGGTTTCTTTTAAAGACAAAACCATATTGTTACAAAGTGTGAAGAAATATTTAGGATATTCGCTAAATGACTTTGATAACATTGCAGCTTGTCATTGCCTGTCTAAAAATTCCAGTTAGTTGTTTCCAGGGCATACCATGATGTCTGCTTAGTTTTTGATGTGCGCTGATTGCAGTGCACTCAAGGCTAAGTGACTTGCAATTGGTGTGTTTCTCTTTTGCTGTTGTCAAACATATGTCACCTTTGCTGAATGGAGTCCAGGGGAAAACGTGCACTTACATCTTTTGGACTACATTTTTAGAAACATCTGCAAGCCTGTCAATCAGTTTTAAACCTTGGGTATGGCTTTGTGAGTACGTCATTGCACTCTTAGATACTAGCACTGCTAGTTTTATTTTACTGAATACCATGGGAGGAGGCAGCTTTGAGCATTTAAGAATTATTAAATGCCAGAATGTTGGTTGGATATATTTATGAGATATCCTGGAGACTTTAGTCATATGTTCACATGCAGTGTTTTCCTTGAGTTATCTTTGTTTCTTTTTATTTCCCTTGTGAAATATTTCATTCTGTCTATGATCCAAACCAGGCTGCAAACAAAAAACAAACAAATATTTCTTGATATTTGTATTTTTATTGCAATCACCACAACTTCTGCTAATGTCTAGATGTCAAATAATTATCCTTCATGGAAACTATGATGTAAGCAGATATTATTTCCCTTCTTGGTGTCAGCTGTTCTTATTACTACACAAATAAGGAGCTGAGGTTTTTGATGTGAAAGGGAGAAATGCTCATTAGCTTAAGATCCTGAATGTGAAACATCAAGGGCATGATTTTTTTCGTGTCTTTATCATTACAGCATTTTATATAAACAAAATAAGGCTTCAGTGGACACTGACTGTAGCTATGAGTATAACTTTGGTGTTGTCTGCTGGGTGCTTGGACAGTGACATACCCTCTCTGAAGTCACTTCCTTAGCAGCATAGAGAGCAGAGGAGGGTATACAGTTGAGTACCTCAAATTTAAGTCCAAATTCTTTGATCCTGAGACCAACCTTTGTCTTCAAGCAATTCCAGTGTGTGTTTCTGTACAGCTTTTCCTGTGCACAGAGACTGGGTAGAGGCCAGGTGGAGATAATGTTCATCACAAAGTGTCCATCCTAAGTGAACACTGAGGATAAAAGTTTCTGTGTGGTCTGAAATTAAAACCCATATCATGTTGCATAACCACAGAAGTGCTGAGTATATTTCACAGATGCAGCCTTAATCCTGGCACTTTTTAGGCACTTGATACTGCAAACTCCACAGCCCTCTGATAGAGTTGTATTATATGTCAACACCTAAATATTTTAAAAGGCTTCATAAAATCCAGAATTTTCATCTTCTGATATTGAGAAAAATGTTGGCTGTATATGTAAGCTATTTGAGAGCTTCAATTTACTTCTTCATTGTCTTCAGCATAGTGAGATGTCAGCTTGGTAGCCATGGTTGACATTCCAGGGCTGGTAGATCTGTCAGAAGAGGGAAGTTCATCTTTTGCTACAAAGCTCCCGGTTGACGGCATTTTAATGGAACTAAGCGTCCTCTACTGCCACAAACCCTTTTATCTTGGCATTAGGATAATTCTTCCTCCTTCATGATGTGACTGCTAGCCATGAGATCCTGGGAGAGAAGACCTCTACTCTTCTACCATTACAGTGATGCCCTTGAGCTGTAAGAGGGGAAAAAATACACCACATCTCTTGCTGACAGAAAAAAAAAAATTAGGCAGCCTATAACTTTAGGTAATCTTATATTTTTTTACAGTAATAACTATCTCTCAGAGATAGATAGATAGATTAGATAGATAGATAGATAGATAGATAGATAGATAGATAGATAGATAGATAGATAGATATTCACAGAATCAATCAGGTTGTTAAAGACCTTTGAGATCATCAAGTCCAACCTGTGACTTATCAACACCTTGTCAACCAGACCATGGGACTGAGTGCCACATTCAGTCTTTCTTTAAACACCTCTCACCAGCAACAGTGACTCCACTACCTCTGTGGCAGCCCATTGCAATGCCCAGTAACTCTCTTGGGAAGAACTTCTTCATAATGTCCATCCTAAACCTAATGTTCTCCCTCTGAATTTCCAACAAAGTTGCTTTTAAATTTTCCAGAGCAGATTTTCCAAGTGAGAAATGGCATTTTAAGTCTTGAGGCATCTGTGTTTGTATGTGCACGGTTAGTGATTTTATAGCATATACATTGATGTGGTTAATACTTTAAAGATGCTTTTTAAAATGAAAAATTGATGTTGATTAGCTATTATGTGAGCACAAATTCTATCTTTACAGTTTCAGTGTTATAAGCAAATCTAGTTAAATTGTGGAAGTGTTTTCATTCCTTCTCACTAACATAGTTTTAGCGAAGGGCTTTACACAAGTAGTAAAATTGCAATTGATCAAGTCCAAAAATATTAAAAAAATCTTCTTGTCCTTTTTTAAGTGCTATGAGTAGAACAGCTAATACTTTGCTCATGTGCCCTTGTAAATAGCACAGACACTGTCCTGTTTCAGAAGCTTTGCCAGCATCTGGCCAGTGAGCCAAGGTTACAGGAATGCAGATTTTGAATCAGCAATTGCCTACTAAATGCTGCTGGAGTGTTGTTGGCAGGAAGATGTCACAGCATGGCATCCTACAATGCCTGTGGCTTTGTGGTGGTCTGTCACCTGCATTCTGCTGTCCCAGCACAAGAACAAGAATTCTGTTTAATGCATAATCTCAGGAAAGGGCCTGAACCTGTCTCTGGGTACAGTATACACCTTACTCTGGCTTCAGCTGAAGGAAAATCGGGAGCTAATTTTTCATGCTTTACAATAATTTCTTTTAATTACTTTAGGGATTGAGATCTATCAGGGGGAATATAATGGGCCAAATATACTCTGAAGCCAAAATCAGAGAATTGCAGAACTCAGGAAACACTACTAAGGATGTTCCTCCAATCATTGTTTATCACTTAGAAGTGTAACTTGAATGCATCATTTAAATGTTTTTACATGTAATCACACTAACAATTTTATGCTAAAAATACTAATGCTCAGGAGGTGGAGGGAGCCATTTGCATAAACAGAAGCATACAGAGCAAGCTGGTAGGTTTAGTTATTCTACATAGCAGTTTTAAGGCACTAAGTACTAATTCTGTGTCAAGGAAATTAGAGACTCATTGATTTCCTCTAAAGGATATACATAAAATGCTCATTTTTCCACACAGACCATTTCCTTTCAGCATAAGCTGGCATTTATTAGTTGATTTAGGACAAGCCAAGCTTGCAACCTTCAATAAGTCTTCAATTAGCCAAGAGTCACCTCTGCGTTGAATTTCATGCTTTGTGAAACTCTGGAGAAATTTTTCCTTACTCTTCATATGAAAAGCCTGACACACCACTAATATTATACCCTGTTAACTGCCAGATGCTGAGCACTTTGGTGCAATGTTAATCCTCTGGGTCTAGTGTTGCCATTTTGCTGAGCAAGCTCAGCAAGTGTGATCAAATAATTCAGAGACAGGTGCTTTCAGAAAATGGAGTCATGCAAGACACATTGCAGATCTTCTATGTGCCAGTAGGAATTGATATAATTGAAAATCTTTGAAAAAGTGAGAGAGAATCCAGTGCTGCAGTTTGTTGGGAAATCAATTACAAGTAAAAATGCATACTTGCCATTTTAATTCTTGCAAAAGCATTGCCTGGCTGAAGCAGAAGCTGTTGCTGATCTGTATTCGACAGTACCCCAGTAGCTGAAATTTTCAGCATACAGTGATATCTGTCTGGTTGATTTTCGAATAAATTAATGGAAAAAAAGTTTGAAATCCAAATCCAGCTTGTTTTTGTTTTTTTTTTATTGTAGTCACATCTTCCTTACTAGATAGGTATCAATTTTTATAAAGCACAGCATATTATTTTGAAAGTTTTAGTAAATGATCCATACAATTAACAGTAACAGAGAGTGAGTGAGAGCAAATGAGCTTTGCCTCATTCCTGCTTGGCACATTTAGTACACCCTAGTTTCATTCTTTTTTTCAATTTATCTCTTTCATACAAAGATGGTAAGCATTTGAGACAAGAGATTTTTGGTTTTTTTAAAAGCATGTGATGTCTAGCACCTGAGATTGCAGGATCTTGAACCCTGTTGGATACCTAATAACTTTTGTGCCCTGTAAAGATTCTTATGCTCTTGATATTCTTTAGTCTATTTTGGGTAATGTTAAAGTCCTGACACAGAAATCTCCATTCCTTACAGAAAGTCCCATAAAATACTGAGGTCAACATAGCAGCTGGTGCAGTGGAGATAAGGATTACGCAATTCTGTGTCTGGTTTGGACAATGAATAGTTGTCTTGAGTAGAAATTTTTTGTGGAGCTGAGACATTAAATATCTCCTCATTTCCATCCAATTTTTTGACTAATTCCAATTGCTGGTGTTTGAAGAGGAATGATGCTGCTAATGCAGCAGAAGTGAATGGCAGTAACAAGTGGAAGTGTGAATGATGAGTAGCAGGGTCAAGAGTTTTCTCAGCACAGTTTGCAGTTTGTGAGGAGCACAGATGTAGAGAACTTGAATCTGGATCTTTCTGTGGGCGCTCAAGAGGTCAGGTACCTGGGAAAGAAGCAGAATTGTTTTTTTGAAATTTCTCTTGCTTGAAGCAGAAAGGTCACTTAGTGATTTTAATTAGCAGTTATTCATGGGGATGATGTAGTCTCACTCCATAGATCATCCACCCTTCTGGACACTCTGGGAGTCCAGAGGCAGGACACCTTCTGGTCCATACAAGGACAATCTGCATGGAGCCATTACCTGATGTAGGAACAGTGTATAAGGCTATAAAAATGTCATTTTGTGTTTAAATAGACTTTTATATTCCTCAGGGTTGAAAAATAAATAAAAAGGTGAGAGGGGAGGTTTTTTCCCCCTTCTCTTCCTTTAGGAAAAAATGTGGGGTTTTTTTAAGAGGGAATTGAAGGTAAAGAATAATGAACTAGGGTAGGAAGTATATTTTAGATATAGCATTTGCACAAAAAAAAATGTGGAATGTGTGGATTTGGACAGAATATGATGTAATGAAAATTGCATTGTTCACTGCTTTAAAGCTCTAACTTTTTCTTGATGTACATTTTTCCCTTTCAGAGCCATACTCAAGTCAGCAAAAAAAAAAAAATTAGGTAATTAGTCAAATAAATGGTCTAAATCTTCATGTAATAATCACAGAAGACCCAGGGATTTTATGAGCTCTAAATTCTACATTGAGTTTGAAGGCTAAATTGCTAGAAATTAACAATTCCTTGCTTAAAGTCTATTGAATGATCAACGAAGAAAAAAAATGCTTTTCTGCTTTAATAGTATTATTTCAGGATCATTGGATAGAAATAGCCCTGAATTAATCAACAGCTTAATTTGACGATTCATTTTTATTGTGAGGCATTCACTTGCAGACAGAATGAGTGCCTTTATTCTAGCTAGGAGAATCACTGGATGTGTGTGCTGGTCATTGGAGATAAAGACCCAGAAAATTTTGTTCACACACTGCTAACTTTATTGATGTTGTCCTCTGTGCTGTTGTGTACACCCTATGCTGTGATTTTTGATGGCGAAGAGCAATTGTTCTGTTTTCTCTAGACTAAAACCTACATGCTTCCAGATTACTAAAGAAAACTAACTTTAAAAGTTTTCATGCAATTCTAGCCTTGGCCACTTTCCCAGCCAGAAGGGACACAATTTCAGTGGGCTTAAGTCAACATGCTTTTCCTGCAGGAACCTCAGGTATGACAGCTTATGTTCAGAGATGATCTGATTTGACCCATAGTCATTCATTTTGAAGTTTCCGGAGATGAACATGGGATAATGCTTAATTCAGGATTGAAGTGGACAGGGTTCCTTGCCATGGTTGTATCTGTGAGCTTGTAACAGTGAGGTCTCTGAGGAGCCTTTGTGAGGAAATTGGAAGGGAAAAAAGATTATTCTACCACAGCATGAGACTGAGAGGAAGGATTTCCATCTCTAGACCTATTGATGCTGACCATGCTTAGCTGGGGCAGTCCTAACACTTGCTGACAGCCCACAGGGGAAGCTACCTTAGCACGGGCAAAAGCACCATTCAAACTGGGCAGGCTCATTGCAGATCCTCTGTAAACCTGCTCAAAACGTGCATGTACAATTTGCACAAAACTAATTTGAACATAATTTAAGTACTATCATAAATAAGCTAAGCTCTTTTTAAATTTTTTTGCCCCATAGTAATTCTTCAACATTGTCCTAAACAAGGTTTGGATTGCTTCTCTTAGTTTACTTTATACTGGTGTGAAAATAAATACATAGGGACAAACCTGACACTAAAAATTATAATAAAGCTAGTAAATAAAAACCATTTTCTTCCCATAAACTTCTTAAAATATCTGGACAGAACTTACACACTTTTATATCTCCCTTATGCAGTGAATGAACTAAAACAAGGAGAAAAGTAGAATACAATTATAGAGTTTTTAAAAATACTGCACTTCCCATGCTGTGACATTTTCCCAATCATAAGACGTTGTAAGAAACATGAAATATGAATGCTAGGTTCAAGATGAAGGATCTTACAAATTTTTAAGGGAATGTTCTTGAAAATCTAGATGGAATTGTAGTTCTCTACTTTTTCACAGAGCACTTCTTATAGAAACTGCTTCTTTTTCACTTTAGGAAGTCATTTGGAATAATAAATTTAAAACAAAATTGCCATGTGTGTGATCCTGGTTTGCAACTTTTCAAAGAATGAGAAAATAAAATATTGAGATTTAGACAAGAAATCTTTATCGGTGAATGAATTTTTGAACTGCATAATGCATTTTCATGTGGGACACATATGGATGTATAAGATTTTAGAGGGAAATCCTGTACCCACGAGGATTTGATATATGGAACAATCAAGGAGTCTCGCCAGGGAGATCTAATGATAGGTACAGTAAATCATCTCTTGTTCAGAAATCCACCCCTAAGAGTAGCAAGAAATTTCTACTATTTGAATCAGTTCCAATGGATCCAGATCCAGAGGAGCTGCAGGGACACTGTACAGGCTGCAGACCAGGGGAGAAAAGCTTGGCAGATGTTTGCGCACTTTGGCTAACTTGTGTGGAGATAATTTATTTGAGTGTTGTTTCCCAGAGATAATGAACACAGAGACAGTCTACATTGCTGTTGCTTTCACCATCAACTTAAATAAAACTTCTCCACAAATACCACAGTCACGCTAAATAGCATGAAGCTGTGTCAGTAGCAGGATGATGACAAAACCATCCTAATATTTTAGTAGGTGCAGGAAGATCTGTCAATTTTAAGTAGGAGCTTCTTTGGGCTACCTTTTCAGCAAAATGCATTGTTGGTAGATTTCTTTAGACCAATTTCCCATTACAATGACATCAGTTTTTGAAATTTTAGTGAATCACTGAGGTTCTCCTTAATTATTTAATGGTGTATTTATTTTAATTTTTTTTCTGGAGAGAAACAGAAAAAGAGGTAGGGGGCTGATCTCAGCATAGCATATCTGGAAGATGGAAACATTCTGTCCGATTCTGCCAATATTTTGCTTTTTGAGTTTTGATCAAATCACTTGGGCCTTACTACAACTTTGCTGATTAGGCTCAATAACAGAGACTCCTATATCTGCACCAGATCCATATAGGAATGAGCAGCACAGGAAGGAGAGATGCAGCTTTTCTTTTTCTTGTGTGGAATCACAAGAAGAACTCATTCACACTAATGATGCTACACTGATGACTGTAGCATAGACATGTCTTATCTTCTTGTGTGTAAAATAAAGTTTGTCTTGTGGGAGAGGTTTGAAGGATGGATCAGCCAAAGTTTGCAAATAGAGAATAAATGTCTATAGTTGAAGTTATAAATTTCTATTGAAAAGAACTTGGTTCTAAATTGCGTGGGAAATAGCACAAGTTTGCATAATTATCTGCCTACAGGCATGTTTACCTGTAATAGCAGTACCTGATCAGAATTTAGCATCTGCAGTGGGCTATGGGAATGAGAGTCAGAAGAAGGTCACTGGTGATGCAGCAATATGCAGTGTGCAGATTCAGCACGGGATGCTGTGCCGAGCACAATCCTTGAGTTAAACTGGAGTTTATCACCTCACTTTTAGTGCATTTTTACTTACGTTTACAAGTGAGATAGAGAAATGCTCTGCCATGCTGTCAAACCAATGACATCCAAGACTTCCTGAGCTTCTGATAAAAAGAAATTGAAGGTCACTTAACATCAGCAGGTTTATCTCTAATCCAGTGCAGTAAACTAAATTGACTGTGTATTTTGCAACAACAGCAGAAGTTTCAGAAGTACTGGAATGTAGTGTCTCATCCATTGCTACAATAATTCACACTTGAGAGAATCATAAGGAAAGTTCATAAGATTTTAATGATGTCTTAAAACTAATGAACCTCCAGAAAATGTGGTTTTGTTTTGACTTTCAACCTAATGTTTGAGTTGTTCTGACAAGTTCACTCACTCAGGTTCAGTTCAGTCAGGTGTTGTTCATGTCCATATTGTTGCTACACTATTCTTGCTGAAGAAGATATTTAAAGCTCTGTCTTTATCATATTGTTGTATTCTGGAGATCATATCCAGGGTCATGTGCAAAACAAGTCTTTTACAGCTGAAACCTATTGCTAAATTGTAAATGGATTCCTGTCTTTATAAGGAGAAATATTCAAAGTATTAGTCCATATTTTCTCAAATGCTGTCCTTTGCTTGGAAGAAGGGTAAAAATAGTCAGAGCAACAGTTCCCAGTTCTTGTACTACCATCTTGATACCTGACTCAGCAGATTCCTAAGGATTTCTGCCTTCTGCTTTAACCCACTGCCTCTGCCCGCTCTGCAGGGCACAGCTCTGGCTACTTTCCTGCCTGCTCAGTGTTCCCCTCCATAGCTGCTGATCTCCATTTGGCAGCCAGCATCAAGTTATGTCTTGTTTGTACTTTTCAGATGATGTAGAGGTGAAAGAACTGACACTGCGGATTTATGATTAGTTTGGTCAAGACCACTGCAAAGCCTGGCATTTCTGTTAGTTGACATTTGGCATTTCTGGTCAAGACCATTGATGACAGGGCTTTATTCCACAGGGGAGTGCTGCTACCCTAGGGCATAATTCAAAACATTTCTTATCCATTCCCAATGTCAATTAAAAACTTCAATTCATGACTCTTATCAGTGCATGCACACATACAAAAATAAAATTGCTTAGAATGTGGCACAGTTAACTACTTGCTAATTTCTCTTTATATACTTACAGGGCAAATAAAGAAGCACATCTTCAGCTTCTAGTTGAGTGTAGAATGTGTGATAAACATATGTTTCACTTTTGGATAAGAGTTGATGATCTTTTATTCGTATTTCTGAAGCCTCGCTGATCAGCAAAGAAGTACTGTCAAAATTTCCAAACAAAGCATCTTCCCTAGGAAATTATTCCTCTTGTGTCAAACATTGACAAAGCATCAAGGAAAGGGAGTTATGGGCAGTAAAGTAAGGAGACATTTACTCAGTTATGCTTTAAATCTTTCCCCCCCACATTTTGTTGTGGAAAAAATAAAAAATAACTCCAGGAAAAATGGTACAAGACTTCTATCCTCTGTTGAAGCTCCAGGAAAAATGGTACAAGATTTTTATCCTCCTGCTTTTTTGGATTTGGAGTTTTTAATGTGTTGTCCTATAGGCAAAGATAGTTGGAGACATTACATAGGCAGTACCTATCAAAGCATCTACTGTGCAAAGACCAGTTTTCTAAGCCCGTTCACAAAAGTGAGTAGGCCTAGCAGAGTAGTTAGCATTTATTGACACATGTCCACTGGTTTGTAAATTATTATTTTTTTGCTACTTGATTGTGCATTGAAGCCTACCCCAGGCCAGAGGTCACCTTCCTAGTGGTACAGGAGAAATAGTCTGATGGTTTTTATTCTGATGCAGCCATGTCTAAACCAAAAACCGATGAATTGGAGGGATATTGGCATGTCTCAAGAACTTGAACATTGTTCAAGTCAAGCTTTGGTGCTTTATGTTGCAGCGCCTAGTCTGTGACAAGTTTGATATAACTGGAAATTCTGACAGCAGGAGGAAACAGAAAAGTGTGAGGCAGCCCCATCTATTTCCATCTGGATTGTTTGGCTCTTCAGAAATGCAAGTCAACTGGTTTGGATGGTGTAAGATAACAACAATCCCTTTTGCTTCACAGGGCATTTAAGCCTGCTTGTAAACTCTGTGAGTAAGTTCTGCAAGCACTTGATAAGGCTTCAATTAAGTGTTCATCTTGCAGCCAAACACTAAATAACCTGCCTTTCCAGGTCACTAGCTGTTCGCTGATTAAGCTCTGATCTCCATTTTAAAAGGATTGCTGTCATTGAAACAACCGCTGTAACACCTCACAGCTGACATAGCACCTTCTCCTGTCCCTGTGCTCTGCGCAACTCCAAGCAGGCAAACCACAGGAGCAGGTGAAAAGAGAGCAGGAAACATTGCTGGGAAATGAGAATGCATCCTCCCAGCTAATTAAATTCCTGACTTCTCTATGTTTGGTGAGGTGAAAGGAATTACTTCCATGTAATACAGCTTGTGCTTGCTCTGTAAGTATTGCAGCATGCATAAAAAATTTTACACAGGCATAAATTAAAAAGTATCATTTTGCTAAATGAGAAAGCTGCATCCAATTCTGTCATAGACAGGACAGCCACAGCTGTTCCAGGAAGGCAGAGCTTGCAAGATATTCATGCAGGAGAAGATTTAATGAAAAAAAGGAGTCAGCATCACTGGGAAACAAACCGTATGTGGAGGGCTGTCCAGTGCAAATAGAATAAAACTACTCACTAGACAGAAAATACCATTTCCTTCCTCTAATCCTGCACATTTTCAGTAATCCCAGGCACTGCTTGGGGTAGTGCCGCTTTAATACACAGCACTGTAGTTACAGAATTCAAAAACCATGGTCCTGATGGAAAATTTGAGATTATCAAGTCAGTACTGTAGATTAAGCAAATCTGTGAATGCTACAAAGTGGAGCGGAAACTGCTAAATCAGACTATTTCTTCATCTGCATCATTGTGGTTGGCAATAGACTGCTCTTAATGTTATGAAGAAGAGTGAAGCTCCTTCAGAATAAATTATGCTTACATAATAGGTTGTATAATTAGCATTATACTATGGCGATACTTGAGAAAATTAGGCCTTTTTTTACTCTTTGAGATGAATAGTTTATTTCTCTGAAAGACAAGGTCTATTATCCCATGTGGCATTCATTGTCAGAACTTGCAAAATTGCTAACACATTGATCCAGGACATGTAGGAATAATTTTGTGCTTTTGGCCCTGTTGGTGCTTGTTTCTCAGAATATTGTCTGTGTAATGGATCTAAAATGAGCCAAAAGCCTGTTATTGATCCAATGGCTTCAAGCCAGCAGTTCTTAATGTCAGAAGGGCAGGAATCAAGACAGCAAAAGTAGAACAAATAACAGAGCTGATATGAACTGTCCTATATTTGCATAAGCTTGAAGGACTCTTTTTACCTGGAGTCTTAGCCTTGGGATATTTTCTTCCTGCTACCTTGCACTGAAATGAAAATGGTAACCCACAAACTCCTGAGTGAGAGACAAAGGGGGTATTCCTTTCCCTCTGAAAACCAGCCACAAGGTGGAATGTGACCCCTCCCCACTATTAGCCTTGCAGAGAGCCAGGAAACGGGGAGACAGTAATTAATTAGTAGGAACTCAGAGTAAGTACTTATATGCAAGAAGTTATTTTGGAAGAGCTGCTTTCCCTTGGTAGAAGAGCTCCCACAATGTGTGTTTGTGGAAAGAAATGATCATCCAAAGTCTGTGAGGGTACATTTAGAAGTCTTCAGCCGTGAACCTTTAGGCTGTGCTGTCTATTAATTTTGTCTAGCAGTTCTTAGACCTGTAGTCAGTTGTGCATTAGGCATATATCGATTGATTTTGCTTGCCATTATTTTCCTTATGTTAACTTTATTATTTCAGCATCAAAATTGAATG
Organism: Bombycilla garrulus; assembly: GCA_013400315.1. Taxonomy (NCBI): domain Eukaryota; kingdom Metazoa; phylum Chordata; class Aves; order Passeriformes; family Bombycillidae; genus Bombycilla; species Bombycilla garrulus. Next base: position 130,530 of record VXBU01002791.1, on the reverse strand, counting down.
TAGTGCTGTGAACAGAATAAGGTATTCTGTCGCAAGAAGTTGTAGTCTTCTTTAGGCACAGTGACGCACAGGCATACATAATATACATGATAAGGATGCAAATTCAAAGTAATAGAGGTGTCTTGGGAAAAATCAGTGCTGCAGGCTAATTTACTTCTTCTGAAGAGCAGCTAGACTGAAGAACATAATGAAAACATTGAGCAATTCAAAAGATGTCTTTTCCTTCTTTTTTCTCCTTTTTTTCCAAAATGCTAATTACTGATGCATCATCAAATGGAGGGCCAAATCCCAAAGAAAATAGAGAGGTAACAAAGTTGGGATCCTCTCTATGTTCCTGTTTTCTGAAGTGGAGCCCAGAAAAGAAAATTGAAGATTTCTTTACTTTCTTAACTGGAGTATGCCTTGTGCAATTAGAATTTCATTAAAATAGCAAAAAGAGAAGATGGGTTGAACCTGGATTGCATCCACTATTGATGTAACAAGAGTCCTGTTGACAATGCACTGTGAGCATCTCAGAAAATACTGCGTTTCTACTTGGCTTTATGTGCATTGGTAAGATTGAGACATTGTACACTGCTTTTCTTGCTGAGTGTACATGCAGACTGATAAGGTAATGATCCTAAAAGGTACCAGGGGTACCCAAGGCAAACAAATACAGATTTTATTTATCTAAATGTTTAGTGGGGATCCACACAGCTACATGCAGAAGAAAAACTCGGGAAGCAGTGATCCTATTGAATTTGCTAGCAGTCTTTTACTTTGCATTTGGACTCTTGTCTAAGCCTTGATTTTGTGCCATTTAAGGTGGTTCTTTTTCAGAAGTGTCACCCAACATTTCTTATTGTTTGTGGGTCTAATCACAATTCATTTAAATGTTCAGTGATCACAGTAAAGGAGCTGTCAAAAAACAAGCTTTGTATACCAAATTCATTAACATCATGTAGCAATTTTGTCACTGATATTGATCCTTCAAACCACACCTCAATCCAGAAGTAACTATAAGGTCAGAAGAAGCAGAAGGAACACAGCTAAAATGTGTATGAACAGAGAATTTCTCTGCAGACTTTCAAGTGATGGCTGTAAGTCCTGACACCAGTTGCATCCCTGACATGTAGTGTGTTCTCAAGGAAACCCTCTGGCTTCTCAGGAAATAGACTGGTTCCAGTTGAAGAAAAATGTGAAATAAAGAACAGTTTTTGAAAGACAATGATAAAAAATGCAAGTAGAGTTTTGCACACACAGACATACAAACACACGTGTAGCCATGGATTAATTCCAGAGAATTAACTAAATATTTCTAGTGAGATCAAGTGTACTCATTTATTACCATTTTTATGACACTACAACTAAGAGTCAAGAATTGCTTTAATTTTGTTGGTGAGTCTGTGACTGACTCTTCTGGTTGATGAGCTATTAGCATGGCAATGTTGAATTTTTCTACTTTTCTGAATATACTTTTCACTTTGCTATACCTATAGGTTGAAAATGATAGATTTAACAAAGTTATGTGGATGGGTCTTCACAGTAGATGTTTCTGGACTGCCCATAGTCTTCTAGGGTGACCAAAGGGGTATCACTGAGGTGTGCATTTAGCAGTGTAAGGCCAGGAACTTTTCTGTTTTCTTTATAAGGGTAAACCCGTTAAAGACTCTAAGATATTCAGTTCCTGTGGAGGTTGAGTCAAACACCTCTCTAAGATTGATTAATGCTAGGAACAAAAGCAGTATGTCTTTCTATGGCATCATTTTATGAGGCTGAAGTAATTATTTGATGTCTTTTTAAAAAGGTGATTACTGTAAATTATTAAAAACCCCACAAGGTATCGCACCTGTTCATATATTCTTATGTTCACATGACACATGTATTATATTGTCAGTGAAGTATTCCCATCTTTTCTCAGTAGTAAGATTTTTTTTATGACTCTGGTCAACAAATGCCAGATGCCAAATACTAATTTGAAAGTATTCCCTTTCATTTGTACTTCCAGCAAAAGGATCACCATCATCCTGCAGGTTTTTTCTCTCAGTGCACTGGTATTTTAGAACTGTAAAAACTACAAGTCAAAGAACAAGTGGCGTAGTGATTTTTGATTTGATAATTTTATTTTTTCATCTAATGAACTAATGAATGTGGTGGGTTTAATGTTGGCCAAATGCTACTGCACTTATTAAAATATATTTATTCATTTACTCATTTTTTGCTGTAAGATAAGATTAGAAGAGCAAAGTAAGCTCAAATTTTAAATTTTAAAAGAAAACTTTTATTAATAGGCTTAAAGGAATAATAAAAATAGAATAAAAAATTTAGAATACTTCTCTTCCACATTCTCTTTTTTCTCATTGGCATTGGCAATGTATAGAAACAATTTAGTTATTACTTTAAGAATAGGGGTTTTTTTTTAGTTTACTTAGGGAGAGAAGCCTCCCTTGTTATGCTATAGAGACTTTTTTATAAGAAACAAAAATAGGTTTTTTGTGGTTTGACTTTTTATGAATAGCAGCTGTTTGGGACTCTGCAATTTTGAAATCCTTCTAATCTTTATAGCTTTCTCAAAGTTGCATTTTTGGGCTATGTTAGATTTATGGAGTATTACTTTTCAGGATGAGTTGTTTAAAAGCAAAGGTTCTTTTCATTTATCTTTTCAATCATTTTCATCTCTGGGAACAGATATCTTCTTACCTGGAGGCAAAGGGATTTTATTACTTTTCTCTTTTTGTCCAAGCTTCTTGTAGAACTGCAACTACTTTAACATCTTTAATATTTGTTTATTTAGCATGGATGCCTTTGTTCATGGTCTATACTTTGAACACTACTTTTATATGGTTTTCTATGAGTTATAGGGATATTCAGCATATTATGGTCCATTCCTATAGCTTGTAAGAGGATTTTCAGCCCACCTTCCTGGAGATTTTCATCTTTACATGTGTTCCCGAAGGCGCATCTAACTTTTCATTTGTCTAGCAATGTGTCAATATTAAAAAAATTAGGCACTGATTGTTTTTTGTCAGGTCTAAAGGAAGCTGCCAAGGTCCTTACAAGGGATTACTTTTATTACTAATTCCTTTCCTTCCTTACCAAAAAATAAACTAATGCATAACCAGCACAAGTGGATAAATGTTTACTTTGGTAAATACCTTTGAAAACAGCAGAGGTGTCTTTCTTTTGTTTGATTAAGACAATATTTTAGAAAATCAAAGCTCTCAGGTCTGTATCTTTGGAAATAAAATAAATTATCTAATTCCCAAGAGAGACAAGCACTAAGAGTTGTCCATAGACTCCTGCAAGAGAGAGGTTAACCCTGTGCTGAAGGTACCAAAAACCTAATTGGTAGTCTGAAAATATGTACAAAATGAAAAAACTGTGGCCCAAATTTGAACAGATTTTTAAGCAAGAGCAAAGCAAAGCAAAAAACTGACTTTAGCCGCCAAACAAATACCCATCTGGTTCTCTGCATTGTGTGAGAGCAACATGCTGCAATTTTGCAAATGGAACATTTTTATTATTTAATTAGTCTCAAAAGCTAAGCGATTCAAATAAAAAAAACTGAGTCCGTGAAAATCAGAAAAAAAATTTAATAACAGCAGGCCTGGTGCCTAAGGGCCTTACTCATGAATATAAAAATGACTGATTTTGTTACCAGCTGTGTACTCTGGTAAATAATGGGCTTGAGCTTGCAATTTCCTCTACATGTGACTATTTTCTCTGATTTTTTTGTTAACCAAGATTACTGATGTGTCTATGAGTTTGCAAGACTAAGCCCATTCAAAAGATGAACCTGGTGGGAGATAACATACAGAACCATTCCTGCTTGGCACTGTGAATGGGAATTCTGGGTTTCTGCTTTATGTTATGGTGCCTTTTTTGCTGTGGACTTTGGTCTGTCCTGCTCTATGTGTGAAGGCATCACTCCTGTGGGAAGTTAATATGCTGGAACAGGTTACCCAGGGCATTATCAGACTCATAGGTTTAAAGCTGAGACTCCGTTTCTAAGAAAGAAAAAACTGACTTATGGATGTATATGGAAAGTCCACAAGGCTAGGAGGTCATGGGTTCTTATGGGAAATGGACCGCTGTCTTCAGTGCAAATAGCAAAGTCACTGTGAGGCTAGTACCTACCTGTCTAATTTGCAGCATATATTGGGAGAACAGCGTCAATTACTCCCACAGACAAAGAATCCTTCTGGAAGTATTTTTTCATTTGCTTTGCAACTTTGATGTCAATTTCAGGGATTGGCGTAGCAGATCCATGTTCACAGAATCACAGAATAAGCTGGGTTGGAAGGGACCCACAAGGGTCATCTAGTCTAACTCCTGGTCTGCACAGCCCCACCCCCAAGAGTCACACCCTGCACCCAAGGGCATTGTCCAGACACTCCCTGAGCTCTGTCAGGCTGCTGCTGTGACCACTGCCCTGAGGAGCCTGTTCCAGTGCCCAACCACCCACTGGATGAAGAACCTTTTCCTGACATCCAACCTAAACCTCCCCTGACACAACTTCAGGTCACCACAGAGANATGGGAAATGGACCGCTGTCTTCAGTGCAAATAGCAAAGTCACTGTGAGGCTAGTACCTACCTGTCTAATTTGCAGCATATATTGGGAGAACAGCGTCAATTACTCCCACAGACAAAGAATCCTTCTGGAAGTATTTTTTCATTTGCTTTGCAACTTTGATGTCAATTTCAGGGATTGGCGTAGCAGATCCATGTTCACAGAATCACAGAATAAGCTGGGTTGGAAGGGACCCACAAGGGTCATCTAGTCTAACTCCTGGTCTGCACAGCCCCACCCCCAAGAGTCACACCCTGCACCCAAGGGCATTGTCCAGACACTCCCTGAGCTCTGTCAGGCTGCTGCTGTGACCACTGCCCTGAGGAGCCTGTTCCAGTGCCCAACCACCCACTGGATGAAGAACCTTTTCCTGACATCCAACCTAAACCTCCCCTGACACAACTTCAGGTCACCACAGAGAAGAGATCAGTGCCTGCCCCTGCTCTTCCCCTCTTGAGAAAGCTGCAGATTGCAGTGAGGTCTGGCCTCAGTCTCCTCTTCTCCAGGCTGAACAGGCCAAGTGATCTTAGCTGCTCCTCATACGCCTTCCCCTCAAGGTTCTTCACCATCTTTGTTGCCCTCATTTGGATGCTCTCTTAGTACCTTTTTTACTGTGGTGCCCAAAACTGCACAAAGCACTCGAGGTAAGGCCAACCAGCGCACAGCAGACTGGGACAGTCTTGCCCAGCTGCTGATGCTGTGCCCATACTTGAGTGAGCTGATGTGATGCCCAAAACAGATCTCCAGGAACTGGAGATAAAATCAGCAGTAGTTGGGACAGCGCAGGAGATGGAATTTCCTTAGCCCTCTGTAGGCTGTTAGGACTACTTTCTGGAAGTCCTGTATCTTATATGTTAACAACAAATTACTTTCAGGTCGTGGATTTGAGGGTCCAAGTGTGGCAACTGCTGTCAGCAAGTGGACTATGACTCAGGCAGTTGACAGTCCCACCAGTGAAGGCAGAGACAGGGTTGTTCCCAGGTGCTACAGGACTGTTCCCAGGTGTCCCCCAAGAGAAGGGCAGTGCATCAGATGCTGCTCCTGCTGACACAGCTGTGGGTTGTAGATTGGGTTTCAACCTTCCCCTGTATTTTGGTTATCCTGTACTGCTCCAAAATACCTTCTCAACTCTATGGTCTTATAGAAATTTACTTTATCTGGATATTGGACTCAGAAAAAGCCCCAAACTTTCCCCAAATAGGAAATCTGGATAAAGAGAGATAGGGTTGAAGTAAAAATTGCAGGCAAGCTACAAATAAACACTAAGAATACTTGTGCTGTTGTTAATATTGAATATAATACTCCTTGCAGAAGTTCACACAGCTGGAAAGACATCTAGATAGTAATCAAGGAGGTACTTAAAATGATGTTATTATGAGTAACTTAGCAGCAACTACTGGAAGAGAGTGGTTTTTCTTAATGTATAAGTAATTACTAGATTTTGATACTGCTTATATTCTTTTCAGTACAGTATTTTTGAATGCCAGGTGACCCTACCGTATACTGTGAGCAGATCATGTATTTGTGGCAGGACTGAGGAAAACCAGTGGCAACTTGAATCAACTGGAAACTGAAATAAATTTAAATAATTATTCAGAGCATTAATAGATTTAGCTCTTTGGAACTTAAAGCAGTGGCACCATAATTCAGCAGAGCTTCCTCTCACCTCTACTCAATAGCAAAAGAAATGCTGATCCATGAAGTGTGCTAAAACACAGTGAAAATAGAGGTGTTTCATCACTATGTTGTCCCTCTGCTCCTCTAACTACCACTTACCTTGCTGCTTCCTCCATATTTTTTGCAGTAAGGGCTTCCTGACATTGCCTTTTTAGTTTCTTTCCTTCTAAAATTTACAACTTGCTTTGGTGAGTAACATCATTTGGCAAGGGAGAATAGTGCTTGCAGAGAAAGGCCACAGGTTACAGGGGAGAGAAGCCAGGGAAAGCTTGGCACTGCTGATGTTTCTTTTACACCCTCTACCAGCTGGTCCTTCCTTTTTTTTCTCTGCTAAAAACTTTTATTGAAAATTCAGACACTTTTGCAAATATTTTATTTTTCTATTAAAAAAAAAAAAGCCCAGATTTCTTTCTGCAAGTGTAACTGTTGAAAAATAGCATAATGCCTTAGAAACTCCAATTTTCCATTACAGTATACATCCCCTTAATTGACGTCTTTTTTATTTTTCTTTTTAAAGAAATGTGAATAACTACATGCTATATTCTTAGCCTATCACAATGGTAATAATATTGCTGTTAGACTGTATGCTTCACCTACTCTCATTCATTCTTTTGTTGCCATTCACCTTCAGTTTGGCTCCCCCAAACTGCCATGCCAAGGCGTTATCCGGGATCAATATAAGGCATATAAGGTTCATAATATACTGGCTATACTGCAATCCATTCATGAAGATTTTTGACAATAGGGCTGAGTAGCAGCCAAGTCTACATCTCCTGAAAGAACATTTTCTCTATTATTTTTATGAATTAACATAAAAGAATTTGTTCTCCTACAAGTTGTTCCAGGGAAATTATTGGAAAATACTTAGAAATTGTTAAATTATGCATTGTGAATGCCCAAAGAGAACATTTATAGGGTTTTCACAGAATCCTGAAAACTTGTAATTATGGTAGTAATTTTTTTTCATTAAATGGGCCATGTACTGCAGGGAGCACATATATCTCTCTGGGAGGAACAAGAATTTACTCCCTCAGGCAGCTTGGCTGTAAATAAATAGAAGGTTACATATAACATTTCAGAAGGCAAGCAGAATCCAATTTAGTTAGTAAGAAGTAAAATAGATAAGTAGAGAAGACCGTTATCTCTTTGGCAATAGACATGTATAATTTTAAGTTAATATAAGGTATGAGGATGAGGATAGAAGCTGTGCAAAACCAGGCACTTTCAGATCACAGAATAAAAATGTTCTGGTGGAAAAGATTAATGCAAAATATCTAAGCTAATCCAACATTAGGAAAATTCAGGTCAAACCTGAGATTAGTGCTTTTTGTTTTCTACTGATAACCTTGATGTTTCCATACTTACCTTTCTCTCACTCATACAGTTACTTCAGCCCCATATTCTTTATGTAAAAAAACCCCAAACCATGCCTCTTACACCTCCTGTGTCTTCTGTTAGGAGCAAGAGAACAGTGCTAGCCTGGTGCTTTGAAAAGCAGCAGATGAGTAAGTATCAGAGATGGCACTGAACAGCTGTTTCTCTAGGCAAAATTCATCTGTGCATCTGTGAGCAGTTGGGTTTTTTGTTATTTGATATGTGAGTGGCAGCAGCAAAGTGAGGGTGAAGGAAGAGGGCAGATTACATAAAAAATCCCTCAGTTTTTTTTCTGCCAGATATTTTTGCCTCTCTGAAGCATCTCCTAAAGTGTTTAGTTGTTTTTTATACCATTAGAAAACTGTTGTTTTGCTAATGTTAACAGGATCCTAATATAAATTTTGTTGAATTGTTCTTGAGAATCTTTTCTTTGTAGCAAATTTTCAGTTTGTAACAAATGCTTTTTGACAGGTTGGTATGTTCTTGCTGCTTTCATGAAAAACTACCCATGTGTTGCTAAAACACAAAACCTTAAAAAAACCAGAATTAATTCATAGGCAAAGGAAAAGTTATAAAATTGTGCTGAGAGAGGGGAAAAAGAGGCACAAACCAAAGATTTCAGAATTTATTTGCCAAAAAATAAATGACGGCGCATGTAATTTTATGTTGATTTAAATTACTTGTGAATTTAAGTCCAGTTCAGCAGTTAGAGCGTCGTGAAACAAATAGAAAATAATCTAGGAGATGGAAGTTTATTGAGATCTTGTTTTAACAGGAGTTAACTGTCCTCATTCATTTCAGCAGCAAAATGTTGCTGTGCTCTCTAGCAGAACAAAGATAATTTTTAAACTCTTCACTCCCCCACATCCCAAATTCTGGCACTCACAAAGTAAGGTTACATTGGAGAGCAATTCAATATTCAAAGGAAACATCTCTGTAAAATTCCAGAGTCTCAGTATTCTGGCACTTCCAAGGTAAGGGCCATGGGCAAGACTTGTATGTAAATTAAGTAAAGACCCCTCTGAGCAAAACACTTCCCAGCCAGGCTAAAATGCCTTTTTAGATGTTTCAAACCATGTGGTTTCCAAGTGTGGAGTCCTAGTAGAAAGTGAGTGCATTTTAACAAAGAGAACAACAATTTCAAAGGCAGAAAGAAGGGAAAGAGGAGAGACTCGCTTAAAAAGAGCTATATAGTGTAATGAAAGGGAAAGCACAATATTGCCAAGGCAGAGGAGCTAATTTGATCTTAATATGTTAAAGAATTATTGATCCATCGATACAGTATAGGGCTGTTATACTAGTAAAAGAAAAAAAAAAAAAAGAGAAAAGAAATAGCACTTTTATGAAGGAAGAAAAAGAGAAACCTGGAATTTGTTAACTAGTTAGTTTGGGATTAATTCCTGAAAAGAAAAAACAGGAAAAAATCAGGAAAAGTTATTGAGCAAGTAAACTGTTGATTCATATTTAGAAGGTAACAAGGAGATGAGCAGCTGTCCTCAGATTATGTCAAGAAGAAACTACAAGGAAGCCATCTGATTTTCTCATGTGAGAGAGTATCGTGTTTACTGGATATGGGAGAAACAATAGTTGACATATTTCTTGGCTTCAGTAGTGGTTTTCACAGAGTCTTCTATGACACTCATTTGCAAACTACTGAAGCCTGATGCTCAGGAAACTTACAAGGTGTAATATTGTACTACATTGCTCTGAAAAAGAACGGGCACAGAATAGATGTCAAACCAGTTGCCCTGAAAGGCTGTGTAGCACAGGACTTTTTACAGAGGTCACCTGGGGTTTGATACTATACAATTACTGACAGAACATTACAATCTATGGCATATGCAATATGATATTCAATTTTATATGTATTAAATTCTAAGTACATTTACACATTACACAAACCTGTTAGATATGCTGCAGGAATGTTGAAGGGCAGGAGTCAAACCCAAATAGCCATGATAAACTATAAAAATGGTCTGGATAAAAGTTGGATGCTATTAGGTTGTGGGATGACCACATTTAGGTGCAAAAAAATCAACTGCAAGTGTGGAGGATGGGGAACAAGAAGTGGCTGCTTTCTGGAAAAAGATCTGGGGGTGGGGGAGTTACAGTGATACAAAAACTGAATGTGAGCCAATAATGTACTGCTGCAAACAGGCAACATACTGAGGTGTAGGAGGAGGATAGCTGTGTGGAAGATACCTGGAGAAATCCTCCTTCTGTTGCTGGCACACAGAAGACCTCAGCTGTAGTATTTTGCCTAGTTTGAGGCAGTCCCCTTCTAGGAGGAGAGGGAAAAGCCAATCGAAGAAATTTTAGGACAGAGCAGCTGAAAAACAAGGTGTGCAGGAGTTCAGCCAAGGAGCTGCTGGTACTCAGTCTGGCAGAGTGAGACTGAGAGAGTGTGTCTGTCCCTTCAGTTACGTTACATCAAAGGTGGTGGCAGACAGGAAAGGAGCAGTCTGATGTCTGTCCACAGTGAATAGATCCAGGAGGAGACCTTAACCTGCAGTAAAGGAGCTTCAGACATGAAAGAAACCTTTCTAATCATGAGGAGGGGGAGATACTAGAGGAGACTGCCAGGGAACAGTCAGGGGCCTGTGTCATCTCTCCTGGAAGATTGCCAGGGTGGGTTAAAGTAGCTGCATGAGTTTGGTCTCTCAATAGAGAAGGTAGAAGAGAGGCTGGGTGATCTTGCAAGCTCCTTTCCTCCCTGTTGCCTGTGTTGCTCTGGCCCTAGCCCTGGCAAAGCAGGGTTTGTGTTTTCCTGAAAAGCTGTCACCTGCTCAACTCCACAACAAGACAGCTCAACCCAAGAATCACCCACCTGGTGCTGTTGGGGCACCATTACAGCACCAGACTTTGGACATCATTCTAATATTACTATAGGCATTACCTGCTCCTGTTAAATGAACAAGGTCTCTAGCGCATCTTTCATGGTGCTGCAGAGCAGCTTTACATCAGACTAGGCTCTGACCTTTTGGATCCAGGCAAGTGGTCAGGCTCTGAGCTTGGTGTGCTTTCATGTCTGTTGTCCTTGTGAAGCTTTGTGTCTGTTAAAATTAGTACTCTAACTTCTGCTAAGTTTCCAGTTTGCAAGGTGTGAGGCTTCTTTAGCATGCATGTCTCCAAGCAGTACTATAGAAGAGCCCCAGTTTTGATGTAACTTCATTTCATATAATGAGTTTTATCTTTCTTATGTCTTACTTTTTAAGTATCCCTGGCTACATCCAAGAACAGCTGAGGGCTCAGAAATAGTGTCCTGCTGAAGGGTTACAGTGGAACATCTCTGTGAGTGTTTGGCTGCACCTGGAGTAGCTTGCACCCTGTCTCTGAGTGCTGTACAACAATCTGCTGTCATTTGAGCAAATATCACTCAGTGGTTCAAAGGGGCAAATATCACTCAGTGGTCACATTTTAACTGATAATTTAAAAAATATTTTCATCCTATAAAAGCTGGTCACAACTCAGTAAAAATGGAATTGTTTTAAGTAGAATTATCAGCAATGCTTATGTGCTTTAAACAAGAAGAAGGGTGGATTCTAAGGGTATAAGGTGGTAAATTGTTGTGGTCTTGTGCCCAGTCTGGGACGTTAATTGTGGTGGTCTTCCTGCCCAGCCTGGGACGCCACAAATGCTGGGATCTCCTTAACCCCAGGAGACCCCGCAATATGTAGAAAAGTCCAGGTTTCCGGCCCGTGCTGTTGAAGGAGTAGTCTGGAGTCGTTTGTTGGTGTTCTCAAGGCAGTTTATTAATTCCTTATCAAAGATAGATTTCTCTGCCCTGCCAGGGTTGACACAGAACGCGTCCAGAGACACACTGTGCCCGCCCTGGGTGAGCTGTAATCTTTTATACTAAAAACTACGTATTAAATGTTTACAGTTAAGTACCAATCTATGCCCCTCACATTACCACGTCCAGATCTGTGTCAAACCAATCCAAAAGTGCCAGCATCACCAAGAAGATGGAGGTGATGAAGAAGAACATAAGATAACATGCCACGTGTAAAAATCCTCCATCTTGTGCCTCAGACCCCCCTGTACAGATCTCCAACCCCCCTGTACAGGGCCCTAAACCCCCCTGTACATACATTCAAATTACCTTCTTTTTACTTATAACTACTACTATTTTACTATCTAAGTTTTTGTGACCTGAAATTCCTCATACAAAGTTGACAACCTGTTCCATGGGTTAGAATCAGAGTTACAGGTATTTTTAGTATCATTCCAGGGTCTCTGACACCTCTGGCAAGGCTGAAAAGCCTCCTGACCGGGTTTTGGGTCAGCCAAAGGCATCATAGGAACCCCCTGGGTTCCAACAGTAAATGACATAAAACTTTGTGCAAGGAACTTCTGATGGCATTTCAATTCAGATCTGTGTTGACAACAAAAGGGTTAGTTCACTTGGCATCTTTTATCTGCCTTCAGCTTTTGTATAGGCTCAGTATCTACTATTACCTCTGCCTTGCTATTATGAAGCTGAAGAAAAGTTTTATAACATGCATAGAATTGGCTAAGCAATGCACTGACATTTTTAAGAACTGTATAGCAAAATTATTTTAGAGGCATCCCAGGTGGTAATTATGTAGTCAAAAATCACTCCACTAAAATTAAAATGAATCTTCATCTGTGAGGCAACTTATAAGTGAAGAAGGCTCCATTAGTTCATTGTGCTTCAAAGCCTACAGGTAACAGAATTTTTCACAAGGAATTTTAAACTTCATTGCAAAGGATTTGGGAATAGTAATTTTTACTCTATTTGCAGGAAATACAATAGTACTAGATAAAAATACATGTTCAAGAAAGAATGTCATGTAAAAATGGTCTTTTTGTCAAATTCCTTAGTACAAAATTAGTGGCTTTTTATGTCATTTCAAATCCTACATTTGTAGGAAGGCTCCTAGTGCTGGCAAGAGACCCATTCTGCACGTCTCCTAACCCTGATTCCCTCCCTGATTTCTCTTGGTCCTTATACATTTTTATTAGCTTATGCAAGCTTATTTACACACTGCATATTTTTCAGCCTTAAAATTACTTTTGTTGCAGTCAGTTGCTCAAAAGGTCTATGTTGAACGCATGTCACTAGAAATGGTCTGCTTTGCCAAGGGCTGTGCAAGTTAACAACCTCATGGGTAACCTTCAGCTCTGGGATTATCTGCAGTTTTGTTTGGAAGGGTTGCTCTACCTTCCTTGTCATTATTTTTGCAACTTTTTCTGAAACAGATTACCCTGGGATAATTGTGCAGTGTTCTACATTTTGCTGTACCCTGGCAGATCTTCCTTCTTGCCATAGTGCTCCCTAGGGAAATCAAGAATGTTAATGATGTTAGGTTTAGAATATCATTATGACTATATTTTGTAGAGATTACAAGTATGACTGCTACTGTATTAATACTTATGATGACTGATGTCTTGTTAAATATATATATATATATGTGAGGTTTTTTTCAAATGTGGGGAAAAGTATATACACAGAAGGAGAGAGAGGCAGAAAAAATCCTTCTGTCTATTCACTTTGGTTTAGTATTCTGATTACTTTCCCATGTGTAAGATAGAGACTTTTAATAGACTATATTTATTCTCTAGATTTGTTTTTTGTTGTTGATTTGGTTCTTGCGGGGTTGTTTGTTTGCTGGCTGGGTTGTGGGGGAGAGGGATGCTTAGCATGCTTCTTTATTTTTTTCATTTTAAAAAAGATGAATTTTCTTTGGAAGCCAGGCAGCCTGATCCATGTTGTATATGTATTTGGTACCTAAGGATTTCCCTGCATATCAGGAGAGGAGTGAGCCCCACAGGCTTCAGAACAGATTTGTCCTGAGTTATACTAGAACCAGCAGTGCCATTTCTCAGCTGTTAGAGGAGAAGCAGGCATTTGCTTTCATTAAATACTACACCTAAATAATACTCAGCATACTGAAATATTTGTGAATAGCACAAAGTTTACCAGTTTACCACCTGCTAGAAATGTTTTTTTTCCAAATTCTGATTTTAAAATGTAATTTATAGATACTTTCAGTGAGGGCAATTATATGAGGATGTTTTTGTTCTTTCTGGGAGTTAATTGTTTTTACTATGAAATTTACATTCATGTTTTGGCATTTAGGTGTTGTTTGTATCTGGATGTAAGACTTGAAACAGTGGGTTAAATCCACAGCATATTTTAGAGCTACGTTTGCAGTGACAGCTTCATTTCCAGCACAATCTAAAAACCTTCCTATAATTATATGATGTCCTGTAAATAAGCTGTCTCCAGAAGGCTTTAGAGAATTAAATAACCAAGGCAATATAAGGTACAAAAAATAGTGCTGCAAAGACATTGTACTGCACTTGAACAAAGGTAACCAGATTAATTAAAAGATCAAAGATAGAGAGGAAATGGAGGAATGTACATTTTAAGGGATCTGAAATGAGACAGAGAACAAGTGAAATGAAAGACTTTTTTTGAAAAAAAGAAAAACCTTTGAATGGTAGATGAGATTGGGTGGCAAAAGGGTGTCAGACTCCCAATAGGTAGAGCTGCCCAGGAAGCTGAAGTAGCCCCAGAGGCGATGCAGCAGGGGCCAGAATTGAGAGAAGCAGGGACAGAGTGCCAGGAGGCCAGGGCTAACTCCTGACAGAGGTACCTTGGACAGCCACTGAGGACTGCAGGAGGGAAAAGCCAGTTTTATTTTCTGTGCTACTGCCCAAGCCCTGGAAAGGTGGCCTGTGGGCAAGACAAAGGGATGTGTAGCAGCACCATTTCAGGTTGAGATGTCTTCTCAGAAATAAAGTTGCACTCCACCCCTTCATGCCCTGGGCAGAGCAGCAAACTCCAGCTCTCCCCATCTTGGGACTGATTTGGCCCTCTGTTGTCTCAGCCCAAGGTTACAACACTGGTCAGTCAGGGCTGCCCATTCCTGTCAGCAGCTCCTTGCAAGGTCTTTGCTGCGTGTGATGGCATGTTTCTTCTGAATAGTGGTCAGTGAGACCCCCCAGGATGACAGTGCCAACTTCACATGTTAAACATGTCATTTGGAATTGAGCTGGCAAACAGGATTTGTCATTAATGAGAGCAGAGCATCTGTGGAAAACAGGGATACTTGCTATTATGGTCACTTGTCAGTGATTCATTACTTTCGTTTTTCCTTGTAAAAACTGCAGGTCAAGATTATTATACCATCAGCATGATGTTTGTTAGTATGAAACCATAAATGTCTGCATTCTGAGAAAATTACAGCATGTCAGCGGCACTACATGGTCTGTTACAATGTGACATTGCTTATAGTGTAACTCTGCTGAGGAAAATTGACTCTTTGGGAATGAAGAGTTATTAATAAGCTCCCAAAAAGTCTCTTAATAAAACATACATAATAATTATCAGGGACTTTGCTTTTCTTTCTTTTTCTTTGCATTTTCCCTCTGTTTCTGGGGAAGGGGTCTGCCCCTCTCAGCTTTGAAGGTGGGTGACTTTCACAGGGGATGTGTAAGATAGACAAATCATCACCTTCACTGTTGTTTCTTCTTGTGTTGTTTCCTAAGCTGCCTTTTCTATTTCTCATGATTCCAGGTAAACCTGGTGAAGAGAATCTGTGGTGAATGGATTCTACATCTGTTCTTGCTTTTGCTCCAATGTGTGTAGTAATATTAATAGTAATTTTAATATTTAATATGAGAATGTTTATTCTTACTGTCTCTGACACTATATATTGCAGGCTCCAGAACTGGTAGAGACATGATAGTATTTTAATGCTTTCTATTGTCTTTGATAATTCCTTAGCAAATATAAAGGCAGGAAAGGAGAAATTTTCTATTACTAAAAGTCTGGGAAGGAAAAATGAGAACTAAAGAGAACTAAGAATGACTTACAGAAGTGAAAGACAGCAGAGGAAAATTTAAGCCCACTTTTTTTTTAATAACTTCAAAATTCCTTGTATTGTATATGTAGAAATAACATTTTCATCTTTCCCAGCAAGGAAAGAAAATTGATATTTTTCTGTGAGTCAGGTAACAGTGTGCCCCTGAATTAGCTGTCTGCAGAGGTGTTGGATGCATAGCTGCAGTGCCATCCACTGAGACAGACACAGGCTGATCAGTCAACCCACTTTTTCTGTAAGATCTATTTCTCCCTTCAAGTGGTATGCAGGTTGCTGCAGGTCGCTACAGTTTTCTATTTTCATTTTTGTCTTTGCAGGATGGGTGGGGTTTTTTTGAAAACGTTTACTCTTTTGTTGAGGCTAGAGGTTGCTAATGCTTCCCAGATCAACCCAGACAAACTCTAGGCTTCAAGTTCCTCTAAATAAGTTCTCAAAAACCTACCACTTCTAGTTCATCTTTCTGAGTAAAATTCCTTCTATCATCTTCAACTTTCTCTGCTGGCTTGCATTGAATTGGGGAGCTTTGCATTGGCCCTCCATGGGGCTGAATTAGAGAACAACCAAAGGAGAGCAACAAAGATGATGAAAGGGCATTTGGTCTGTTCAGCCTGGAGGAGACTGAGGGGAGACCTCACTACAGTGAGGGGAAGTAGAGGGGGCAGGCACTGATATCTTATCTGTGGTGACCAGTGACAGGACACAAGGGAATGATCTGAAGTTGTGTCAGGGGAGGTTTACGTTGGATATTAGAAAAAGGTTCTGTTTACACATGGTATTTCTAGGCAAAGGATCAAAATGCATTTGCATAGGCCAGGTCTTAGAATGTGAAGGAGTCACGTGCTGTGTTACATGCTTCCTGCCACTGAAAGTGAACAGCCTCTTTTCCCAATATGATGTCTTTTCCCAATATGATGAATCCTGCCTCTGCTTTTTTCTTCAATTTGCACTGCATGATGCCAGCGTATCTCATTCCCTAGGGCGGGTAAACTGATATACTAATTTGCTTTTCCCTATCCTTTCTCATGAGATGCTGTTCATCTCAGGATGTCATTCCATAATTCTGCTGGGAGAGTGCTCAAGTCACCTCAGACAAAATCCAGTCTTGCAGGGAGGCCTCATCTCTCAGCAGATGGAAGGAGATACAGGGTGTAGATTTTGCCCTTTGCAATCTGCACAGTCATGCAGTGAAAATTTTTGAGTACCTGTAAGAGCAGCTAATTTTTAGGATTAACAGTGTGGCAATGTAGAAAGTACATGCTGCTTGGTATTTCTACTGCCACCAATGAGCAAGAGGCATCAGTTTCTGTATAAAGCCTTGTGTTTCATCAGGACTGCTGTTGCGTGTGTTGAGTTAGTGGTTCTGGGCTAAGGCTGCCATGCTTGGCCTCTCTGGGATAGTGGTTCAGTACTGGTTAGTTCATGGGTGAGCTCTTCACTAGTACTAGTCATGAAGTAATATGATTGATTACTGGTTTGCTTGGTTATTTATTAACCCAGACAAATATCTGGCCAGTGACTATCCCCACTGTTCACTGGCATGTGCTAGCTGCCTTGAGCACCCTCAAAGTCTGCTAAGCTATGCGAAGGAGATGGAGGTGTAACTGATTGTTATTTAAGTCCTTTTGTCTCATTGGTCTGAGCATTTCCTGGATGACTTGTCTGGTGTCTTTTACATGTCCTCAGATACCTGATATTTGATGGATAGATGGACCCATCCCCCCTTGGTGTTCTTCTCCATATACTTGTAAAGAATTGCGTGTAACTTACTATTATGTTCCCTGATGGTCTCTACCTCAGCTCTATTTCTCCTGCAAGTGTCCTTCCTGAAGCTTTGACACTTGGTACAGTTTACACTTCATCTCTAGACCCTGGCTGGTGTTTAAAACAGATTGAAGTTAGCGGTACTTATGAAATCTCTATCAAATATACTGATGAGCCTCATTGCCTCTCAATATGATGGGACCTGTAAATGCCACCGGAAGTGATAATTTTTCTCCTAGGGTAAACAGGGTGTTGTGTTTTTGGCAGGTTCTAGATAGGACTTATTCCTACTCAAAAGGAATTTATATTCAGAAGTTTGATCCCAGATTTTAGGACTGTGAAGCCTTCCAGCCTGAGGCTCTCCTCCCTGAAAGCAGGCTGTTGACTCTCTCAGTAGGTGTGATTGCATCACTGTCAGACCATTCTTAATGACTCCTCCGTGGTTAACACAATCAAGTGTTTCAGGAACCTTGGGCTGCATAGAGAGAAAGCAGAAGACTTATTGCTTGAGCTCTAATCACCCAGCACCTTGAGGGCACCATCTTGCTGTCATCTGCCAAAACTGCTCTCAGACCTTGGCTTACCCTGCACTTCTGCCGTACAACGTGGAGAATGTCCCTCATGTCTACTTCTGCAGACACTGAAAGGCGGTCTGCTCTTTCACAGCTATCCTAGGGGCCATATATTTCTGTAGCAGCCACAGATTGCCTTCGTGACCTATTAATAATGCTTGGCCACCGTTCTTCAGGCTAATTGTGCCACTTAGCAGTGCTGCAGATTACATTTCAGTGATTCCCCAATCCAGCTAGAAAACTAATTTGCAAATTTAACAGCTAAATTGCTGGCAGCTTGTTCTGGTAGTGCTGAACACCTTGTTCTTTGCTACATTCACACTGTAGCTCACTCCCATCTGGAAATGACGAGGTAGGTACAGCTATGGTCTGGATTGGGAAGGAAGAGGTTGACCAGTCACACCGTCCAGTGCTAATGAGGAAACACTGGCAGAAGGGAATAAGCTGTATTTTTTCTTCTCCCTTGACAAGCAAATTCATTCCTCTTTTCTCATTTCTGGGCTCTCTCAGTTTAAGCCAAATCTCCTCATCCTGTGCCATTAACACACCTCATTTTGAGTTAGTCCCAGAGTGGCCTTCCCATCTGGAAGTATTTATACATATTTAGGTTGTGTGTCTGAGTGCTGCCTTGTAAGCTGGAAACATCCACCAAAGTTTTGTCTCTGATAAAATGATTCTTTTATTTTTCCGAGGTTATCTATAGCACAGAACTTCCAAGTTTATAAAGTTAGTATTTATTTATTGTGCTGAGTCTTTCCCTCTTTTTTGAGAGTAGGGTAAAACAATCCAGCACCTGTTTTTAGTCCCATTCTGTGCAAGAACAAAAATTGTCCAGAACTTTTACTGTGTGTTCAAATGTTTCAGACACTATATTCAGCCACTGTGTTCTCACTTGCTTTTTACCTTCATGTCTGGGTGGGAAAAGTCCTTGGAAGACATCAGATAACATCTTAAGGAGGGAAGGGAAATCACAATATGATGCTGAGCTGGCTGCTGTGTCTGGCTGTGTTGGCTCAGGGATTTCCCAAGCTGGTTCTCCAGTCACCTGCCCCCAGTGCCATTCTCTTTTCCTCTGTGTGCTGGGTTTCCTTGAATTGCTTTTTGTTTTAGTGCAAGAAGCTGGTACTAACATATTGGTGATGTCATGAGGGTAACATCATCAGCTTAAGCAAGGGTGATGAAACAGAAGGTTCAGCTAAACCCACTACATTTTGTTTATTTGGTTCATTTAGCCTTTTATTAGATGAAAAACACATTCCAACTTCAGGCTCCAAAGAATTCACAAACACACTATTTAAGATCACTGTACTGTTCTGCAACTTGTTCATGTTGAGTAAATGAGAAGCAAATCATTGCCTAAAGAAAATCCCAGTCACAAGAAAGGACAGAGACACAAGATAAGTAAAGGAAAAATACAGGTGGAAAAAAAAGGTACAAAGCACATAAATGATGTTTCACTACTCTTTGTAGCTTAACTTACTCCTGAACACAAAATTAACCTCAGCTTTCAAAGACACATCACGGAATGATTTAAGTGCGGTCAATCTCAGCTTTGTTCTGAGCTCTGTGCTCTGTGGAAACCTTCAGCAACTTCTCTGCTATGACTACATAAGGAGACTGAAACTCCTAAGCATGAATTTCTGGAGTGTGGCTTGTCTCTGTAATTCTTACAAAGACCTTTACTCAAGAGAGAGTATGGAGAATAGTTGCAGTTTAACCTAACTACATTCTCTATAAAGATTAGTGGATAAAAGAATGAACGTTTATATTAATGGCAGAGATGAGAGCCTTGAAATGATTGTACCAGTCTAGCTGTTTGCAAATTGAACTCCAGTTTTCCCCTTTCTCAGAAAATGGATTTTTCATTGCCTAACTCTGTGTGCTGAAAAACACAGGTCTCTGGAACAGTAAAAGTAAACAGAGTTTTCTGTAGGGAACGTGCCATTGCCAACAGGTGTGATCTATCCCTGCAAGAGGAGGCAAAAAGGCATGGGGATCACTGACTTAGGAGTAGCATTGCTGCTCTGGGTTCTGGGAAATGAGATAGTGACTGTTTCCTAGTCTCTTTGCATTGTGTTCATACTTGTAACTCTGATGTCATGCAGATAATTTTTTTCCCCCAGAAGTTTTAACAGGAAATTACAAAGCATATGGATTTACTAAACTTTATAATAATGGCAAAGAAGCAATAGTAATTATTTCTGTGTTCTGCCTTTTTTAAAAAGGTGTTTTCTTTCATTATCATCATGATCATGAGTGTTGAGTGTGAAATAATTCTATATAATTTAGAATATCTTACATTTAGCATGACTAATGTGGTAAGATCAAGTAAAGGGGCTTTCTTGGATAGTCTTTCAAGGTAAAATGAGTAATACCCAGGCACTGCACCACATAAGTCTTAGCCTGGTTTTCCTTCTATTGGTTTAAACCAAAGAGCTTTAAGGTTAAGCAGGTCTCTAAAACAAATTTGATTCTTTGTATTAAAATCAACTCTGTCTATGTCAGAGTTTTTAATTGTGCGTGTACGGATACTTTTGCCCAGAGAAATAAAATATTAAACACATAATGAATAATTCAGCTGTCTCACAGTACTGTGATCTTTATGCGAATAAAGAAGCCATAAATTGCCTGGGTATTGAACTGGCACAACATTTCCCAGTTTAATTTGCCGGTGTTTTCTGCAGTAACAGCTTATGCAGAGGCAAGTTGGATGATGTAATGTTGAAAATTGTATGGTTTTTAGAGAAGAAATGGAACTTTTCCATCCCCCAATGAAGGAACAGAGCTGTGCAGTTGTCTGTTCTCTGACAGCTAAAACATCTGTGTGGACAGCCAAGGTTTAATGTAGCTTTGCACATCACTGGGGAGAGGAGAAGTCAATAGATGGATGGAAACACCCGTGTGAAATTACTTCTTGAGTCATGGAAATAAAATGGACAATGCCTTAGGTAAAGAGCTTTTCAGTAGTGATCTTTGGTTTCTAGGCTATTTCTTCGGGGATGAATTTCACTTCTTTCTCTTGCCACACAATGTTCATATCCCTAGCTGACTCTGCTGGGTTTTCTATTGAGCTTCACCTACCCTGACCATTCCTTCTTTGCCTTTCCTCTATTCTATCACTTGTATAACCTAGCCTGTTGGCTGCAGTCTGACCACTGGAAAATGTTGCCCTTTTTTTCCTTCAATTCTTTTGCCTATTTTTCTTTCATTTTTAGGTAAAAAATAGATGTTTCCAAAATTTTTCTGAATATATCTCTGCTGCTGAAATTGCAGTTACATAGAGGTTATGTCCCTTAATCTTCAGGATTAAGGTGGAATTTTCTTTTCCATTTGTCTTGCTGAGAACTGAGCCCTAGCACATTTCTTCTTTAAAGAAAAAAACTTTAAAAAGGGAGAATTTCACTTTTAAAATTTATCACCATGGTAACCTTTACAGTGAGTTTCCAAACATAGGAAGTTGCCTTTAAGAAGCATCCTCAGCTAGGAGAAAGGTGAGTTTTTAAAGCTTCTAGCAATGTTCCTATAGAATATAAGGTTTTACAAGAATCAGTTTGAGGGAATTTTATATCCAAAAGGAAGTTAAATGATCCTGGTGATTTAAATTTTTTTTGTAAGGATGCTGCATGCTAACTAATCTCATGATAATGATGGCTTAAAATAGACTTGGAAAACTAGATAGAGCCTGTTGGTAATAATTGTGATATCACTAGATTTCATCTAAGTAGATATTTAGTTAACAATTTGCCAACATTTCTCTCACACTTAAAATATTATTTTTCTTTTTTCTACTTCTAGACTGCCTTTTCATGCATATTCAGAATCTTAGTGAGAAATATTTTTAAAATTGGAAAGTGAGGTAACAAGATAGAGCAGGTGAAGACAAGTTGTTTATGCATTAGAAGAAGAAAATCCTTCACACATTAAAGTTCAGTGAAATCTAACTGTAACAGTCATATCTTATTTCTCTCAGTACTCAGCTGGATTATTTTCTATCCTATTTTTGGTATGTATTAGATCCAAGGAATATGTAATTTCTTTTCCCACTGGAATTTCCCCAGTGAACATATTGTACATCAGATGAAATCGTGACATTTTCCCTGAAACGGTAACTCTGGTGTGTTGTTCTGAAATAATCAAAATAAGAGCATTTTAAAATTAAACTTTCTATGTCTGAAGTAGTTGTGGGACTAGGAGAAGGAGCTTATACCTAGAGAACTTCAGTCTCCGGGCAGATTTCAGATTTTCAGGTAGGAGGCTGATGGACCGGTAAAAGAAAGCCACTTTTTATCAAATTGCAAAAACACCACGGAAAACTGAAAAAAAAAGCAATCCGGTTGGTTCTACCAAGGTTGAATATAATGATCCAAAAGTGCACCAGGGTGTGTGGGAGTGCTCCCACACTGCATGTAGGAAGCAGGAGGGCAGGTCAGAAGAGGACTTTCTTTTCTCCTTTCATGCAATCTGTAATTGTGAGGTCTTGAGCTGCCCACAGGAAGCTGCTGAGCCACACAGCCAGAGCCTGGAGTGGGTATGGTGGGCTTCGTCAATGAGCTCACCACCTAGGTTCATCTATTTAGCTGTACAACCACAGTGGTATTCCACTTGTTCCCTGCTTGAAAAAAAGCAAGCTGGTTCTGCTGTGATTAGGGCTAGCTGATACTGTAAACACTCCAGTACTTCTCTATGCATTGCATATCTGGAAGAAACAGATTATAAAGCACCTCTAAGCAGGTGGAAGTTTTAGAAAGACTTTTAAAAATTTATTACATTAATGTAGCAAGTCATTTAAAGGTGACAGCCTTAAGTTCAATACCTGAGTAGCTCAATTAAAAATAAGCACAGTTAAAAATAAGCTCAATTACTGCATTACTCATGTTGTGTAATATCTTCAGGAAAGTTTAACTTTTAAAGCAAACTTAGCAATAAAGCTATTAAGGCTTATCTGAAATGCATGCTCTTTCGAGACATTTCTGCCATCATGCAGTGGTATTTTTATTTCATGTGAAATGTAGGTAAGTAAAAGATTGCCTTTTGTGCTTTTGTAATGGAGGATAGGATCAGTGTGATCTGAAGGGCTGTTTTTTCTTATATGTACAGGGTCCTGTGAAGAGCTTTATATTCAATTCTAAAGTCAGCTGAAGCTTGACAAGGTGTTAGGTCAGCAAGCAGTTCAGCAAGCAGTACATTTGCAAAATACGATTGAGGCATGGGGTGGTGTCTGCAAGAAAGCTGATAGCGAGTGGGTCATGCCAAGTGACTGCAAGTTGAACAAGAATCTTTCAAAGAAGAAGTGACTGTTGTGAATTACTGTGGCCAAGTTTCTGAAAAATTGGCTTACGGATTGACCATATGCAGGTTGGCAGATGTTCTCCTTCCCCAACCCTTTTGATAAATGAGATCGTAGCTGGGTCACAATCTTTCTCACACTATCCATCAGCATGTAGTAAAACCTAGTGCATAACTGTTTGTATTGAGAAAATCATGTTGTCCTGCATTTACAGACAATACATGTTCATTTCTATTGAAAGTATGAACAGTAGACTTTGTGCATCATAAATAAAAATTACAGTTTTAGAATAAAGGAGATGAGATTAAATGAGCTGTGCCCTAGCACAAGGAGAGGAAAAAAAGAATTTTCATACATTTATAGTATCTTGCTCTTGTGAAAATGAGAAAGAAAGCAGATAAGGATTTATCACTTCGCATGAATTAAGAACATATATGGTCTTTGTATTCATTGAGTGTGAATTTAGAGTCAGTGAAAATTATCACTGAATTCTAAATTGCAGATATTCAGAGACTGGATTGAATTAAATGCTTCGAGATATTTTCTTTTGATTGAAGATAATATAAAAAACATTTTTACATATATCATTAAATTCCAAGAATGAAAAACAATTATGAAACTGATAGGGGCACCAAATATCTCAAGCACATTTGGACAACAATTTTTAGGATTTATGAATCTTCATGCATCATCTTTGTATTTGGCCTCATGTTTTGGTTCTGATATATTTATATCAGAAATATAAAATGAATTGTTAACTGGAAGACTTGAAAGAAAAATAAAGATAGTCTCAGTATTGTCAATGATGAAACTGTTTTTATCTTGACTGGCTTAGATTTACTTTTTAAAAGCCCCATCATGGAAAAATGCATTTTGAGAGGAGTAAGTTTCCAGAGTTGCAAAGCAGAAGCAAACCCAAAACCTAACAGTTTTTGAAAAAGAGAATGTGTCACAATCAGTTCCTTGTCGTGGCTTGATCACTGAAGGTGTTATTGTCAGAAGTCATTAAATGAAGACCATGAATGACCAGTTTTCAGCAAGGAGAGGTGCCTCATAAGGAGATTGAAAACATGAACATTGTCTGGAATTAGAGAAAATGCTAACAGATTATATTCTTAACTAATATTAATTTTCTCACACTTTTATCCACTTCAGTTCTAACTCATCTACATATTTGACTTCTAAACAGACAGTATGCTTTATTGATTGAAGCACCAAAATCATATATGGAAATTTATTCCCAGATTTCTGTTCATGTAATTGTAATTATGATTGCTATGATTCATCAAAAGCCTCTTGTTAGCTGGCTCATATTGCTTTGTAAATGAAGAAAAATATTTCTGGTTGGTAGTTAACTACTCATAGAAATTTAACAAGAATATTATTTCTAAACCCAGAATTTCAGGAGTTAGAATTGTGTTCATAAAGGATTAGAAGAATTGTGTTCATAAAGGATTAGAAGAAAGAGATGAGTCCAGTGGGACCCATGGTTTGCATTTTGATTCTGTAGATCAGATATAACGTGAAGAAGTGCTCCTGGCACTTTCTTTCAGGGAGTTTATAAAATAACTTTATGAAGTTATGTCTTACTAGGCACCCCCTCTGAGAAGGAATGAGACAGGTTGATTGTTTGGTTATTTTTATGTTGTTGAGACCTGGGTTATTTTTTTAACAAAAATACATTTTGCATGTAGAAGGCTTGATATTATATTTGTTTGGGGTTTTTTTCCCACTGACCAGCTGCCCATCAGTTTCTTTAATTGCTCTACTAGTAGACAGTCCTCTTGATTTCTCAATAGAATGCTGCCTGTGTATTTGAGGGTTTTTTTCGTGGATGTTGTATCATCATGGGAGCAGAGTACACCACCACTTTTAATTTTTCGGATACTGTGTGTTGCTCAAAGACAGACCCAGTTACAACATGCTAAGATCTTCTCAGAATCACTTCAGGATTTTATAGGCAGTTTTGGTGATGAAATTTTAGTTTAGGATTTGTCCATAAAGATTGTGTTCTACACACCTTTTGGTGAAGCTACTCAACTGTCGACAAAATGGTACTTGCGAAGAGAAACTGACTCTCTGCCTGAACTGTCTGTTGCTTTGAATCCTCAAAACCACTGTGACACTCAGGACAAATTTAACATCATTGTCCGACTGGAATGCTCTTAAAATATAATTTTCAGTATACTTGCAATACTTCCAAGTGTAACTTACAGATATTTGTAATATTTTTTACAAATGCAGTAAGATCTTTTTTTAAATTCTTTTTTACTTTCACTGGGTTTTTTAAATGAATGAACAGTAATGGGACATTGAGTGTCAGGGTTATGAGTAAAGACAGGAAAAGTTTTATGAAAGAATATTAATGAATGCCCTTTCACTTAGAAGATGTCAATCACAGGAGCTAAATTTGGGCACAGGTTTCTTTTATTGTAGGCTCTTTCTATGATCAAGCTGCTTTAGGAGGATTCAGAAAATTTGTCTCTCTTCAGCGCTCCTTAAAAAGTAGGAAAATTAAATTAATAACCAGTGTTTTATGCAGTGCATAAAACATACCTGAAAATCTATCTTGCATACTTGGCATGTTTTTCTGAATTGCTAACATGTGAAAAATTATTTATAAAAGAACAGTAGGCCTTGCCCTTGCACAAGGCTGATTTTCAGTAAAGGAGCATGGACATTCTTTTACAGAAACAAATCTGTTAGAGATCTTACATCCTACTACTGTGTCTTTATAGTGCTCTACCATTTCTTCTCATTCTGCTATAAAGAGCTCAAGAAATTCAAATTATATTTGTGAGTAGAGAGTCTTTTTCCATCTTTGTGGAGTCTGCCAAATTCAGACAATCATTTGGTGGCTACTGTTGTCTTTCAGGCTACTGTTGTCAGCAGAAATTCAGTCTAGCTCAGAAGAATAAGCCAGACCTGCACTTTGTTCTATTCAGATAATCATAAGCTGAGAACAATCAACAGGGTGCTTGTGAGGAACATATGTATAAACATGGCAGGTTTATGTATTCTTTTCAATGGTATTTTGTTATTGTTACTGGTCTGAAGTATTGCCAGAAAGATGAGGTGGCAGATGAACACAGACGTTCATTGGCATCTGCTGCACACTACATCTACCATCTCTTCTGGGGATTAGCTTCACTTTATGGCCATTTAGAAAGCTTGGCACCATGGGCTTTATTAAAACCAAAATCATTACTTCCCAACAGGGAGTGTGCTGAAAACTAATGATGCACAAAAGAAAGATAAGTAGTACACATACCTCAACATTTCTGGTAAAACAGGCCCTTGTTAATATGTCTGCCATGGAAGAGCCTGATCCAGACACAGGTGCTGCAGCAAGCAAGGCTGTGGAGGCTGGTGCTTCTTCCCTGCAGAGCAATGCCCTTCCAGGCTCTGATGGAACCTACTACAGCACAACCTTCCAGCCCATATGAGAGCCTTCCCCAGGACAGGTGGGGCACTTCTAGGCCTCCACCTGGTGAGGATCCACCATCAAATCCTGCACACATGAGATGCTAAAGCCTGCGGCATATCCAAAATGGACAGTTGTTTCAGAGGGCAAAAAACCCTCTCAGGCATTGGAGTTGACCCAACACATGTGACCTGTTTGCTCAGATACATATCTAACCGGATGCATTTTTACTTTAAAAACATTTTAGTGAAATTTATACTTTGCTGCAACATTATCTAAAAGATAATTTTTCCTATTTGGTGGAGGGAGGATCAGAAGTAAATTTCGTTGTCTTAAGGCTGCCCCTGAAGATATTGGCTGTGTAATTTTGATGATAATGTATCATCAAAAGTAAAAGTCAATTGATAGTTGACAAAGCTAATTGGGAGCATGGAGGATTTAGACACCAAGCCTGTAAAAGGCCTCATATCTGGGGCTATAGCACAGGCTGGATGAAGGCAGGGAATCTGCTGCTCAAGGGTGCCCCAGAGAGTATGACCAGGCCCTGGCACTAGAACAGCAAGAGGGCACTGAAGACAGACCAGTCCCCTGGAATGGGGTGCAAAAAGAGGAAGTTAAGCCGATTTGCTGCACTGAAAATCATTGCTATACGTGCCATGGAGCAGACACATCCAGACGTATCCTAAGATACCTTCTTTTCCCATCTGTGAAGTCTCCTGAGGATTTTTGCCTGTTTCACAGATGATGTCTCAGATTGATTGCACTGTTCTGCATTATGGAGAGTATCTGATTAAATCAGATAAAATGAGACTTGAAGTATTTGCAATGTAGCAGTTGACATTCAGGCAGCAAATTAAAATGGGGGGGGGGGAAGAGAATTTGCTGCTTCTATATCTACCTGCACTTACAATACATCTGCATGATTAGTGCTGCTTTTCATTCCTTGGCCAGTAAAAAGCATCTGGGACTTGGTGCTTTGTTTCACAGAGCACTGAGGTTTGCCCCAATGTCTGTACCATGTATTACTGCCGTGTGTGCATTTACCTTTTATTCTATGGGTAAAAAGATCAAAATCAGTGCAAACAGGTTTAATGAGAATCCTCTTGGATTTGAAGATCAGAAAAATAGCTACTTCCTGAGAAAGAAAATTATTTTAAATGCAGTGCTTACCACAGGTGAAAGTAAGTTTTAAATCATCTCAGTGTTGAGTCTATTTTCAGCTAGTAAATGCTGTGCATATATAATAAAATGAATAACTGCCGCTTATAGTTTCCAAATCAATAAGACACACTTAAAGGAGACAGATTCAATCTTCAATTTTTTTTAATTTTCAATTTATTTTTTTTTAGGAAAAACTGCCTCAAAGAAAGAAATGTTGACGTGATATTTGTTGTGACAGAAACTGAAATATGAAGCTATTGTTTTTTGTACGATCCTACATTCATTCTAATGCAAGTCTATTCCACTTGATTATAGAAACTATGAGTCAAAATCCAGAATATCCAATCCACAGAAATTCTAATACCATCCTCTACTTTGAACTTATTTTGAGCACATTTCTACATAATGCTTAAAACATTTCTATCAGAATTTGCTTCTGGACAGTTGAAATATTTAATCTTGGTTGGACTTCTTGTATTCATTGTACTTTTTTAATAATATTTTGATTTGTTCTGGTCTCTGGTTTGAATGTTCATGATTTTAATT
The DNA here is from genome assembly GCA_013400315.1 of Bombycilla garrulus. Taxonomy (NCBI): domain Eukaryota; kingdom Metazoa; phylum Chordata; class Aves; order Passeriformes; family Bombycillidae; genus Bombycilla; species Bombycilla garrulus. The sequence goes on along the minus strand of VXBU01002791.1, from coordinate 102,324 downwards.
GTTTCTTACTATTTGTGTCATTAAGTAACATTAATTGATGATTGGCAATACAGATGGTGTTTCAGTAATTGAAATGATAATTGTTTCTTTGGCTTGCTCAGAGGTAACTGGATTCTATGTTGTAATTTGTATTTGTATTCTACTCAATTTGTTAGATTACATCTTCCAAAGCATCAAGTTTTTTTCAAAAAAAAAAAAAAAGGCAATATATTCCAGTCCATATAAGTTCAGAATCATTTGCTAAACAAAGTTTTCTGCAGCAATTTTTGTCTTTGGAGTTTTCTTTTCTGGAAAAAAGACAATTTTTTTGGTCATTATTTTAATTTTTGATATTTGATTATTATGATTATTTTGATAGAAAACACTTCACTGAAAATATTTTATCAGCCTCAGTTTTTGATTTCTATTGTGTTTATCAGATTTCAAGGCACAGTATTTTTCCTCGCTGCAATTTTCATACTGCATCAAGCAAAGGAACTTTTTTAAATGCCCCTTTTTTTATTTATTTTTTTTTTTCAAATTACTCTTCAGCATGCATGTGGTTCTAACACTAATGGAAGTTCAACAGGAACAATAAAGTAAATCAAAATAGACACTAAACAAACAGCGAACAGTAAAAACTATAACAACAAAAATGCAGGCAATCTACAAAAGAGTTCAGGCAGCTGGGATGGTGACAAATGACACTGGTTTTAGGCTGCAGGGTGAACTGAAGTAAAGTATATTTTGCACACAATTGTTAGGCATTTATTCCAGTAGCCTGGTAAGCATAAAGTATATGCACTCTACAGTATGTTTTTATACAGAAGAACCAAAGAATTAATTGTAAGACAGAAATAAAAGTACAAGACTTAAAAATTAATCCAATTAGGCACTTTGGAGGTGGAGAAAAGTTCCATTTATTCACCTGGGTTCATACAACTTGCATAGACATCACCTTGTGTTCAGCACCATGGTGCTACAACATGCCTGCAACAATCAGGTTGAACAACTAATGTTGAACCTTAGTTCAACAGCAACCCTAAATGCTTTATACTCACTTAGCTAAACTTTTCATACCAAAGAAAGACAAGTGGTTTTTCAGAGTGTCACATAGACCATTAAAGTAGGACTGTTATGGCTCTCTCCAATACATTTTCATTAGTTTGGGTTGTTATCTTGCCTTTCAGGGAGCATTATGGGAGCTTTTCAGTTATGCTAAAGAATCATTTTTGAATGTTTGCTTGTTGTAATTCAATAAACCACCTTCAGGGCTATAAAAACAACCCTAAGGCCTAAGGTGGGCATGATCTTTTTACTCATTAGCACTTTGACAGACTTAACACTGGTTCTGGATGCAGTTTTACCATGGGTAATGTAGCTACTTTTGTAGGGGAGAATAAAGCAAATCTAAAGCAAATCTGATCTAAAGCAAATAAGCGAGTGTAAACCTATATTCCCCTGGAATCTGTGTCCCTTTTCAACAGTTCATTTCTAAATCCATGCAGATAAAACTGAATAAAACTCAGTTCATCCAAAAGCCCCTTCTTCCTGGAGTCCTGGTTATAGTTCACATGTGTTTTTGATCCCACTTCAAAATGCAGATCCTAACATCACTGGTGACTTGCAGGCTTGGGATAATGCTAACCTCTGCCCCTTAAAGGCAGGCAATGGAAAAAAAGGTAATGCACTGGCAAGCAATACACCTTTGAGAAGATTTGTTTCTCCAACAGAACAGGCTGTACAGCAATGCTTGTACAGAAATGACAAACATGAGACCCAGAAAGCAACTGATGTGGGAAAAAGATGCAACACAGAAATGAGAAAAATAACGCATCATTGTTTCACACAGCCTTTGCTTGATATAGGGACTTCAAGCAAAGGGTTAGAAGAGAAAGTCCTGAGCCACTGAAAAAATGCCCAAAGAGCTTAAAAATATCACAGGGAAGCAGAATCCATCTGCAAGTATCTTAGGGCAAATGAAATTACAAGACAGAGAATAAAATGAGAAACTTCATTGTGTCACTGTGTAAATCCTTGGAGAAAGCACAGCCTGAACATCATGGACATTTCTGACGTTGCTTCTTGAACCTTTCTTAGTGTGCATTTCAGGTCTTCATCCCGTGAAAAAGGCAAGGAATATTAGAGTGACCAGGGATGATTTGAGATATACAACAGTTTATTAGTAAGGAGAAACAGTTTAAACTAGGTCTCCTGAGCTCAGGAATAGAGATAATAGAGGGGGGAGTATGATAGAGCTCTGTAGTATCATGGAGAAGGAAAGGGAAAAAGTAATTATTGATCTCTTTCAATACAATACTTCCATGGATAGCATGTTTACAACAAAAAAAAATGTTCTTCCTCCACCAACTGTATCTCTAAGCTCTGTGGTTTCTTTCCATGGAAAATTATATATTCTAAAAATGGATGTAAATTCAGAAGCAAACTGGGAAAAAATTTGATAAAAAAAATTAAAAAAAGAAGTGACATGCAGGGACCATCATCTGAAACTACTGCAGATTTTGGAAATCCTGTAACGTCTCCAATATTTGGGAGGAGGCAGGGTGGGAGGAGCAATCATGCAAAATCTCAGAAAACTGAACACATGTAGCTTGTCAGGATTTAGAGTATTAGCGTTTCCCTCCAGCCAGTGCAGTTCCTGGGAAATTCTGTAAGTAGTAGCTTTTCTCTTTGCTTACTTGAAGGCTTGCAGTTGTGAGGTGTTTCTTACATCTAATGTAGTCACAAATATTTCAGCATTTCCAAAGTTATACTTGAAGCATTATCTGATCTTAGATACGATTTCATAATCACATATTATCAGTGGCAAGGGACTTGATGCTGCACTTAAGAGATGATATTTAAACTACTGAGAACTGATTTAATCTAATATGATGTTGTAACATTTTTCACCAAGTCAAGGATGCTTTCTGGATGTATTTGTTACCTGAGTAATACATAGGGTAAGGAAAAAAAGGGGAGCTGCCTTTGGCTATGCTTTCAGGCATGTGTACAGAGGACAGCAGGAGAATTTTTCTCTCATGTTCCTTTGTTTCCACCTAGGATTCAGAGCAAGCAAAAGAGTCCCATCATGGCATCAAGCACAGCTGTTTCTCTGCTGAGTTTCAAATTAAACTGGGTTTGTGCGAGAAATATTTTTATATTGCTTCCCCTTCTGAAATCCCTTTTGTCAAGGCTATCTTTAAAATGTGAAAAAGCTGAAGCTGTCTGCAGAGCATCATTGAGTTTAATGGGAAATGTGGCAATTTCCACAAGGTGAGGGAAGAGTACTTAGCTTATTAAGGTGGACAAATTAGCTCACTTTCTCCTTCCCTGTGTATAAAACTTAAAAGGAACTAAATATCGAATTTTCCCATTTATATACTGCTCCTTAAAGCCTCATTTTCAGCTCTGTGCTCATGCTTACAAAGTGCTTCATTATGATCTTGCTTATCTGTGCCTTGGTGACTGCAGACCTTCCAGAGCTGCTTTACTTTTTGTGGCCCTATGTGATATTGCACCTGAGAGATTCTTCCTCACTCCTTTCTCTGTGCTCCCCTGTGCTCCCCTGGTCTGCTGTGAAAAGGGCCTTGAAAAAAGGGCCTACCTCAATCTGCTCCTAAGGCCCTCCACATAGGGCTGAAATAAAAGACACAGGTAGAAAAGAGAAACAGATGGAGTAATTGGTCTCCAACAGGAGCACTGACACTAATGATACAAAACTGAAAGGACTTCCTGCACCTGCCACAACTATTTTGTTATCCCAGGGAAGATCTACGAAGCAGGTCAGGACATTTGAGGCTAATCAAGCACTGTTAGCTAATGAATTGTTTGTACAGCTTTGTAACTCTGGACTGTATTATTATTGCCTATTCATGTTCATATAATCTCTGCCTAGAGACAGACATTTCAGAAAGAAACCTATAAATAAATGCCTATAACCCAAAGTGATACACGATGGAAGAAAACTGGGGCTGACACAAGCCTGACAGTCACTATGGGGATGCCTTGCCGGGTGGAAAGGTGTCTCAGTCCCTGTACAGTATAATTTGGACATATGGCCTTTCTGACCCAAATTCAGTTGCAAGAGTCTTCTCCATCAGCACCAGAGCCATGTCACTTGCGCAGTCACATAGCAGAGGTGCATGGTGCACAACCAAAGCAGACATCCATCAGATGCATCAGCAGAGTGATCTCTGAGTAGTGCAGGATGTTGTTGTTCATCTTTGTAGCATCTGAGGAGCTAACAAAACAAATATCAATCACACAAAAGTTCGCATGCAGGCACATTGTAGTGTTTTGAACTTTAATAATTTCTGCCTCCTTTTTCTTCTTTATGTTTTATTTTATTGCTTCATGACTTGGAAGTACTTCATCACTCACGTTTAATGTTCTCATATGCAGGTTTTATCTGGAGCATTATAAATCCCTAAGTGTCATAAACATATTACCACTTTATAAGACACAAAATATGCTCAGTATGGAAGAATTGATGGTTTGAAAAATTCTACAATAAAAAGACTTATTTTGGAGCAATAAAAATTATCCAGAAGCAAGATAGACACTGCTCTTCTCTGCTGGCAAACTGCATTGCTGAGACATACTGGCAGAAAGGTAGTGAAGGTGTTTGTCTTACATGAACCTGCAAGCTCAGAGTCATGAGAGAACAAAAGGTCAGTAAGAAGAGCAGCTCCTCATGGAGACAAAAATCCTCTATGAGAAAAAAAAATATTCAGGTAAGGAAGAGAAAGGCATGTGAAGATTTGAAAATACAGAGAAGGATTTTTGATGCATGCAGGAAAGGAAAAGAACTGAATGATGTGTATAATATTTAGAGGCTCAAATCTCATCCAGCTTCAAAACACTAAACTTCCCACTCTTACTGCAGCCAGCCAGGTGCAGGTGGCTGAGCCCAGTCCAGAAGCCAGTCCTCCAAACTGAAAAGACAGCTGCGGATCCTGGACAGTATTTAAGTCTTTCATTTGCATTTGCACTGAAGCCCTGGCTCAAAGTGGTGCTTGTGAGCAATTATATTAAGCCAGAGTGACGCGGCCCTCCGGAACCCGGCTAGCTCTGACCCACCACACTATGGTCCGGAAGGGCCACACCGAGTGTGGGGAACTGTCACTGCAGGTGTTGTGTCAGTGACGGAACCTTAGAGCTTTGGCTCTATGGAGGCAGACCGCTGTCAAGGGAGAGACGAAGGGGAGAAAGGAGGCTCTTCTGCCCTTGGGTTCCAAATGAAAGATTTATAGACATTGAAGGCAGGAGAACAAAAGAAACCTAAGCACAGCTGGGCAAGGGGTTTTATAGGGTTACAAATTAAGGGGTGGGCATAAACAGTAAACTAATCAAGAAACCATAGGGGAAGATCATAGGGTGGGGTTTACAGAACACAATCCAGTGGGGGCAAGGGGAGGAGAAAAGGGGTCACATGGGCCAACGGGGCGTCAAGGTTTAGAGGATTTCCAAGGGGGTGGATATTTCAGGGATTGACCCACGTGGGGATTGACAAGGGAAGGTCTGGAAGGAGGGGCAGGGTTTGGGTGATGGATGGGGAAGGTACTGGAATAAGGGGAGGAGACACATTGAAGGACAGTTTTAGGGAGGGTACAATTGAGGAAGAAACCATTGGGACAAGCAAACGGGGGGGAACATAGGAACAAACTACAATAACATAATTAACAATGAAATCAGGAAAAAACATGAGCTGCAACACCAGAGGGCAAGGCAGGAAAAACCCCTGATTTTTTTTAACATCTATACTACCTGTCAGAGCATGCCAGTGTGCTTGTGCCCAGCTACTGAGTATGAATGCCAAGCTCACTTAAAAATCACTATGCTGCAGGGACAGGTACAAGCAAGGGCCATACAGCCAGGCATGCAAAGCTGGGGGATTTTGGTGTCAGCAGCTATATGGCCAAGCCTAAAGGAAGGAGAAAAACTCCACCAAATACAGTTAGTTGAAGTCCCAGACTGCACTGTGCTGCTGGAGAACTCTTTCTTTCTAGATGTCTTGTGTGGGTATTGTCACGCTGCAAAAAAGTGATTGATGTCAACTTTAACACCTACTCTTCAGAGACCTCTTTGCTGTTTTCTCACATCGCTGATCCACAAACCCACAAAGGATTCATCAGCAGTGTGGGTTATTTGCAGGAAGGATAGGGAGAGTTTACCCTAGAGTCTACTTAGTGCCAATAGTTCACTGGGTTTTTATCTGCCATAAGCTACTTGCGTTGTTCCCAATCTCTTTTCTACTGATTTGGCCTCCCTTTGTCTGTGCTTTTCTGCATGTTATCAGGCATGTATTTTCGACTGCCAGTATGTCTTTTAAGAGAACTTTCGCCCACATGAAAACAAGGTAATGCTGCATCTTGCTGCAGTATTACTGTCTTACATTTCTTAGACTTGTAGTTTAACAAAAGAAATGCACATAGAAAAGCGAGACCTGGTCTTTCTCTGGAAAAAACTGAAAATTAAATAAGGACACTTGCATCTTTGTCCTGTACCTGGTTCTCAGGAAAATAATGGAAATTAATTCTCCTAATAAAAAGATATCTTCTGTGGAAAAAATAACTGCAGTACCAATGAGATCGGAATGATGAACTTCCAAATATACTGTATACATTTGTGACACTCTTTGTGTGGTTGGTTTTGGGCACTTTTAAATATGTCTAAAGAAAATTGTAAATGCAAAATTTTCAGAGATGCTGGAACATTCTTCCTCATGTACTTTGGGGTATGATGTATCATCTTTCTTTAGTGGAAGAAGCAAAAGGTTGCATGTAACCAGCAGCAAGTTGTTGATGGAACCTAATTTTGGATGTGATAAATCTGCAAATTTTGCGGTTCTTACAAATAGCAATCTGGCAGAAGTATCCTTTATTTTGATGTCTGAAAAAAAATGTGCTGCAGAAATAGTTTAGAAAGCTCATTCACAGCTGCACAGGAGTTTATAGACCATTTTCAGAATGTGAAGAAGCAACTTGAACCTCCGAGTAATGTAGCAGTCAGTTTATGCTTGGAACCAGTTCCTAAAATAAATCCCAATTTTCATGGATTTCATGGAAGCACGACCTTACTGAGATCCAGCTAGAAAGTGTGTGCTGATGACAGGCTCAAGTTTAGTGCTGAGCGTTGGCTGACTCCACTGTAAGCTTCAGAGGGATGATTGTTTTAAATTATGTGACTCCCTGTGATGATGCTTAAAGAAAATGGTTGTAGTTAATTTTTTAATACCTTAGGGATAATTGCTCAATATTTTGAGCATCACAATGTTCTGGTGACTGAAAAAGAGTTTAAGAGCTCATTTTACAGGTGGGGCTTAGCTTCTCAGTCTTTGAAGCCCCTTATAGCTAGCATGGTCAAAGAGACATGTTGTCCCGGCAAGCTCATTGTCATTTTGTTCACATGGATTGATACGCTGCCTTTCACAAGAACAAGGTGACTGGGATTTGCTCTAAGGGATTTGTACCCTAAGGATGTGATTTCAACAGTCTTTAGGAGCTGGCAGTCACGTTAGCCCTAAAACCAGGAAGTAGATGAGCAGCTGCTGCAGAAAATTCCTCATGCCTTCACATTTCCCACAGGAGATTAGCTCTGGAGTCAAGAAGCAAAGACAAATATTGAGCGTGCAGCTTCAATTCTGAATGCACAAAGCCATTGTAAAAGAAAGCAGTTTGCCCAGCCTTTGCTCCTGTGTGCAACCCCACTGTTTTCACAAATTGCCTACCAAAGTGGTAGCACTCTTCCCCTTGGTAGTATATTATGGATCAAAGTGTATTAATATTTCAGAGATTCTAAACCTTTTCCATGACCTGGAGGTTCACGTACATTGACTTCCACGGGAGCTGGAAGAGTGGAGTCATTAATGCATTCTTGGACATTTCAGTTCACAAAACTTAGCAATCTAATTGATAACATCTAATGATTTTGAGTGACTGCACTTTACAATGTGCTTACAATATACACATTTTCAGTTTTTAGCGTCTGCTTTTCCATCTGCTTTTTAGTTTGCTTATTTATAGCTGGTTAAGGTGTTTCATTTGTGGGGTTTTCTTAAACAAAGATAGTTTGCTGACAGAAGCTATAGGAGTCACAAGTAAATTAAGCATAAAACAGTAGTGTAGAACTATCATTCAGCTTTCTTGCCCAAAAAAGATTTTCTGAAGATTTTCAACCAGAGTATGCTGAAAGCAATTCAAGTAGAGTAGGAGCTATTGCATCAGGAGGAAGTCAGAATCAGCAATTTACTGTTTCATAGCATTTCTTTCTGACTGTGCATTAGCCACATAGGAAATTTCAACTTTGCTTTTCTCTTTAGAAAAATAAAGCCTGTTTTTTAATCACAATTTCAGTATAAAAAATGATTATGTGACAAATTTGAGAATTTTGGTGTGAAAAACAATTTTCAGTACTGACGATAAGGTTTCACAAGACAGGAGAAAGTGGAATTTTTTTCCAAGCTTAAGCTTTTATTATTTTTGTTTGTAGCCTTACTGCTTTCCTCAAAAAAGAACTTTATTTTTTCCTTACAAGCTAGTTAATACCTCACTTGTAGTATATTTTCCATATGATGTGACTTCCAAGTATTGGTAAAGGATCAGAAGAAAAGAAATAATTTCTGTCAAGTTCTAATCCATCAACCAGAAAACTGTCATTTAATAAACTCTGTGGTAGCTACCTCATTAATATTGTCCTTTGTGAGCTGTGTGGATATTTTGAAGAATGGAAGATATTTCCTCTTGTAGACCAGTAAAGTGGTAAACTATGACTGTGTATTAATTTAAATAACAATTACTGTGGCTGAATCTGATGCCTACAACACAGCAGAAAATGTGTTAACATTTTTAATTTTCCAAGAAAATTAATCTTTTAGAGTTCTCTTTTAACTTTTCTTTTTTTTTTTTCCTTAAGAAAGTTATTGAAGCTCCATTTTAAATCTTGACGATTTATCTTTTAGTTATTCCATGTTGATCTCTTGTATCTAACAGTACTAATTCTTATTCCTGTCAGGTATAAATTTATCTATTCATGGGGCTGAAAAGTGTGTGCAAGTCTGCCAGAGGAGAACTGCAGCAAGCTACCCAGTGTCACAGCATCCACCTGTGGATGGGCATTCTTCGACCCCACAAGCCAGAGGGTCAGTAAAAATGGAAGCCTCATCTTCTGGATCTACGATTTCATCAGTCACTGGTGGAAAAGCAAAAACCCATCAGCCAGGTAACAGATTTGCCTTGATACCTTTTCCAGTCCCATTTCACGTGTTCTATGCCATGACGTGGTGAAGCTGGTGTTAGCAGCATGAGACCATGCTCACATGGAGATCAATCTATTGATTTTCAGAATTACTGACTGATGTTTTGTTTACATTTAGTAGTTTTGTCAATTATAGATTATAGGGAGTAACAGCTGTTGAGACAGCTGAAAGTGGGAAATAAAAATGTAAGTTTAATCAAAAAAGCCCCTACAATGTGTAGCAGTATCCAAAATGTTCATGCAGAGAAATTTGGGACATTGATTTTTAATATTGCTTCCCTTTTATATATTTAAGTCTGATAAGCCTTGAGCCAATTGCTGTAGAGGCTACAGGCATCCCCCATGAAATTCAATAATTGACACTAAAATTGGTTTTGACCAAATAAACAATCCAGAGTGTAGATCAAACTCTTTCTTGCTATGATGCTAACAAAACCTGTGGATCTGCATGAGATCTTACAACATAGGTTAACAGGTTAACAAAACAAAACTTCTCAAAAGAAAGTCAGAATCTCCAGGGAACCATCAAATTCTAATTGGCACCATGAGTTCATTCCTTGCTATGATAATTGTCAGTGCTATTTTAGAAATATATTTTCTTATAACAGGGGAGTACATTTTTACTGGCCATGTTCAGTCATTCTTCACAGTGAAAAATTAAACTCCAAATTTCTTTCCTGAGCAAATTAAAGCTTCCCATGAACTCAGATTTGTAACATATTTATTTGAGGGTCTCAATAATCTTCCAGTGTTGCTGCCCAGAAAAGAGCATGATATATGATGTATGCAGCCACTTGGGTGCTGGGAAGCAGAGTCTATTCGTGTGAGACAGACAGTTCTGCCTGCAAACTCTTAGTGCACCCTCCTTAACTAGTAAACTAATTTACTAGTAAATGGCTTAATTTTTATAGAAGTTTAAATTTTAGATTATTTTTTGTAAGTTGCTATACAGGTCCACTGCCATGAGTTTCATGCATTCACAGTATTTAGTCACCATAATCTTTGTCAACACAGATTAAAGAATTTACAGTGACTCATAACCATATGCTTTGTTTATTTTAGTTCTTCTGTTCATTTGTTTGTCCTGTTTTTTTCAGCTTCTGTCTTTTTTGTTGATGTACAGAAATTACTACTACTGAAATGTTGCTGTTGCTAAAGATATATAATGATGCATGCAGCATGTAAGAGATGGACAAAAACATCCTGCATCACAGTTTTTTTTAAAAGTATCTTGAACGTGCACAATAACAACACTCATTTTGAGATGCTACATATTCTACAGCTGTCTGTCCTTTAATATTAAACAATGTGCAAGCAGCAAATTCAGGCCTCTGATTGAGAAAAAGATCCCTTTTTATGTAGACCCCAGGGTTTTCCTAAAACGGAGCTCATTAGTGACCATTAGAATAATGATTATCTTTCAGAATATGAGATTAGTTTTATCTGCATTTTCTCCTCTTAGGACAGTAAGAGCATCTATGACCTATGGAGAACATTTTTGTATGACAGGGGTCTTCTCTTGACTAAATTACAGTCCATTTTTTCATCTGAAATGCAGTATCTTTTCTATGATTTGTGTCTGCCTTTTCAATTTTATTTGAGACTACTATATTTGTGTTTGTGTCCAGGTTAAACTGCAAACATTTGAGCTGTATGCAAGTAGATCTAAGAAAGATTATGGTCAGCAGCAACAGCAATGAATAACACTCTTAAGAGGAAATTCTAATTTAAACAAAAAAATCATATGTTCTTCACTCAAACTCAGTCACAAATTAGCAGCTGTATCTTCATAATTGGGTTAAGACATCACTTGTCCAGTGGTAGTACCTTATCTAAGATATCATAAGCCGCTTGATATTTTAGAAAGACAATGTTCTTATGTATATTAATGTAAGGTCAGATACCAGACCTTACAGCACTCTTTTCTAAGCTACTGCATGAAGTAAGTTTGTAAGGTTTTGTTCCATCTAATATTAAATAGTTAGTACAATCTGAGTTTTTCTTTATTGGGCTACTGTTATCACAATCAAGTAGCACTCACTGTTGGAGTAGTGTATGCTATACTCACTCTGAAATTTTCCATGTCCACTTGGCAAATACTCCAAACAAGAAGGAAGTCTAGCATAATAGAAGGTACTATTAGGACTTAAAATGGCATTTTTATTTCTTATCAGTAAAAGAGACTAGAATCGTGGAAAGAAAAGATCCTTGATAAAGTGCAGGTTGAGACTGGTTTTTTTTCTTCAATAGCACACTACTTCTGTTTTCTTCACAGCACCTTTTTGCACCATTTCTTCTTTCAAGAATGACAACTTCTATTATCTATTATGAATTCTATTTATTTGACAGCAGCTTCCTTTGAATGAAGTTAATAGGTAGCTGTATGCGAAGGACAAGAAACAATAGATACTATTCATTTTTCCAGCATTTCTTTCTAGTTACTTCCCCACCAGTTTTATTTGTAACTCGTAAGGAGTTTGAGGCTCATGACTTCTATTATTAATCTGGGTGTTAGAGTGGCTAGGGAGCAGTGGGTTGTCTGTACTGTACCTTATTTAAAAATAAATAAAATTTTAACACTTTTTTTTTGCAAGCTTGGAAGGAGGTACTGCTCAGCCATGAGCAGAACTACAACTTCAGAGTTTGGATTTTTTGTCTGTACTGTACCTTATTTAAAAATAAATAAAATTTTAACACTTTTTTTTTGCAAGCTTGGAAGGAGGTACTGCTCAGCCATGAGCAGAACTACAACTTCAGAGTTTGGATTTTAAGCACATATAAAGGTATCAAGTAACTGAAAAAAACACAGAGGAAAATGGAGAAACAAGTGGAAGAAAAAGGCTATTCAATGGGGAAGGAAAGGCTCCTGACACCTTTGTAGGTGCACCCATATGAGAGAACTTTCTCTTAGAAAGAAGGAAAGCAAAGATGAGCATAGCAATTTGATGGTAAATTTAGATGTAATGGCATTAAGGAAAATATGCATTTCTTTCCAAAGTCAGGGACAGCATGTTTTTAGTTTTGAGAAACCTCCAGTTACCATCTTCTATCTATATGAGCAGTTGTGGTGTGTTGTGGCTAGTGGGGTACAAGGCTACTGTAGGAGAGTTCGAAGCCATTGCGGCAGACTGTTGGCTGCAGTGAATTGGCACAACACTCCTGAAGACAGTGTAGGATAGTCATGTCTGTGTTGCACACAGAAGACTCATTTTGAAAGCAATGGTAGCATCCTTTAGGCTCTCTGAAAGAGCAACAGAATGAAGTATGAAACAAGCCTAGAGGGAGTTCAGCTGTCATCCCAGTCCATTCCCTCAATGTCAGAGTTAGGTAAATCTGGGGACAAAAATTCCCTTACCTCTCTTCTGACGGCATTGCACCTTTGCTGTGCAACAAGCTGTACTTTGGTTTCTGGGCTTCTGTCTGCTCTTTCCCTTGTTAATCTATTCCAAATCAGGACAATGTTACATTGTTCATTCTCTTGGTGACAAATTCCTTTATTTTCAGATTCTGCAGAACTTGTCAAAACACATTTTTCTAGGAGTCCCTAAATTTTCTGGCTGTGGAAAAAATGTCTTATTAAATATGTCTAAAGCAGCAGTAAAATAAATTCTTTCACTGTGTGAAACTCTGGAATCTTCTTAGTTATTCTCTGCTTGCAACATTTCCTAGTACTTGTTACCCATTTTGTAATAACAGGAATTCAGAGGTTCCCTGGTAAGATTTTCTCTCATGTGCTTCTGGTAAAACTTAAATGCATTTTGAGGTTTAGATATATTAGTGTATATGCAGTAATGTAGATTGTAATTTATATCACTTACACAAATCAGTTCTGCAGGCAATCACCACAACCAGAAGGAAGCATTGTCTTTGAAATAATTTATTTCCAAAATATAGTTAACATGTAAAGATTCTTCAATTCTGCTTTCAAGAATTTGCTGTTCAAAAAGATCCCTTTCAAAGTCAAAGAACATTTTGGAAAGGACATTCCTTGCTACCTGAAATTATACAGATGTATCCATGATACCTGAACGACCTTTAGGTGCTGAAAGGACTGCTTTCTGGCATTATGGCCAAAGTCTACTGGGGTCATTGGAATTCACTGAGAAACTCCTTGCAGTCTCTTGCTTTTTTGTGTAAAAAGTATTTGATAAATTACAAGTTTAAAATAAGGTATGTTTGCCTTGGACAGGTTTTTCTTTACATTTGGGTCCTCCTTTTTTACTGCTTATAAATCTGTAGCACTTTTATTGACGACTGTACTTACTGAGCTTGTAAAAAAGACAGAAGAACTAGGGGGCTTGGCCAATGGAAAAACTGACCTGGGAGGCGAGTAACAAGGCATGGTTCTTGAAACTAGCAACCAAAATTAAAGGAAAGAAGGAAATGTATTTAATAAGCTTAGTCACAAATTAATTAACTTTGAATTATCAAAAAGTCTAGGACTGAAGCCTTCAACAATGATAATTTACTGTGCAAAATACATAATTTTCTCATCACAAAATATGCATATGCTCGTTAGCATTCACATTTGATTGTAAATGGTCTTCAGAAGATCTGAGTGGCTTTCTGGTTAAATTGCATTTTCTTTTCCTTGGTGACTGGCAGAACGTGTGTGTGTGGCATGCATCTCTCTCAGATTAAAAGAATAAAACCCTGAAAATAATTCTGCCAGGAAGCTCTGTCATGCAAGTATTTCTTGGCAGCAAATGCATGGCATGGGGATGGCTGATGTAAATTCATCTGGAAATTTGAATTCGCACCAACAATAATGCTGTTATCTTACTTGTCTAACATTATTAGGGGAACAATCTTTTTCAATATGCTTTCTGCTGAGTGTACATAGAACTTTCTCTCATGTGGAATCAAGCATAGAAAATGCAAACAGATTTCAAAAAAGTGTAGTATTCTCCTCATTAAGCTAATTTTCATATTAAAACCCCCACATGTTTGCAAGAATTATTCCTATGGAGAAGGGACATTAACGTCAAAGAAATCAGCCTGCATATTTAACTTTTCCCTTTATCTACAGCCTGTGTTCAAAGCAATATAAGTTCGACGCATGGAGCAAAATTTCTCCCATGTTGGTACTTCAAGCGTGATCTGTAAACACCTTCCTGCTGAACACAGAATGTTCATTCTCCTGCTGTTGGTGCTCTGCAGCCTCTGCAAAGCTCCTAACGAGAAGAGCAGTTTGCCTCAATTACCATGAAGATTTTTGTCACTGGATTGAGTGGCAAGATACTACATGGTGATTATGCAGTACTTTGAAATTAACAGCTGAACTAGCTAGCAGAATGTTCATTCTAGCGCTTTGGAGAACACTTTTGCAACAGCATGCTAACAAAAAAAACCCACCAAAACCGAAACCAACCAACCAACCAAAAAAGCTAGCACAAAAAGCACTATTTTTCAATGCTATCTGTCTGGTTTAATTTAAATGTATTTGATGCAGGGAGAAATTGCATCCCTCTGTATTGATTTGTGCTGCATGTGACACACACAAGTACTGAATCTATCTCGGAGGGACCTGTGCATGCTTTCAATAAGAGGCTTCAAAAATACTATTAATAATTTTCAGTGGTGACTTTGAGGGTGTTTTGCTTCTCTGAGGGCTATGTGTTTTTAAACTTAACTCTTTTCAAGGATTTTTTTTCCCTTCCTGCTTTGATCAGTCTCCTGTTCACTGTTATAAAACAATTTTTCATTCAGCCCTGCAATCAATTATGCATGATTACTTTAAATTCAGTACAGTTCATCCTCAGATTTCAGCTCTCCTGGCTGTTGTTAGTTTGCAATATGTAGTCACCTCACAAAGGCTACAAAATGCTGCTGTGGATGTTCCTGATTATTCTACCATCAGAGCCTTTCCTTTCAAGGGGAAAAATTATGAAAAGGCTTAGGACTAAACTCAGTTTAGTTAGTTATAATGGTTATAATGGTTATAATGTCCTGAGACCAGTGTAATATAGCTGCTTTAAAACAACTTGAGCATTCTATTCTGAAGAAAATAGGCAATATATAAAATTTTGCAAAGTTTCTGAGAAAGTGATGACCCATTTAATCTAAAAAAAAACTTATAATTCAAGGAACAGTGAGAGAGACTTTGAATAATCACTTATTATGTTCCTGTAATGCTTGACTGAAAAAAAGAGGGGTTTTTCTTAGCTCTATAGTTCTTGCTTAAAGGGGTTTAATGTTATGTAAGACTCTATTTCTAATGTTAAATATGTTACATATATTCCAAAGAAAGATTCTTGCAGGAAGACTGTCAAAAGATGGAACAAACTAGCTTCTACTTTGGCAGAGATGCTTTTAAAGTCAGAAAAGGGATATGACTAAACTAGGGCTGCACAGCGTTACTAATTTCTACAAAAGATTTGTATAATTCCAAAAGATAGCAAAACCTCTTTCCTAACACCAAACCTGGTGGTTCATTCTGATATCTCAAAATTAAGCCAGACTTCCTTTATAATTAAAGAAAAAAAAATCCCTAACAAACAAAGCAAAAAGCAACCCAAGACCAACCAACCAACAAAAACCTAACCTAAACCAAATGAAAACAAATCAGGAGGGGGGGGTGTTATTCCTTGGATGAGTAGATATGCTATAGATAAGTGCTTCTAGGGTTCTAAAGGATCTACTAGAAATTCTAACCAACGTACAGTGGTGCTAAAAAAGCTTAAAGGCTCAAAAGCCCTAAAGAGTTACAGAAAACTGATCACAACTTAGACTTGGTATAAGGGCAACTGCAAAGTAAAAAGATGATGTCATTTCTAATCTGTCCTTTGTTTCTGAGAACTTCCTTTGGGCCATACAGACCACTGACCCTGTGCCATGCGTGGGTGGATGTCTCAGGAAAGTAAATGTGTCCTCTGCGTGCTGGGGTCTTCAAAGAGACACAATATTTGCTGCTCCCCTTCGTGGGAGTGCAGTCCTGTACTATTTTATGCTTTAGATGTCCAATGGAGCACAAAGCATATGGTTTTTTGAGGTCTTCTTCATTACTGGTACCATTCAGCTTGGTTAAAATAGAAAAAGGGAGATGGCACTACAGTTTGGTACTTTATTTCGACCTTGCTTTAGGAATGCACCAAACACAGAAAAGAAATGCAGGACCTATTACACTGATGAAAGATTTTTAAGGGTCATCAAAACAGCAAATTTTTTTAACTGCACCTTTTATGTTGCCAGAATGCCTGAAAATTATGACCCTTGCTATTCTGATGTTCTCCTACTGCTTGTGAGGGAGACTCTGCTTAGTGCCAGTTGCTGAAAATAATCTCTTTTGGGTAGGCATCTTATGTGAACAGCCCAATACTACTCCATGAATTTTAATGTCATCGTGCTCTATTTCTCCTTTGCAGGTTTTGGTAATTATAGTAGGTTGCAAGGCTATATAAGAAAGGTCAACTGCACCAGTATAAAGGGCATGCTGTTTGTAAGATTGTCTCAAAGACAAAATAAAATTTTGAGTAAGAATATTTTTGCAAAATCATATATAAATATTGACCCCATTCTTCCACTCTAGTTTGTAATGGAGTGATTATATTTATCATAACCTCTCCCTAATTAGGTCTCCACACACCCAGGATGGTAAGTTGGAACCATATCTTCTCTCTGTGATAGATTAGGGTGGGATTTATTGATCTGTGTTTAGTTTCTGTACAGGAAGGCATACTTCATGGGGTCTGCATGGTAGCTCTTGTCTGAGACAAAAGAAAGAAAGACTGCGATGACTGGATGTCTGGGCTTCATGGCCCTAGCCTGGGAAAGGGCTTATGATGCTGTAACTGAGGAGCAGGCCCTCTAGCTCATGAAAACTGGAAACAAGGTAAGTAAAAAGGGGAGGGAGGAATTTGATGACTACCTGCTAGCTCAAAAGTGACAGAATATAGAAGGAACAGATTTGTGGGAAAAGGGATGTTTGTCGCTGGGAATGTTTATCATCCTTGTCAAACCTTCCACTCCAGAAATCTCTAAATCGTTCCAAGATGGAAGGGACAGACTGGGATGGACTGGATGTACTTGCACTGTTCTTATTCCCTTTGGCTAAACGTTTGGTGTCAGAAATAGGATCCTGCCCTGGATAGATCTCTGTTCTGCTGTCCTGTCCTCAGAATAAGCATTGTCACAATCCTATGTTTTGTTCATTCCTCAGCAGTCTTAGGACAGCTGAAATTCCCCAAATGGTTTAGTTCCTGGTACTTTCTGCCTGAATTAATTATCAGTTTATGTTTATACTGTGAAGGCAGTGCTGTGGTACAATGTGAATGTAACTGGTTGTTTCATTAAAACACACTTGAGAGAGACACCTGGTGTCTTTTAAAAGCTGTCTTGATGTCCCACGTAATAATAAAGTTAATCTTTGGTGGACTGAAGTTTTCTGTTAGGTTCTTCCCCGTGCAGCCAGATTTTCTGTTTGTCTCATCAATAAACTGACTTGAGAACTGGGTGAGGGTTTTGCAATAAACTGTGTGTTCAGTAAAGGTTTTCCTCTCCTCCCCTGTATGAATTGCCTGCTAATGACTCCTGATATCGGTAAAGGGATTTATCAATCACAAGTAGTTAGATTTTTCAAACACAGACAAATATTTGAACATATGTGTGCTGGTTTGAAAGCAAAACCAGTGAGACCCCAAGTCAGAAATACAATTTAATAGGAAGAAGTAAGAAACATGCAGTAGTACAGAAGAAAAACAACTACTGAAAGAGTCAGAATACAACTTGACACCCTGCTAGTTAGGGTGGTGGTAGCAGTCCAGATGAGGTGGTCTTGCTGAAGTGGTGATCCTATAGAAAGATCTGGTAGCTCTCATCCTCTGGAAACCAGGCTGCTTGTTCTGTCCCAATCCCCATATTATATCCAGGTGGGAATGCTTGGCTCCTCCCCCTGGGTGGAGCATCTCAAAATGGCTGATGTCATTCTATGAGTCATGTGGTGGGTTCTTGATTGACCATTAAACAGGAAATGGCTCCCGGAAGGAGTTATCTATGACTCAAGAAGCAAGGCATTGATGGCCCATTAACAGGAGATAGTCCGGGGGAGGAGGCAAGGAAAACACTGCCCCTACTGGTTTCAACAGGAGATAGAAGTTCATGAAGATGGAGATAGAATACAGACCCTCTGGAATATTTTACATTGTAACCTAGGACAACATGTGATAGTGATCTTTAATAGCTGTTTTTATATGTGCTCACAGTGTAAGAGGAAGGAGAAGAAGCTAACAAACATTCTTACTATCATTTGTATAGAAATAAAAGTAGTAGGAAATGGACTGAATTGTTCAATGTGTTTAGATCTTAGATGTCTTTCAAGATCCTTATTTGCAATATACAACGGTGGAGAAATGTCTTTGCTTAGTTATGCTGTGTGGCTTTGTGCCGTTTTCAAACTGTACCTTCTAAATACCCATCTCAGGCATTGTGACACTTGAAGAGGGTAGCTTTGTTCCCCATAGAAGGGACACTTTGATGCCCTGTCTCTTTGTATAATCACTGAAGTCCTTCTACAAGATAATTCCAAAGGCTTATTGTGCAACTCTTATCCTCTATTGATTGCTGAAGAATGTGAACCAGGGTCAAATAGAGCCAAGTGATTGGAAATGTTAGGCATAGGAATGTGTGATATTCTGTGCTTGGGGCTTCTGTGAGAACATTTGGGTTCTTTCAATTATCAGAACATTGAGGCATCCTCTGAGCATAGATGGGAAATGAAGCAAAAGGTTGTGGGCTTTTGCAGAACAGTCCAGTAGTTTGCCATGTGGGTTCTTCCCATGTGGTAGACATGGATTATCAGTTCTCTGCAGCTGTTGTCCTCTTCAAATTCACTGCTTAAGAGGTGCCTCCCCTTCGATGATACAAGCACAGTGTTTGTGGGTTTGACCACAGTCATGCCCACAGCTCATTCTGGGCAGTGATGGAATTGGAAATATGAGAATTCAGGGCAATCAGGACCCTGTTCCTTGCTTTAAAGTGGGCCTGGTAAGAAGGAGCAACTTCTCTGTAGAACTTGCATGCAGTACTTAGTGTAGGAAAGCAAACATGCTCATGTTAGAATTATATTTGTTCCTCCTGAGTATCATCCTCTTAGAAGTAGATGCCTCTGTGCCAGAAATGGCAAAATCTCTTTCACTACAAGTTGGAATGACCTTGTTTAACATCAGTACCATATTAAATACGTTGGTACACAAATTGCTTCTCTGATACATTTGGTCATTTTTATATTTAGAAGTATGTTAAAATTCTGACTTTGAAAAGCCATCTCATTTAGCCTCTAAAAATTAAAGATCTTTTAAAAATCACATTTGTTTTCCTAACCTAATGAATTAGGACGTTTCAAGGGAAATAAAGTGAAAAGTATGTTATTTTATGCCCAACTTTATGCATCAACGAGTAAATCCATGAGTCAGTTTAAAATATTCTGTTGAACTAGAAAGTCTCAGTCAGCTAAGAAAAATCCCAGACCGATCTTTATCAAAAAAACCAAACAAACAAACAAACAAAAACCTCATAAATTTTTTAAAATCTAACATTTACTTCACTTTTATATGTGTTTATTTCTCATACTTCTGTGGAAAGAGAATATTGCTTAGATTTTACTCAGTGGGACATGTCATTGATATAGCATAAATCAGCAGGTGCTAAAGCAAGAAGGAAATGTTAAAGGCAGGTTAGTGATCCGTCACTAGCAACAGTGACATCAGATATTGTCTTTGCACGTAGTATTGGAGATCTGTGGTAAGGTAAAAAAAATAAATCTCTGGAATGTGGAGGAGGTCACTGTAGCTTTAAACCTCTGTCTGACAAAAAAACAGGAATCTTTAATTTGGCCCGTATACAACCCATCACATAGGTGGTGTTTCTCTCACCTAAAAAATGCAGTAGACCCTCCTGAAAAGTAGATGCTGACAGAGAGGGAGGTGGATAGGAGCCCAAGTGCTCCTTTGTTGACATCATTAAGGTAATGGGAGAAGAAACCCTTACTGCAATTTAAAAGCAATGTTATTGGTAGATACATTTTCCCCCTTGTGTTAGTTTGTAATTAGCTATGGGTTTTACCATCACAAATGATTGGCAGAAGATTACGCCTACAATTTTGACTGAAATCAGACTGGAAGCTGTTAATCTGATACTTGTGCAGTGAGGTAAGATATTAAGGCTACTGTGACTCAGACAAGCATAGAAGACTGTCATTTCTGTGGATTGCTGAAAGCTCCCCATACTGCAAGAGGATCAAATACTGAAGGGGAAATCCGAATGCAGCAAAATTCTCTTGACTTCATTGTCTGAAATACAGTCAGGTTTAGGCTGGCCATTTTCTGACCACTTCTTAGGCATTTTGGTTTTTGTTACTTTAAGAGGGGCTTTGAAGTGTGTAAATTCTCAACTATGTAAATTCTCCAAGAGTTTAATTTTATTAGCAGGTCTATGGTTAGACAGTCCATCAGATATCAGCATTTTGGGACCTCCATAGCTGACTGCCACTTCCTTTCTCCCTGGCCAAATTAGTTCAGATCTGCTGGAGATGCTGCAGGGATCCTGCTACCTTCATCTCTTCTGAATAACATTGACTTAAATGCAACAAGGATGGAGGGTCTGAGGGAAGAAAGGGCATTTTATATTTGTCCATATTGTCATTAATTTGCTCTAACTAGGGTTGAAATGCATAACAATGACTGCTGGATGTGAGGATGCAAGTATGAAATGGTACATGTTAAAAGTGGTAGCTGAGTATTTAAGGAGAAACTGAATTATATAATTTGCAAAGCTGCTTAACTGAATTGCTGTCCACTGATTACTTTTCTATTTCCATCATAGTTTGTATGTATTTTTCAGCAGCTGGAGTATATTTTCTTGGGCCTTAGAAATCTCTTTTGGGCAAGTCTTAGCCTCTCGTCTCTGAAGCCATCTGCAGATTTCCCTAGGCTGCTATTGTATGAATAATCAGTTGTCTCACTTAAGAAATTCTCTTTGTTCTACATCATTAAATGCTGACTCCTGCTGCTGCTATGACAGATCACTTTGCAGGAATGTACAAGGGGAGTTGTCTGGTGTTAACAGTGAATCTTTGCTGTGGAACAAAAGAATACAGTGAAGCAAGCACGAGACAATTTGAATTTATAATATTTTAACACTGAAAAATAGTAAAGGATGAAGCTGCTCAAAGACTACCCATATAGAGATCTGTATTTCCAAAAAGTGAAGGAGGGCCTTTAAAATACTTTTGAGTGATTTTGTGCCCAGGAATATCATTTGTCGCTCCCACCATGGCAGTAGTGAGATAGTAATTTGGCAAGGAGAAGGAGAAAATACAGTGAGCTAGCCCAGAACTCAAAATAAGAGCAGGTTGCTATAGGCAGACTGTAGATGAAAGGAAAGTGCTTCTTTCTAAACCGTGAGCGATAGGATCTAGTGAGGCACAGTAATTTAAATGACCTGAAGGTTTGTTCTTCCACCTTGGCCTTTTCATCATGAACTTATTTCCCAGCTATCTCCCTCACCACTGAAGGTCTCTACTGACTGTGTGCATTAAGTACTCAAGAGCATCATCTCTAACAAATGTCTTTGCGAAAGGTTTTCCTGCTACTCTTTAAAAACCAGAGGTATTCCCAGTAGTTCCCTCTTTCTTTCTATTTGCATCCAAACACCCTGTAGCCAGCTTCTTGTGCCTGTTTGCCCATTTTCTGTCTACTCTTGATATGCAGCCACCTTTCTCTGCATTAGAAAGTGTCTGTTTTCAAAACTTTCTGCTTTCTTTGCTCATGTTGAAAGAGCACTGAAATGGGCAAATCTTGTCTATTTCTGTGTGTAAATAGGTTTAAATAGGTTTGAAACTGTGACCCACCAGAATAAGTTTTTATTCTGCAATGCTTTTAAACAGTAACCATTACATACCAATGTGAATCCGTTTGAAATGGACTCCAGTGCTGAACTTCTTCCTAGACTGTGTCATGCCATCAGGTTGGCATATGAGAACTTACGGTGCACTGCATCTGAAACACACTGTCTATGCTCTTTTTGTCGTAATGGTTGTTTTCTGTCTTGCAACTTACTTTGTGTGTGTGTGTTACTTTAGTCTATTTGTTCCTGTGTCATTTGTAACAACATCTCTTGTTTGTTTTCACCTTGGGGAGTCAGTGTTGTAGATGGTGTAGTTTTGTGAGGTCATGGTCATGGCATGGCAGTATAGGTCACCTGAATGAGGGACTTGCCAGTGGTGACTCTGCATCATTGCTGATAGCAGAGAATGTTGTTGTTTCATTATATTTAGCTTTAAATCAGTCCATATTCTATCTGAAGCTCCTTGGTCTGAAGAAAATTTGGTTCTGCTAAGGAGAAAAAATGGAAATACCTTCATTCCATGTGTATGTTTCCTCACCTGAAGCCCTTTGGCTGGATTTTCTACTGCACTGTCACAAACCCCATCAATCTCTTCAATTTCTTCAGAAGGAAGAGAGGATTTGCAGGTTAACCAGCTGGAAACGCAAATATGGATAAAACCAGACCTGCAGAAGACAGATGTGGACTTTTCAGAAATTCTTAATGCAATACAAGAAAGTAAGTTCTTCCTTGGATGCAAAATTGTGTTCACAGTAGAAGATTCAATTGAGATGCATTGAAATTATAACTGAAGGCACACACAAAGTGATTAACTGAATGATAAGTATCTATTATTAAAATATCTCAGTAAGTTTGATGGATGATTAAAGGCTAGTAAGAAATTTTTTACTATCAGACAAGTCATAGTAAGATTTGAATTGCTGTGTGCCAAAGGATTCCAGCACTAAATATTTTCTATGCAGACATAATCAGAAATACTAAGATTCCTGATGGTTTAATCAATTCTTTGCATTCCTGAGTGGCTGTGTGAACTAATAATGTCATTAAAATGCTGCAGTTGGGGTTTGAAGACTGGATTTGAAGTTCCAGTTGTTCCAAAGTTTTGTGCTGTATTCATGTTTTTGCACCTGGTATTTTCTGGGAGAAGTCATCAGGTTGTCACAACAAGTGAAGGTCCGTGTGCCTTAGATTATCTCTTTTATATGTAATGGGCTGTGGAGTAAGAATTAATTGGTTCACCTTTCTCAAATCCAGCTGCAGAATGACCTCAACACTTGTGCTAGAAGTAGTTATACTTTTGTTAATAACAGTGGAAGACAGCCCCCCTACCCAAAACTGATGCAATTCTGTAATCCAATAGAATCTGGAATTTCAGTGAGAATTTTTCGGAATAGTTTGAAAGTCTTTTGCAGGCTGAGAATCAAAATGCAAGGCATGACTTCCCGGCTTTCTTATTTTCCAGTTTGATTTTAAACTGGTTGTTTGGTATAGCAATTTTCTAGAATGAGAAACAGCACCTTACATTTTAGAGTGATAAAGGATGATTAAGAATGTGTAAAAACCCAGACTCTGCCTAATTTTTGCCGTGTGAATAAGGAACCATACAGTGGTAGAATCAGGCTGTTTAGTGGTGGCATTAGTTTGGGGTTGGAAAAAATGCTCAGGTTAGTTTGATGATGGGGGTAATAAATTGAAATTGAATCTCCTTATTACTTAAGCTAGAGGTTTAACATGAATTCCATGTTTTCTGATTTAAAAAGCTTTTTGCGCCAGAAAATCTTAATGTGAGGTTTTGTCTTCTCCCTTCTCGTCACCAGCACAGCCCAGATGTAGGCCTGGGGGCAGTCAGGACGCAGACTGGAGAGGCTGAAAAGGTGCTGTAGAGTCTTTCAGAGGTGAATAAACAAGATGTCTAAACATGGATAAGCAATTTAATCCGGGAATGTTTCAAGAATTCACATTTTGATTTATGGATTATTCACAAGCCATTTGAGAAGAATGCAGCTTCTACAGCCTTGGACGGAGTATTTTTCCTTTATGCAGACCAGACACAGTACTGCTGGAAAGTTAACCTCTATGTCCTTTAGCTACATCTCCTTTATCAAGGACAAAAGGAATTCTGTACAACCCACTTTGCAGAGGCCTGTTGTGTGTCTAGAGGGGTGTTGTCATCGGCAGTCTGTTGCAAATATCATCTAATTGGGATAAACATGTCCTATAAACATGTCTTGTAAATATTCTTTCTAGGGTAGCTGCTCTGAGCAGTCAATGTTACTTTTATTCCCAGTTGTTAGCATTGAATGATAATTTAAAATAGGCTAATGATGCTTTTAGAAACCAAATAATTTTTCTTGCTAAGATAAGCTTTGGAACATTGATCTTCAGCTAGCATTATCCAAAGTGAGAGTATACTTGATGGCTTGGTGGGACTTTTGTTGATAAAATGACAGTGAACAGAAACATGATCTCTGAGCACGTTTCCATCTTCTCACACAATAATATAGCCAAGTCCCTTTTTTAAATGGAAGTTCTTATTTTTAGGCATTTCAGTTTCAGCATCCACCTTTAGAAAGTTAAAGGAGTTATCTTGGTTTTGAGTCCTACCTTATATCAGCATCTTGATCTGAAGTGACTTGTGGACCCACTGATATTGTGCATGGACTCCTGCTCAGAATTTATCAGTATCCAGTTTTCAGAAGATGTAGTTCTACTGTATTTGGGATAAAAATATCTTTATACACACTTTTTTCCCCCTTTTATTCTTCAAGGGATTCTGAATTATCAAGTCATTTTGACTTTTTTTTTCTGCAAAATAGAACATGAGCGGGAGAAAAGAGTTTGCATATTTAAGCTGATCTAAAACCAGAGGAAGAATTCTTAATATCTTCTGTAGCAATGCATATGCTGTTCTGTATTCCTGTTAAATTTCACTGCTTAAAAATACATGACTGTACAGTAGCACCAATTCTGTTAAGGACATTTGTGGGTATATGCATGTCAGGGTCTGAAGGGGACAAGATGGAACCCTGATTATCCTCTTAGCAACATTTGGCCATGGTGTTCAGTCCATTGGAGCGGGAGGGCTGAGCTACCTACAAGCAGAAGGAGAGATATCTTGGAAGTACCATCACCGCTACTAATGTAAAGCAAACAGGAATTGCTATATAGATTACCTCTTTGGTTTAGTAGAATAGCATTTTATTAATTTATTTTTAAATATATAATGAGACTTGGGGTAGAAAAATTATCTCAGCAAATGTTGGGAGCCCATATTTTCTGTAGTGACCAACCAACATGCCAGTTATCTCTGTATTTCTGATATAAACAATTTTCCACAGCAGGCAATCTGGACAAGTCCTGGTAGCTAATTTCACTAACCAGCTGAGAGTTGCTTCCACAACTTCTTCACTACTGAGATGGACTGTATTTTAAAATGACCTTAAAATAAGATTTTTTTTTTGACTCCTCACAAATCCTCAGGATAATCCAATAATTCTGTGTTTCAAGTCTCCAGACACATTCACTTTCTTACCCTCCAAGTTCTGTATCTCAAAACATCTGCTTAAAAACTATATATTTTGCAACCCAAAGCATTACCAGCACATCAAGAAGCAGCAATTCTAGTATTTCAGAGGCCTCATCTTTTATACCAAAGCAGTCTTAATGTCAGAACAAAGATTAAATTCCCTTGAGTATAGTGAACAGGCAAAACTTTAATTTTTACAACTTTCAATTATGCTGTCTGCAACAGATATATGTATCTTGAATAATCTTCAGAAAGCTTCACTATTTAATTATCTTGGGGTTTTTTCCACATTTGTTTTCAGATTAGATTGAGGTTTTAGTCATATACAGATTCACATATCACTGTCATGGAGGTATTGATGGATTTCAATTCAGTGAAGTTCACATTATTCAAAATGTTTTCTGTTTCAGATGTTCTTTCTGTTGAATATTGAGATTAATTCTTCTCAGAGGAACATGTGTGCAAAATCTGGTCATTATCTACATCCAGATTGCTTTCTGATGGGGTGGAATGTTTCTAGTCTTGACTTTTGAAAGAGTAGGGACAGTAAAGGACATGAGGTTAGGCTGTGCTGTGCTTTTTTGTGGCAGTTTCTCTCTCTTTTATAAGCATCTCTAGTATGATTTTTGTGGATTGAAATAAATGAAGGTGGGAAAAAAAATCTGCAATATTACTCCTGCATATGTTACAAATTGGAATCTGTTTGTTGCCTTTTAGGTCTCCTAAAGCCTTTATGGTTTCCCCTAGGACAAGTTGGGGGCAGCCACAGCAACACTGAGGAGCTGCAGGCTCTCATCACATATAACTAAACAACACCAGAAACTCAGAATCTCTCTTACAAACCAGGCTGCTTAGGTTAGCGCATTAGCCTAGTATTTAGAGTGGATTAACTTGGACATGAGGACTTTGCTATTGTTTCTGAAACTTTTAGTTGTTTTCCAAGCAAAACGCTTGTAATTAAAAATACAATGTCTTTCATTAACCTTGTCCCTATTTTATGCATGAAAATGAAGATGAAGGATTCTTGAATATTTTGATAGGATTTTCCTTTTTTATTGCCTACAGATGTAATAATAGATTTTAGATACGGTAAAAGACACTTGCAAAAATGAGAGGAAATTTTCCCCATGCTCACGATCGACAGGGAAAGAGTACTATATTTGAATTGCAACATATGTCTGTTTTAAGGATGAATATTATGGATAAGAATCTCCTGCTTGTGAGCATGAAAAATAGGCCACCTGCAGAGACTGGGGAGTTGGTATCATCAGCAATTTTTAAAAGGATTCTGAAACTGGGCTATGACCCCTGAAGAAGGGAAAGGTGAAAAGGAGGTCACAAAATGCTGATGATCGCTGGGAACAGTTAGTGGCTGTTAATTTCTGGCAGCTATCCAGTCTCTCCACAGTGGGGGAATGGATTTTTACACCTGCAGCCAGTAGTTAGAAATGCAACTAAGTTGCTGCCAGCAATTAGAGGTTTTTGGCTGTTAGTACAGATTCTCACCAACAGGAATTACAATTGCCAGTCACTAAATTAGGGGAGCTGAGGACAAGCAAAAGCAACAGGAGTTTATTGCACAAAAGAAGATTCCGAAAGTCAGTCAAGCTTGCAAGAAATGTGAATGGGGATTGGGGTTAGACTGATTTTTATCAAGACTATTAGATATTTGCTCCCACTGTAGTCAGTGGGAGAAGCTCAGTAGCTGGGACCTTTGGGGGTCCCTTCTAACAGTTATAACTCTACTTTCATAATTTTTGATTTTGCCTATGATGTGCGAGATTGGAGAATTGAATTCCATCCACAGCTGAAGCGTGATCCTCAGCTAAGGCATTTTTCTTCTCCTGGCACACATCTCTTCATCATGTTTTTCACCAGACCTGTAGCACATGGAGTGCAGAGTGAACCTGCCCTGCTCCTCCCATCTGGCAGTCACTCCAGACTTTAATATCTATACTTTTTATCTGGGCTGTTTTATCACAGCTCCAATCTGTAGATGTAAGCAATTGCTTCATGCAAGACTGACGGCTGTTGGTTGATCTGAAAGTGTCACATTTATATGCATCAAAACATGCCAAACTGTGAAAAGAGAAATATCTGCCCAGGTTCATTTACTCAATGCCTTTCAAGAAACAGTATTTATTTAAGGTCCTCTCCCTCTGGCTGTGTCACAGGTCTGTACAACTTCAAACATCATGCTTTGTTTAGTAGGTTAAAATTCTCCCTCCTTATAATAAGAAACTTTCAGAAACAATGCTTATCCAGAAGGTAGTCATTTAAGCCATTTGCCCCAAAAGAAGCTGAGAAGATAGCTAATATATCTTTTATTGTGACAGCAGATTGTTTATTTTTCATCAGAGAGGTGTTGTGGTGTCCTAAATCTTTGTGTGGTTCATTGATTAAGAAAGCATTCCAACAGTGCTCATCAGATTTTCAAATTAACATGGTATATACTTATACCAGAACTAAAAAGTAAAATTATTGATGGGTTATACTTACTGTCTTCATTTGCTTCAGTGGTGATTTGAATGTATATTTTTACTTTTGTTTTTTAGTAGCTAAGGATGTCAACATTTTTTTTGATGAGTTAGAAGGTGTGAACAGCCCTTCCAAAGATGATGATTCCCTGCTTCACCATGGTAACTTGACCAGTACTTCTGATGATGCCAGCAGGCTGGAAGTTGTGGGAGAGGTAAGGACACACAGAATTGTTAGTACAATATTTATTCATGTCCATTATAAAGATGTAATAAATGTAATTTGATTTAAAATCTCATTCTCTACCATCAAAGTGTCTAATCTTTCCCATGAGAACTGGTTTTCCATTCTAAGATTATAATGCTGAAATACAAAATATCTCAAATTCAAAAGTTTTGATTTCATGCACCCTCAGTATAACATCTATACAAATCTAAGTCTTCAATGCTTCTGAAAATGCTGGAAAAGTTTTCCCTATATTTATCCTTAAGGGGAAAGAGTGTGGAGGGTATTCATCTACAACTCCCATGAGAAGCACTGTGTGTCAGTTATGAGACATATTTCCTTCCCATGAGGAACAGTTATGACCTGATGGTGCATAATGGTGATTCAGAGAACATATCAGGCAGAGAATATTCAGCACTTAGTCCCTTTTAAAATCTGTCGTAAAGCAGGCAAAGTGTTATGGACCCATGATGAAAATTTGGACCTTAATTTCTTCCTGTGTCTTTTGTGAGGAAAGGAACAATGTGCCCTGTAATTTTTCCTCTCACTGCCCTGCCACCCATGGATGTTAGGGTTGTTTCCTCAGTGAGTGAAGAGACCAGGGACTTCTCTCCTTTCCTCCACATCAAGAATGGGGCTACATCTAGACTACTTACTGGACTGGTCTGATGTTACCTGTAAGTTGTGCCTGAGGAATTTTTGGCAGAGGGCTGATTGGAACAGATCAGAACTGGCAGGGACCATGCTAGTAATTAAAAGGAGTGGAAAACCACAGGACATTGCTGAGGGCCCAGCCCTGACCCTCTTTTGTTTACTAGTTTTGAAAGAGTTTAGAAGAGACAATTAGAGATTATCTTTTTCAGGAGCTAGAGGGTTTTGTGGTGCAAGTTATTTTGTGCAACACTTTTGAGGAGAGAGCCAGAGATTTTCTTTGTTCTAGAAATTCAGCCCATAGAGAGCTGCACTCCTCGAATGTTTA
Source organism: Bombycilla garrulus (assembly GCA_013400315.1). NCBI lineage: Eukaryota > Metazoa > Chordata > Aves > Passeriformes > Bombycillidae > Bombycilla > Bombycilla garrulus. Next base: position 73,039 of record VXBU01002791.1, on the reverse strand, counting down.
GACAGATAATTAAAGCAACAGAATTCAGGACACCCTGAATATGTTTGACCTTGCTCACAATTTAATCTTCTTTATCATAGCTCTTCCCTAGCTTCCCAAACAACGTACAAAAGACTTTCTTTGCCTGCTTGCACCATAATAGGTTAATCTGACATGATATTCCCATGTTGCATTTTGGGACCAAGTACCATATGGTCTTTAGCAAAAATGAACAGGTGAAAGGCACATGATGTTTGTAAGTTAAAGAGGAAAAATTAACTGAAAATTATCAGAAGGACATGCTGCTGTTAATGCAATAATATGGAAAAACAAAAAACCTTCAAAACCTTTTTTCTTTAGACGTGTCGTTTTTTGGTTTTTTTAAAGGGAAAGGGAAGAAAACCTTTGAGGAATATGAACAGATTTAAGGGGTAACTGAGGAAAATAGCAATGTAAGTCACATATAGGTACAAGATGGGGGAAAAAAAGATAACAACTGAAAGTCTTAATGGGACTTCTGGGATGCTGCAGCCTACCAAAAATGTTTCAAAGTACCTGGTCCTGCTAACCTCTAGGAGGAGAAGATACACTGTTCAGAAGTCGTAGGGTTTATATGGAGATATAAGGGTAAGCCCTTTGGCCTAAAGGCTTCCTCTCTCGTATGCATGTATATCAGTCATGTCTGAAACTGATGGTTCCCAGCTGAGCACCTGAGAATATAAAAACTACTATAGTCCTTGGAAAACAAGTGCAAATGATACACCATGTATTGCAATACAGTCATAAAGACAGACAGAAATGCTAAGCTTCTTTTTAGAGTGGAGTCTTCACTGTTCTACTTTCTTCCAGCATGCTTTTTTAGATGAAAGAATGGAGGTTTGACATATATCCACCATTTTTTCACCAAAAAACTGCAGTCAGACCTAGTGCTTTATATATTTTTTTCATCAGTTTAGGAAAACTGAATTTTGATGTCATAACACAGGAAAGGGAGATGCAATATTTGGAGGAAGGTAGGACAAACTTCTGTCTGGAATAGCATAAGCTTGTAATAATACTTGGAAGATGCAGAAGTCCTGCAGCTGACACTGCTGAGCAAGCCCTGACTGTCTCTGTATCATTTTAGATCCTCAAAAGTTCTTGCAAGTTCAGACTCAGTCTATAAAGTTGCCTTAGAGTCTGTAATAGAGGGCCAGAGAAAGGGCTCCTTCCCAGGGGCCATAACAGTCTAATAGGGTTTATCAGTCTGGATTTGATGTACAGTGTTCCTAAAACAAAAAGGACCTTCAAGTACAGATAAGAGTGTCCAAGCCACCTTTCTGAGTAAAAAATTACAATACCGTAGTTGATAGTGTTTCACAAGTCCAACGGAAGTAATTGTCCTAGGCAGTCATATTTGTAGTGGAAGAAGTCTGACAAGTCCAACGCCTTGGCTAAATCTCATAGATACTCTTTAATATAAGATTCTGCCTTCACTGATGAGTCAGTACAGGACAAACCAATTTTCTTCAGAGAAAGAAGAAACACAGGAAGGGGCAAATCAGTTTTTTCCAGTGGAGTCACTCCTGCATGCAGAGAAGGACACACTCCTTATGGTACTCTCAGCACGGGTCTGAGTTCAGATGAGGAGTGTACGTTTGAAGTCCATCTCTCAATTGCCCCTACCCATGATTTCTTTGCGGTCCAGAGCAGTATTGGATTTTAAATCTGTATTCCTCATGGATGTAAATCCAGGGAGTCTTTTGGACCAGACTACAGTGAGCCCTTAAGCCTGCACAGCGCACACAGCAGATTCTCAGCATGGATTGTTTTGCTCTACAGCTCCTTTCCTACTATGCCAAAAATACATGTTGACTCTGACTACTGAACAGGAGGTTTGCCAGGAGGGTTAGAAAGCCTAACAGGATCAAGAAGGTTACCCATGACCTCTAAATCTCCTGCTACACCCTTCCTTTATTTAAATAACCTTAAATACCCTTTGGGCTGTTGGGAATGTTTTTATGTCTTCTTGATAGAGATTTTTAATGGAGAAAGATAAAATGTGCCTCATGAGCTGTTTTCACATTTAATGTTCTATGAAAAATACTTCTCATCTCTTGATAATATCATTTATCAGCATGATATGCAGTATAGATAGAAATAGTTTGCTATTTCTATAGGTTTTTCCTTAGAGATGAAATCTTTTTTCTTGCCTTTTTTTTTGGGCTCTAAGAACTGTTCCACTGTATCAGGTTTGCCCTATGTTATGTCAGGAGTTAGGCACTGTAATGAAAGAATGTTAGAAAAATTCCCTTCTTCCTTTAGTGAACTGGATGTACTAAGGAGATGGGACAATTGGGATGCTTTCATTGGTTTTTCCATTTAATCAAAATGCATGCTGAGAATCAGAAAGATAGCTTACACTAAACACTTTGAATGGGAAAATTGTTTTGAGAGGGTTTTCCTGTAATAATAATTGCTCCTATTATACAGTTCGCGTTGTGATTTAAATTCAGAAGCAATTATCTTATGGAGAAAGTATTTTGAAAATTCCCTCCTTCTCCCAGATGTGAAAGGCAAAATATTATTTTACTTTTTTTTAAGAGACTTGATTGTATATTATAGGGCAGGGCGGGCTACTTTTGGCAGGAATAGTGGAGCAAGTTTTAGAAAAACAGAGGTAAATTAGCTTAACCTTCCCTTCAGCTTAGAGCTGGACTGATCTTGAGCTTTCTGAAGGTACTTGCCCTTAATACTGCTCAGAGGGAGTGCTGTTTGTTCCCATGTAACCTTCAGAGTGTACATTTCCTGTATGAAACCCCGCAACCATTGCAAACTGCCATGCAATTTCAAGTTGACTGAAAGTGAAAGCTTAATCCCTGAGCAGGACTTGTGGAAGTAGTGTTAAATTGAGAGGAGGATCTGTAGAGAATTTCATCTCATGACTTACAGGAAAAAGACCAGTAGTTGTGTTTCATATTTCAGGAAAGTGACCTGTTTGTCCTCTTATTAACAGTGAAATCAAGTTTTGGTTTTCTGTCAGACCAGACATTTGAACAGGTCTTTTTTATTTTATTTTTTTTTAAGAAAAGGGATAGTATTTATTGGTTTTATTGTTTTTATGTGCTTCTACACTTAACAGGAGGAATTCTTTCCAGATAAATCCATCCTCAGCTACTCTTTAAACAAGTAATATTCTGTAGTTAGTTTGATGAGGTATGGTGAGGTCGGTACAGAACCTTCATATTGTTGTCTGTGTCCTATGGGGCAAAGTAATGAAAATCTCTGTGCCAGACTTTGTGTTGTGTTGTGTTTCTCACAACAGTAATTGTTAATGATAATGTTAATGTTTACTCTTTTCACGTGTACAAAGACATTCAGCCATATAATTTCTTAATTCTAAATTTATGCTTCAGGGACACTATTCTCTGCTCTATTTTATAAATAAGAAATGATTCCTAAGCTTATGGAGGGTGGTGGTGGAGAAAGGTTCACTTGTGTTTCCTATTCTCTCCTATCCCATCCCCATATGTCAAAGCATTTTTCTAAGACCTCCTGATGCCTTCCCCTTAAGCAGGGAAGTCTGTGCTCCTCTCAGATGAAGTCAGAAGCACAGTATTTGAAGAGCCTAAAACTTGGACAGCTTATTGTGATTCTTTATCTTTCCTGTTGAGTGTTATTGAAAACTGATGATGCAAACAGCAATGCAGCGATTATCATGGCAAATTAACATTACTGAATTGCTTGATTTTCTCTTTACAGGAAGTACCTAATAAGAACAAAACCAATGGACTATATTTTAGAGATGGGAAATGTCGGATTGACTACATCCTTGTGTATAGAAAATCTAATCCACAGACCGAGAAGAGGGAAGTATTTGAGAGAAATATCAGAGCAGAAGGACTTCAAATGGAAAAAGAAGTAAGAGATCTTCCTTAAAAAAACTTTCATATTGAAGCTATATAGAATCTGGGAGTATGGTTTGTTTACTCTGAAATTCCTTCACTCTATTGAAGCAGTAGAAAAATGCTTTTAAGCATGCCTAAATATAGACCAGAACAGTGCAAAAGTGTAGCCTAAAGGAAAATCATGCACAGGGATTGAAGGCCAAAACAGTCCATTACAGTCATCTTTTTCAACCTTATGCACAAGTAGGCCACAGAATTTCATCAGGTGTGCTGTGCAATACAAAAAAAAAAAAAAATAAATATGCTGGGTTTGAATGGCCTAAATTCTACTGAGTGGAATCCATATTTCTGCACCTACATTTTCATCTAGCTACATGCTCCACTATTTGCTGAGGCTCCTGGCACTCTTTCCAGAGACCTAACTAGATACCTGCCTTCCTTTATCTCTCAGCTTAGGCATAGTGACGTGAGAAGTATTTTAGTAGTTTGAAAACAGCTTAAAGTTTCTCCTTCTGTCTTAATCCTAAGAATTGAAATAATTGGACAGTATATATGAATCATTTATATCTATGTTACTTCCAACATAATGTCCTAAATCTTTTATGGACAACAGTGTAGAAATTAATGCAAAGTGTCTAAAATGTATTGATTTGTTAGGTAGCAGAAGCAAGATTTAAAGAGACCATATCTCTTTTGCCAAGCCTGTGATCTTCCTTAAACTTTGATAATGTGCTTAAGCAGGGCTTAAGCCTCACTTCCATCCAGAACAGGTCCTGCTGAGTTTTTACTTTTATTTGTGCTACGTGGACTCACACCCATGATAATATGCATTGTCATGCTGCCACTGATGGAAAGAGAAGAGGAATTTTGAGGATATAGGCTTTGATCAATTATGTAGATGTTACACATTTATCTCCCTTTCTTTCACTGAATTCTTGGTACATGTGTAAATATTCTGTCTATGTGCTTGAAATGCACACTTCTTTGGAGAACACTTGGAAGAAAAAACAGGAAACCTTTACAGAAAAATGAAAATGTTTATTTTCTTTAAATGGTTTTGATTGAGCATGAGTACTGGTGTATGTAACTGTATTAAGAGAATTTTACTGTTTACACCAAAAGTTACCCTAAATTATTCCTTCAAATAAGCTGGAAGTCATCATCTTCAGTGCTGAAGTAACTGATAGATGTTTTCAATGCCAGAGATTGCTCATTATTACATTTCCTGTATAGGTGCTATTGCCTATAGGAGTTGTAACCCAACATCCAAGAACATGAGAGTGTTGCTGCAGGTATTCACCTTCATATCCTAGAATTCTGTCCTGCTTCCACAGGAGAGATGCTGACAAAATCTCTGAAATTCAGGCAGTGTAGGAGTCTTATGGGGAATGAAACCTCCCTATTAATACATATGTCCAATGGTCTCAAATTTTTTTCTACTTTGTGGTTTTTGCAGATTTATTGTGGTGCTAAGGTCTGCAGTGAAAGCTATGAAATCACTTTATATTTTAAGTATTATGAAACTTATTGCGACATTTTGTGCTGAAAACTTTTTCAAATTGATGATTTAAGCGCTTACTGTAGAGGATTTTTTTGGTTTTTAAGACCATTTATTTTGACTTTTGCTGCCTAGGCTGCATGAATGATCTGACAATTTGATTATTCATTTCAGTTTCTATTTTGCTAGCGACATGCAGTTTTATTTCTTACTAATCTCATTTGTCCTTGGTGTGACTTTCTGCCAGCATCAGTAATTGTACATTTTCTAAACCCAGAATGATCAAAATGAGGTTGTGCTACAGGACTTGGGCTAATGTTTTTAAAATCTGGGATAGCAATCTTTTTTAACATATGACTCTGACCTAAAATTAAACCCTAGCATGTACATTTTATGATCGCATTAATTTCTAAATTTAATTATAATCCTGAAGGAAATATGTACATTTGTAGTACACTCCCTCCCTCCCCCATCCCCAGAGATTAAGAACAGTGCTGCATAACACTTAGCTTTAAACTAAGCTGAGTGATTGCCTAGTGTCTAGATTATTTCTTATTATTTTTACTTCTCATTTTTTAAGACTACACATAATTTTGAGTGTTAATTATGGAAAATTTTAATTGCTGGGCTTTTTTCAAGTTATTCACATGCAATATACTGCTTCCACTGAAAAAGAGTTGGCTCTCAGATGAAACAAGAGAACTGTCTGTGGCTTTGGCCACAGAGCATAACCAGAGGCAGTAGGCAGTAACTGTCGGAACTAAAGAAACTTTTTACCTTCCATGAGTTTTGTTTGCTTGTGGGTTCACTACCAGCTGTTCATGTCTTGGCATTTGATTGTGTTAGCCCTGCCCTTTTAAGGTGAAGCCATTGGCAGAGAGGAAAACTTACAGTGCTATTCATACTGCAATTTCAAACCCATATACCTCACTGCAGGGAGGGAGAAATGCACTGCAGTGGCTTGCTGACAAGTACAGCACAGTGAAATTCCCAGGAAGTGGTGAATGCAGGGAGCAGAGTGTTCACTTAGCAGCATGAAATGAGAAAGTGAATCTGAAATTAATCCGCAACAGTCGAGATAACTTCAGGCACAATGTCAAGATCATGTAGCTGAGAAAGGTCTCAGGTATGTTTCTGACTCCAGGAAAAGGTGATAATGAATTTACACTCAGCCCCAATGAATTTACACTCACAGTCCTCAACTGTACCACATCTCTGCCTTGGAAGTTCTGCCAGATTTGGTGTTCAGTACATACAGTAGTAAAAAATGAGGGCATCCGAGACCAAGGAATAGATAATTAAAATAATGGAAGTTTTAAACAAAAAAGAAGATGTCATTAAATAACAGAGAAAAAAATAGTGATACATTTTTTTTAAAGAGTGAAAAAAATTAAAATAGTAAAAATAAAATTAGATTGTAAAGATTTTAAATTGAAAACAACACTCTGAGACAGAATGCTAATTGAGTACAGCACAAGTAATTTTATGACACTTCCCCCTGCTTTTCTGTGTATCTTGGTTCTGGATAGGTTGAGTATGTTGACCCTGCCACAGCCAGACATTTCCAGACCACATCCAACCTGTGATCTCATGCAGAGATGCTCAAATAAGGTAATCAGAAATGTAGGTCACTCTTGGAAAAGAGACTACACTTCCTTTTCAGCTAGGTGTGAAATTTCCTTTGTTGATTTTTTTATCCTCTTTTCCAATGTCTCACAAGCAAGATAAGTAACCATGATATCGTGGCTCTGGGATCCTTCATGACCCTGCTGCTCTCATTTTTCAATACTCTTTGGAAAAGACTTATGTGTGGGGAAAATGGAGAGGACGAGTGGAGCATGTTCTTATGGGAGATGAGGTACCAATCACCCTGTAAGTTTGTAGGCACTGATACCATCTGTAAATATCACACGAGACTCATCCCTTCCAGAGCTGGTGGGCAAAAGGTTAACAGGATGCTACTGTTGGGTGCCCACATTCTGATGGTACATTTCAAATTTATCTAAATACAAGATAAGCCTGAGATTTAGGTCAACCCACTAACATACAGAAGAGAATTACTTGTGATCACTTTTACGTGAAGCTATAGATAGGGTCTGTCATTCCAAATTAAATGTTCATCCCTGTGGCCCAGCAATTTCTGGAAAACCTGTCTTTTCAAGAGAGAATGAAGAGTCAGAATTACTTTGAGCCCATGGTATTTTTCACAAGAATAAATACTTACAAATTTAACCTCTTAGCCAAAATCTGGAGAAGTACCTTTTCCCAAATTATTCCTGCAGCATAAATTACTGTTTACCTGTCCTAAATGACCATGTACAACTAAGTTGCTGTCAAGAGTATCTATGCAGTTCTGGTACATGAATACAGTATTACAGATACCTTTCAGTAAGATACTTTAAACTATACTATGATAATAGATCATGCATGGAGGTAGCCAGCAGGCAGCAACTTTTATTATTCATTCACTTGCAAACTTTTTAAACTGCACTGTAAAGTAACGCAAATGCAGAATAGAGGTAAGAAATTTATGCTGGATGAACAAACACAGACCATACTTACATATATGATTTGTACAAGAAAAAAAGAAGAAAGTCATCTTGCATTTAACTAAAAACAGTTATCCAAAATTAATCTGATGCTGAGTTAGGATCTGATCACGTAGCCTTAGGAACAGACTATATTTAGTTTGAACTTAGCATGATTTTTTTTTTTCTGCTTTTTATGACTACACTAAAGTAAGTCATACAGAGTGTTTCTACTACTAAATGTACTTGATACATTGTGCTTAATGATTGTGTTCAAAGTTTTTAATTTATAGATTATAAGTTTATTTCATGCAGTTTACTTGAAAAAGCAATTGACAGACAAGTAGAAAGTGAGGGATATAAATGTAGTGAATGGGAACTAACCACATAAGTAGTGAAAATAGTATTCATGCTTTTTATTTTATATTTTTTGTATATTTATGGTAACTAATGTCTCAGTGTAAAAGCAAATAACTACTTTAAACCAATAGCATTCCTTACTGCGCCGGAAACCAGGTCTTCTCACAGCTTCTGCATGCAAAATTACTTCAGAAAATAACTTCAAATACTTTACAAGTAATAGCCAATCCATTTGGGCTTCTGCTGGCACATTGATCTTTACATCTCCCTGATAAAAGATGTCAGTGTAGTGCTGGTCCAGTTTTCAGAAGAATCCAAATTGTGTGGGTTTTTGTGTTACATACCTGATTAAAAATTTAAACTTTGCCACCATAAGTGTCAAGCTGTCACCAGGGCACTTCTAATTGCTTTTGCTCCCTGCCTCAAGCAGCAGCTGACATTTCTGTGCAACATCTGGCAGCAAAACTGCAGCTGGTGTAAACAATAGGCAGTAGAAATATATAATGGGTGTTCTCTAGGGAAAACCCAAAAGAACAAGAAAGAAAAGCACAGTGTAAGTTTTGGTTGTGTTGTATGAACAAATATATACTAGTGGGTATACTCTGAATCTTAAATTATGTTAACGTGGCCCTAGAAGTGATCTTTGGAAATCTTTTTCTGTAGTTGATGCAGTATAATTACAGAGTACTATTATTTCATGACTTTTCAAGTTTGCAAGCAGATATAGATAGGTTTCTGAAGAGCTAGTAATAATTGTGTAAAGCAGTTTCTTTTAACGTGGCTATAACTTCGTGCTAATGGGGCAGAACATAAGAAGCTAGATCCATGTATTCAGTAGGATACTTATATTTAGCAGCAAGTTGAAGCCTGCTTTCAAGATGATGAATGTTGAGAGAAATTACAGATGACAGAAAGAGCACGCAGAGTATCTCCGTGACTTTTAGCACATCCCTGAGTGTAAAAGGAAAACAGACTTATGACCATGTCAAAGTGAGGTAAAACTTAGAAATAAAGAACATGAGAAAGCTAAGGACTTCAAGGACTGAAACTTCTGAGCACTCACTGTGTTCAGAAAGTGATGATGTGAAAGAGATATTATAATCAACAGCTACTGCTTCTGAACTTAATCAAATACTATCATATTTCTGGAAAAAAAGTGACATCTATTCCTTTTTGTTGTTGTTGTTTTTGCTGTTAGTACTGCAGAGCCAAAACAGTTATGAGAGACTGATCTGCTTTTTTCTGGTTTGTGCGTCATCGCTGCAATTGTTCATGAGATTCCTGTTACATAAATGTTTTTTTCTGATAGTGATTCATGGGTAGAAAAGAATTAAGCTGACTTCTAGACCCTGAGTGGCACTTGCAGATCTGAGTTAGAAAAGGTGTTTTATAAATGTAGCTTATGTAATTTGGTTCTCTGAGCAATGCAGAGTAAAATCTCAGTGCCTTTATAGTTGATTCCAAGTTTATTTTTCAGTTATGACTTCAGTTTATCCAGCTATTGAAAGAACAGTGACTTTTTTGCAGTTTATTGCTCCTACAGATGTTAATTTAATCAATCAGGCATACCGTTTAAACCAGAGTGTCTATGGTCAACTGACTTTTTACAGCTTGCCAGGAGAGTTTGTGTGGTAGCCAGGAGCAAGCTGCAGGTCAGCTGGAAAATCTTTTCCTGGCTTCTAGTTTTTATTTGGTGCTCATATCCTTTCCCTGTCGTGTTGAACTTACTCTGCACATATCAAAACAACCCATCCACTAGAGAAAAGGGTGGCAAAGGAAAGCTCCCACTGCTGCAATTATATCAGCTGTCCTTTGAGCTTTTTGACAGAGAGAAAGATAGCTATGAGCATGCCTACGTCAGATATGTACTAGGAAGCACCAGGACAATGGTGAGAGTGGTGATTATGGCTACTGTGCATGCATGGTAGGTCAAGCAACATGCAGGATGTCACCTATGGCTAGCAGGTTTCCTTTAGGCCAAACGACATTTGGACAAAACTAGGCTGTCTTGATGTTTGGAAAAGTGAGACCTTGTCAATACAAGGGTTTGCATGGCAAGGTTTTGTTGGCTACAGAGATGGCTTCTGTGAGAAGCTGTTAGAAGTTTCCCTCACCTCTATCAGAGCCAGTGCTGCACAGCTGCAAGATGAACCCGCTGTTGGCCAAGACTGAGCCCGTCAACAACAATGGTAGCACCTCTGTGACAAAGTATTTAGAAAGAGGAAAAAGCCTCCTGCAGGACAGCAAACAAAAGAGAGGAATGAGAATATTTGAGAGGAGCAACTCTGCAGACACCAAGGTCAGTGAAGAAAGAAGGGGAGGAGGTGCTCTAGCTGCTGGAGCTGACATTCCCCTGCAGCCTGTGGTGCATAGCAGAGTGAGGCAGCTGTGCCCTGCTGCCCATGGAGGTCCACAGGAGAGCAGATATCCACCTGCAACCTGTGGAGAACCCCACACTGGAGCAGATGGATGCCCAAAGGAGGCTTTAAGCCTGTGGGAAGCCCACACTGGCACAGGCTCCTGATAGGACCTGTTGCCTCCAGGAGAGAAGAATCTGTGCTGGAGCAGATTTGTTGGTAGGACTTGTGCAAGAGACCCACACTGAAACAATCTGTTCCTGACAGACCGCATCCCATGAAAGAGGCACATGCTGGAGAAGTTTGTGAAGAACTGGAGCTTGTGGGAAGGACCCAAGTTCAAAAAGTTAGTGGAGCACTGTCTCCTGTGGAAGGGGCCCCCCACTGGATCAAGGGCCTGAGGAGCAAGGTGTAGCAGAGACAATATATAATGAATTGACTGCAGCCCCCATTCCCTGTCCCTACATACCACCGGGTAGGAGGAAGTAGAGAAAAGTTGGAGTGAAGCTGAGTCTGGAAAGAGGGAAGGGTTGGGAGAAGGTGTCTTCAGGTTTGGTTTAATTTCTCATTATCCTATTCTAATTTGATTGATAATTAAACGAATTTCTCCAAGTCGAATCTGTTTGGCCCATGATGGTAACAGGTGGGTGATTTCTCTTTGTCCTTATCTAGACCCGTGAGCTTCCTCTTCTATTTTTTCCCCTGTCCTGATGAAAAAGGGTGTGATGAAGTGCCTTTAGTGGGTACCTGGCATGCAGCCAGGGTCAACCCACCACAGGTGTAGTTCAATGTTACTCCACTACTGTAACCAGTATCAAAAATTCCGTAGCTTTCATGGATGCTAGTAAGTTGTTTCAGTCTCTCACTTTTCTAATCCTATTATTCAACATGTAAGTATCTACAGCTAATGAACTTACAGTACAAATTATGCATCCTGCAGGCTCTGTATTTTCGTAAGCAGCATAACATATTAATAGCATTAATAGCAGGTGCAGTTTGTTATTTAATGTTTTAAGTTCTGCATTTGGTTGCATCCACAAATCATGGACAGCGACATCAACATGACATAAATTATGCCTCCAAAAAGGGAACCAGACTGAAATGTAAACTCTACCATAACCATTATAAGTGAAAATGCTTCCAGCTATTTAATTTTAAACATTGGGCTGTTCATTTCATCCCAATTCCGCCAGAGCGAGTGGAAATCAGACTGGTCTTATTTTTTAATGCACATAGTGAAAGGAGTCTCTTTTCAGCAATTTTTTACATAAAAATGTGTTTGTACAAGCAGAACAATGTCCTTTCCCAGGGAGTGTTCTGTACAAAAAAAGCATGGTCATGAAACAGTGGAGAAGTTTCCAGCTGCCTGAACTTCTGAGGGAAAAGCTTCAGATTTCAGATGCTATGTCCACTGTACAGCACAGTAGCAATTTAGTAGAAAAATTTGAGTAGATAAATGGAAGTCTGGATAGATAGGGTCTGAATTCAAATTTCAGAATGCAGTTCTTAAAGATAAATCAAGAACCCATAAATTAATATGTTTCTGAGTTGACAAGTGCCAGTCTTTAACAGGGCTTTGTAAAACTAGTAGACTAAGCAAATGTTGCTGAAGATTTGATCCACTTTTTTTAAAAAATATGTTTTTTTCAAGGAACAGGGAGGTAATACAGAAAATACATAGATAACAGAATAGGAATTTAAAAGCCCTTGACATACTTCTTTCAGGAACAGGTAAAATTTATTGTCAAAGAATTTACTATCATCAACATCCACAAATCAGAACATCAAAATTTTTGAAGGATAAAAACCAGACAGGCAATAGATTAAGAAAAAATTATCATGGTTATACATGAGATATCCCCAATATGTCAAAAGTCACCTTTCCCTTTTCAGTAACTGGTCTGAAACTGCAATTATTTTTGAGGTGTTTTTTTCACCTGCCAGCAGCATCAGGAATAAGCATAATGCACAAGGCTACAATCACTTAATGCACAGTGAGAGTTTTCATTGCCCAAAGGTGACATGACTGGTTTGCTGCAACACTCCTTTATTGTAATGGCTTAATAAGCAAAAATCTAAAGTTGTCTCTAGGGAACAGAAAGACAGAGTACATAGAAACACAGCAACAGGCTTTGTGTTCTCATTTTATGTTCATGATTCTGGGGTTGAACTTGTTTTGAGAAGACAGCATGGTATTTACAGCATTATGCGTCTACAGCAAATAGTAATGACTGGTCTCGGGGGCATTTACATCTTCTGCTAAAGCCTGAGGTGTTGTGGGGCTTCGCCCATGAAAGCAGTGCCAAGAGGGAAGCATGAACCTGGAAGATTTCCTTTCTCAGTGCTCTTGGCAGGTGCTCTTATTGTCTGATTTTCTTTTTATACAGGGTTAAGTCAGTGATGGAGCAAGTGGAACTTTGGTGCTCTGTGCCTTGGGTTTTTGGTGCTCTGTGCCTTGGGTTAACTGTATCTTAGTTGGGGCAACAGAACAAAACAGAATAGTCCATTACATCAGGGCTCAACTTTCTTGAAAAAGACCTTTCAGCTTATGGGTCTCTGAGCCCAAATGAAATGCAGAATTATCCACTGCATGTTTGCGTATTTGTTTCTTGCTGCTTGAGTGGTAATGAAGTGTTGTCGTAAATGAAATTTTAAAAAGCCTGACCTGAGGGAAAAAATGCTTTTCAGATAGCTACACTAACTGAAACTTCTGTCAGCTAGTCAGTGATGTCCTCCTGTTTGAAATCTTATCTGGTTTACAAAACTCTCTTCTATGCACAATTGTCTTTTATTTTGTTATCTGAAACCTCTTGAAAGAATTTGTAAAACGACATTTTAGACAAAGCAGTGTGAAAACCCTTTTGTTTCTTCATGGTACTCTACTTACTACTCTTCTTAAGTACAGCTGGTTTTTGTTAATAGACTCAATTAGACCTTTCCATTTATAACAAGATTGACTCCCCTTTGTTAAAATATAAGAACTTTTGCTTACTTGTTTTTTTTTTGTCTAAAAGCCATCTCTTACACCTTTTTAAACTTTCAAATTTCTCATAAAGAATAAAGCCTCCACAGTGAAAATGTAGATAGGAGAAGAACAAAATGGAGACATGTGCATCTGGACACCATGACTCTATACTTTGTCTTTTGCAATATGCAAAATTCAGGTTCTTCTCCTCAAGAAATGTATTTAGACTTTTTGTGTTTAGACTTCTGTGTCTTTCTGTGCCTTATAAGTTAATAATCTGTTCTGTGACCTCATTTTCTGAGGAATCTGGAGAAGCTCCAGAGTGCTGGTGGGAAGGTGTGTCTGAAGGTCAACTTCGTGAAGCAGAGCTCTCACCAATGCTAGATCAGGATGGCCATGGCTTTCTTCTATAGAATTCTACAGATTTTCTATAGATTACAGCCTGGCCCGTAATCACTGGAGTTCTTGAAGTTGTACAGTGAGTGCTATTGCTATTAGAAACTGTGAGTTTCTGAGACAAGATTGGATTAAACAAATGTCCAGAAACAGCAGTCGGCAGGAGAGAAGCTGTGATTTTTAGAACATTCCAGGTCAATGTTCTTGTGCAAATTTATGGATTTTATCATTAGCTTCAGAAATTCACAGGACATAAGAATTCAAGTAATGAAATACAGACAGTACTGACCAAATTCAAGGGGCCTTTCAAAATACAAAGGACACTGATGGGAGGTTTTGTTATTTAAAGATCTGCATTTCCCTGTGTCTTCTCTGCAGGAAGAATTAATAGGGTGGGGTGGGGGAAATGGATGGCAGCCATGGCCTTGTAAAATGTTCTGAATCAAATGCTGCTGCTGTGATGTGTCCCAGACAACTGAGCAGTGCACTAGAGGCACCCATGAAGGTGCAGCTGTAGGAAGTAATGTGTCTCTACTACTGCAGAAGTTGATGTGGGTGAGTGAGGAAGGTAATAGCAGTCAAGGGAAAATGAGGTGGTTGTACTGCAGAGCCCCAAGAGGAAAAAAAATTTAAAAAACATATTGATTGTAGCTGTTGACAATGTACATGATCTGACTAGGTAGGGACAAGCCATTAATATGCCTCAGTTCATCTCATTCTGAGGAAAATGGAACAAATATATTGCAGCTTGGAGGTGCTGTTCCTCTCCATTGCAGACATCTAAACTTAGCTGCCCTGAATCACACCTGATCACACAAGGTGATCCCACACCTTGGGAATAAGCCTTCAGGGAATTTCTCAGGATCAGTGGGCTTAGAAACACAGTAGTGCCAGTGTTCTGATACAAATACAGTGGCCTGCCAGTATCCAGAAGGGGAAACTGGGTCAGATACCTGTCACACACCATATCTATAAACCACTCAAAATAAGCATTTTTGTTTGCCCTTTTTGTCTATCCAGGTGTTGTCTATAGATTTATATTAATAGATCTGTGGATTGCAAAATCATCCCCAGCACTGCTGTAATGTAAAGTATACAGCTAATGGAACTGTGTGACAACTGAAAATTTCCATTCTAAAACCCCCAAGCTATGGAATGGATTCATGTTTCTGCAGTTTTTCTGTTATTTGACTTTTTTTCTTTGATGTTTTGACTGGGAATTGATGACTGCTTGCCATGCCGATTTACATTTCCATCTTGGGCTGGTTTTTTGTCTGTCTTTTGAAAGGAAACACAATTCATGTCTCCTGCTAATGTATTATTCCAGCCAAAAGGCACAACACAAAAATTATTTGGGAAAGGTGAGGGCATTAGAGTTTTGGGAAAGGGGGGAATTTAGAATGATGGTGAGAAAGCATGAGGGGACACTAGAATCAAAATGTGGAGGCATACCCACATTAAATCACAGCAGATATGCAAGAAAAGCCCCCTTCTCATTGTATAACTCCCACTATAGAAATATGAGTATAAAATCTCTTTGGAAATACAACACAAGCCCGTAACATCTTGAAACAATTGTTTTGTATTTATGGAGAATGTCTTAACAGAATGCAGCAAAGGAAAAAGGCAAGGAATTAATAATCACTAGTATAGATTAGACTCAGCAAAGAGTTTTAGCTGAGGAAAGAGAAACATTCTGAATATGTGAAAATATTTATTTAAACTGATTTAGTATTAAATACCTGATATTAAAATACCGTGCTTGTTGTTAAAAATACTATCTTTACAAAAGAGAAAACAGATATAATCCAGTGAAACACCAAAACATGCCATTTTCTATTAACAATTTTTTAAACTAAATCAAAGTGAAAATTTTCATGTGTTTCCTGGCAAATTTTTAGAAACCTTGTCCAATTTGCTCCATTTTCTTAAAATTTATTCAATTTGGTGTTGCAGCAAAATACTTTTCTCCCTTAAATTGCATCACACCTGGTCACTAGAATGTTCATACAGGACTGAACCATGCCTTGCTAGCAAAGCTTTTATATGCTATCTTCTTAATAAAATTCATAGATTAATTGCAGGGCATGAAGGATATTTTCCATTAGACAATATGTAACATAAAAGAAAACCTCATTTCCCAAACTCATTACTAGATTCTTGAAGCAGAAATGATCTAATAGAAGCCTCAGGATCTCTGGACCGGTATTTTATTTTATGTGAGTACAGAAAAGTAAAATTAGGTCAACAGCCTGGGATGTGGTGCTGGGCCACAATCTGATTCAGGTCTCACCAGGGTGTAACATGGACATGAACAGATTATTTGCATTTACATTCCTTATTCTGTGTTCAGAGATTATCATAGTCAGTTCCTAAAACTCCAAAAACTAAAATGGGAACATGAATATGAGTCAGGTTCTCTTGAACACCTAGAATTTATATTTTCTAAACAGTGCATGTGCACCTCTCTAAACATCTAACAGACATTGTGACCCTACAGCAAAGAGCACTGTCAACAAACTATTACCAATATCCAAAGGCACTGATCTTCTTTCATTGTGTTATTCTTGAGTTCCAAGCCTCTTGTACATTGAGTTGTTTTAAGTGTATGCCTCTAACAAAGGGAGGATATGATTCTGGTGCCCTTAACAGCTAAATTCTGATCTTAAAGCTTATAAATCTGAAGATCTCAGAAAGCAATTTTAAGTAAAATATGCCATAGTAAGTACAGCACACAGATACTATTGAATCTCTGAAGGATATCAGATGTGTTTGAAGAAACTTATGTTTTTAATACTGTTTTTACCTGAGTCCTCTGTGATTTTTATCAAATAGCTCTTTATTGATTTCAGTATGGTGAAAGCAAAATATGTGTGTGTGGATGTGGACAAAGAGTTTAAGTAAAGAATAATTTCTGCCTTCTTGATAGGGTTTATTACAGTAATATCCACATGGGAGCATAATATAGGTCTTCTCCTTTTATAACAGGCTAAGCACTCTCAGCCACTCATATATTCCTTACAGCCCCACATGCCAAGTCCTAGAAATTCTTGCCTGATGTTAAATAGGGTCTGACCTCAACCTCCTTTGCTACAATTTAATCCAGTTATTTCTTGCCTGATTGAGAAGGAAAATGGAGTGCAGATCATTCCTTTTTAATCCATAACTATTTGTTACTTATTTTTAAAATGTTACTGTGGTCTCTGCTTAGCATTTTCTTTGGTTGTTTGAATTCCGTCTGTGTTTTGAACAGAATTTTTCCCCTGCACTAAGTTTCCCAAAACTCTTTATCATTATCATTGTCCTGCTCTGATCTTTCTTTAATTAACCCATCTATTTCTTACTCAGGCTGTACTTTACCCCCTGCTGAATAGCTATACAAAATAAAAGACTAGGGAATTTGAGTCCTGTATGCTCTTAATTTGATTTTTTTTTTTAATTTTTTTTTTTTTTTAAGTCTTGATACACCTTACCTTAGTCTGGGTTCTGGTGCTGGCTTCTCTCCTTGATTCCAGCAGTGATATTTTGTGTGTTCATCTTTTCTGCATTTGACTCTCAGCCACCTCTGTATCTTCTGTGCTACAAGAATGTGTTTGTCAGACACTAGAGAGTAACATGAGAAGCCATTTACTTTAGCACAGACCATGGTTTCTCCCTCCCCCATTTTCCTTTGCTCTTCAATACACTGTAAAAATATTCATATGTTAGATAAGTGCATCACTTTAGGCACTTGGTGACATTTCCAACATTAGACTTTTTATTTTCTTGTCAGGGTTGCTGCCCCACTGCACTTTCCACCAACGATCTACAGTGATGATGATTGCTCAGTTGTTACCCAGAGCTCTTTCCTTATTAGTATTTTGATATTTTGTCTGTTAACTTTTCATGTTAACTTTTAAAGGGGATATGGCATCTGTGTTAGATGAGCTCTTCACCTAAAATCTGCCAGAAAAAAAAAATATTTTAAAGCTTTCAGTTTTCTCCCATTTTGTGCTTAAACACCATCTGGGCAAAGCAAGAATCCCCACATTCTTTTTCCCTTAGTAGTTTGGGAAATTAACATATACATATTTTATACAAGATTCCTCCAGTTTGAAAGTTAAAATTACTTCCTGTTACTTTTTCAAACTGAAGTTTTAAAAAACAGAGAACTATAATTTGCTGTGCTCCAGAGGCTGCCATTGGCAGAGATCTGACATTGGAGCTGCCTCCATCATACTTCACACACAGGACTGGCTGCCTTCTGTGGTGGTGCAAGGAACCTGGTGAGAGAAATGTGACTTTGGCTGATCAGGAGATAAGCAAGCAAGATGCAGATGGGACTCTGGAGGAGGAAAAAACTATATCACTCAGAGAAGTATTTGTCAGTTGTGTTTGTGGATTTATGTGTGTAAGACAGAAAGGGGGAGGGGGAGTTGCTTTGAAATATTGTGCTGAAGAAATTAGTTAGTTTTTGCAATTTTGTTATCTTTCCTTTTTGAAGAGGAATATGGCAATTGTGGATAGTAGGGTAATAACATTATTTTGGAAAAGAAATTCACCGGCTGTGCTACTGTGATGATAACAATTCAGTTCAAGATTTTCAGTCCCTAGTACCAAGAACTAGGAGAGGTATGTGCCACACAATTTTAAGGCCATTTCTTCCCTAACCAATTCACCACTCTGCTCTGACATTCAAAAGAGGTTATGCATGACAGTGTATCTGTGTTTGTACCGCACAAGTAATTATAGTTCCTCTGCAAAGTTGTATCAAATGATGCAAAGCACATTTCTACACTACACTTCTTGGACATGCTGTATGTTATATTTCAAATATTGTTGTTCGTCAGGAACAACGGCCTGCAGCGAATGTGCAATTATAATACCCTGAGAGGTGTCTTGTTGAGATAATGTTCTGCAATTTGCAAAATGTTTCCCATTGTCTAGTGATGTAACACTAACAGA
This sequence comes from Bombycilla garrulus, assembly GCA_013400315.1. Classification (NCBI taxonomy): domain Eukaryota; kingdom Metazoa; phylum Chordata; class Aves; order Passeriformes; family Bombycillidae; genus Bombycilla; species Bombycilla garrulus. The sequence continues at coordinate 54,125 of VXBU01002791.1, read as the reverse complement.
ATTTCACCCCCAGTTTTAAAGTATCTTTTGTAATATTCATTGAGCCAAAAATGCAGTGTTTTTAAGAAAATTCCTTGCAACAAAATGATTATAATCTATAGAGCCACTGGTGTATCAGCATATTGATTTATGTCAAAATTATCTCATGGAATTATAATTTTCCTGTCAGGAAATCTTTGAAATAGAGGAAAATGCCTATAACAGTGCAACTATAAAGACCTTGAAAAACTGGGATTATTAAGTGAAGTGAGATCTTTATTTTATTTCCATGTTACATTTCTATACTTCCCTGTAGAAGAGAAGAATTTCAATTCTACTCCAAAATTTTGTACTGAATAAAAGAATTTGAATAGTACCACAGAGCTAAAATCTCTTTCATAACTTCTGTTTTACTTTTGGACTGTGAATTCTCTGCTGCAGCTCTGAAAGGCACAGCCCTTATAAAAAATGGGGAAAATAACAAAAAAATCTAGAAATATTTATCTGTCAATAGATAAAAAAGATATTTACACTTTCCTAAGCTAAACAAGCTGCCTTTTGTTAGCTGGGAGCTTCTTAAAGACAATAGTATTTTTTATCTACACAGAAGAACAGTATTGTCTATTAAGCAAACAATCTTCATTACAGCGGTTTCCACGGAACCAGTGAATTTGGAAAGGGGGAATCTTTGCCAGTGTATGTGTTACTTGTGGCCTTTATTTCATAACATCATTGGGATCTCAAAATCCAAAATTTTCCTGCAAACAATTTCAGGATTAATACCACCACTTTGCAACATATGCAATCAGATCAAAACCAATGTTATCTCATGTGATAGTGATGTTGCCTTTTGAGAAAAAACACACTTGTTTGTTTTCTGCAACTCCTCTCATTAAATCTGCATGTCAGAGCTCCAAACTACGAGAAAAAATCCTCTCTGTGCTCTATCACATTTATCTGAACCATTAAGCCACTGAGCTCCATCTGGTGCTGCTCTGCTCTCCAGTGTCATACAGGAGGTGTTTTCATCCAGCACCTTATGTCAGTAGGCACACTGGGAACAGCAATAATTGATCAATAGCAGAGCTCATGTTTAGGCGTCTGCCTTAACAATTTTTTCTGCCATGTATGGGCATTGATTTATCACAATAAATTGGAACAGTCCAAAGCAAATTCAGAAGTTGCCCTTGTCATACCTTGACCTTATTTCACTTACCGTATGTCTAACTAATGAGGGGATTTGTATGGAGATGCACAGAGGATCCAGAATTTTGCCTTCTTAGTTTAGAGATATTATGTATTTCAATTTCATCTTGTCTCCAGTCAGATTTTAATTACTCTATCTTTTCTTAAGAAAGTGGGTTTCTTCTTCTGTTTCTAATGTGTGGGGTTTTAACACCAGATGATCTAGTTACATACAGAGGTCAAATTACTTTGAGCTTAGCTGAGCAGATAGGTGAAAAATCATGTTCACCATCAATTATTAGAAATTTCCACTCTGCACTAAACCAAGAGATTTCTTTTTATGATCAACATGAAACTGTGGCTTGCTGAAGACAACATATTAAGATGGATTTGCCTTCCATGTCCTGAGGTTTTGTATTTAATTTTTTGTGGGAAGTCTTATACAGTCAGAACACTGTTTGGGATTTAAAAGAAGATCAATCTATCTAATTATTTTAACCTTAATTGCAAACTGAGTAGTGGTAATCAAGCCTGTCTTACCATCATATTTTGCTTTGGAAAGAACTTACCTTTCATGCTGTACCTGAAGAGATGGCTGCTCTATCATATGTTTTGGCATTTTAACAAGACAACTTTCCTTGTAAAATTTTGTTTATATCCTTTTAGTGAATCAGATCTCTTGAGTACCTTAGTAAGACTACAGAATGCAGTTGCTCAGAAATTCACTTTGTCCATTTTATTAAAGAAATATAACAACTGTGTAACAGTTTGTATAAAGGGGAAGAAGAAAGGGAAAATGGCTTGCTCATGTCTCTGCCTTTAAATGAGGCAGGCAGAAAAGTTTGCAGCAATGATTTGAACAATATTAAATGAATTATTAGAAGGTACATCGTCAAACTCTTTCCTATTCTAATAATTCTTGCAGTAAGAAAAGTAAGGCACAGAAAATTGAGATATTAGTCAAGTGAACAATCATTTGAGTTGCCCAGACTAGCAGAGTTTATGGGTAACTGTAACTGGTAGAGTTGTGAGTGATTCACATTCTTCACATGCATCTTTCCCCTCCATTTGACTGGATCTTGGTTTCTCTTCGGTTTTTCTTCCCTGGAAAATGAGAACCTGCATTAAGTGTGAAGAGGAGCAATCTTCTGTGACTTTCCTTCAGAGCAGAGCCACATGTGTGTCCTGCACAGCCAGAAATGGTGCAGAAACCCATCCAGGTGTTGCCGGTAGACACTGTTGTTATTCCAGTCACATCAGCAAGGGACAGCACCCGAGATAACAAGCTGTGCTTACAAGCACATGCATCACCCCACTGCTTCCCCACGTCATGGGCTAACACCTCTGCCTGTAATTACTCATGTGGTGGATGTGTAACTGCCTTGAAGAACATGGGGCTTGTGTCACGTGGACAGAACTGAACCGACTGACCCTAAGAGTAATCTCTCCCCTGGCTGTGTTCTTGTCAAGCTCATGCGTGTCTCTCTTTAGAAAGAATTTGGAAATCACACCATCAAATACAGAGGTATTCAGAGAGCTACAGGACAGTTCACTGCATCCTGGAAAGTGTGGGTGCTGAAAAGACTTTGGAGTCCAGATTAATAGTTTTATAAGTATTTCTTGTTTTCCTTGATTGTGTGAGCTGAGAAACAAGACTCTGAAGAGGGAGTTGAGCAACTAAAGAGCTTCACACTGCTGGAGCATGGGCAGGTGCTCAGAACCTGGGCTGCTGCCAACACTTCTGCATCCACACGGAAGTTCAGCTGTGACCTTTCTGTCCAGAGGCACTCTGGTTCCCAGGGAGGTTGCAAGGTCTCCAGCCACAGAGATATTCAAGACCCCCGCACACCTCTCTAGCTGTCCCTGCTCAGAACGGAGATTTGACTAGATGTCCTATATTATTCTGTGATGCAATAAGCAGCTTATTCACATTTCTCTAGATTATTTTTATGAAAAAGCTATCATAAACCTGCTTGCATTTTTTGTGTGTTTGATTAATTATAATGTTTGTGAAATCAACTGTTGGACAAAAAATAAATTGTCTTTTTCTTTACCAAAGCAACATTTTTGCAATAAGCCTCTAAATGCAAACATGAATATTTAATGGACAATTCATTAAATATAAGTATTTTCCACTTCAAAAAGCTGTTAATAAGAAATAAATCTATATTGGAAAATTATCAGCTTTATATTTTACACTTGGGATAAATCATGAAGGAATCTGCCTTTTAAAATGTAGTTCAATTGTGTGGTGCATTTTTAATGGCTTAATGTGATAACTTAAGAGGCCTTCCTTCAGCCCATAGAACAGTTAAAAAGATTTGATGATGTCAGCTATCACTGTATAAAGTATTAACTTTTTTAATCTAAAATTTGAGCCCATAACTGACATTTCATGTAAAGAGACAATGTCAAATATTGTTTTCATAAGTAAAAATGCATTATTCTGCCCAGAGATTTTAGCTATCTGTATTTTTAAATCTGCAAATAATGACTTCACAAGTTTATAGTAATTTTCCAGTCCAGAGGAATTAAAAGATATTGGTCAGATAAAATCCATATTATTAGGTATTTTGTCACAGAGCTCTTACCCAGATAGGTCTAACCTGTACTCATTCAGTATTTGCTGATGGAATTACCAACAAATGTTTTATCATTACCTCACAGTCATACAAACCCTTTCCATTAAGATGGTCATGCTGTGGGTATTTCTAATTCTTTTCTCTCGGAAGTGCAGTCCAAGTCAGAGGATATAGTTTCCATGGTTGATTTACTACATCAAAGTTACCTTACTGTAAGATCCATTCTGCGGATTTAGATGATATTTGTTGGAATTAAAGACTTCCTTCTGATGTAGTTTCTTATCTTAAAGGAATTTGTATTTCTCTTCTGCAGATTGTGAGCTCATCATTGCACAGTGAGATGTGAGCAGTGAGATAGTATTTGCATTTTACTTCTACTCAAGTAATCTACCCTGTTCTTTAAGCTGTCCTCCCACTCACATATTTTTGTCTACATAGAAGGACATTGCAAGCATTTCCCCTTGTTCTGTTCCAAAACTGAGATCCTGTCAAATGCTGCCAGAAATTAAGCACTGTAACAATGACACCTGCTCTGAGCTCGATTAGATGAAACATTGCCTGAATGCTTGCATGAAGCAGCCACCTGCCTGTATTACTAACTCCACTGGAGCAGAACCTCTGCAAGTACTTTGTGAAGTAAAAACAAAGCTTTACTTCATCACATTTTGTCATGAGATTTCACATAAAAATAATTCTAAATTGTGATCATGTGCCTCTGTCTCCGTATATCAAGTTATTCTACAGTTTCACGTGTCAGCGTCCTCAGGTCAAAATTGCTTTTATCAATGGCTTCCTATTTTTCACATAGGACTATCTTTTTTATTCTTATATTCATCCTTACTGCTTTTGCCTGACAGTTTCTTGCAAGTCAAAGGCTTCCTAATATCCTAATTAAAATGTAAACAATATATTCCCCTTTTTCACTAAACCCACGTTCTGATTGAAAGCACATGTGTGAAAGATATTGGCACTGTTATTCATTAGGTTCCTCAGAAGCATGAATGTGGAGGCTAATGTTTGTGAGTATGCAGGATTTTCCCTGAAACCGAACATATATTGACAGTATCTAAATAATTGCCCAGTGGTAATGTGTGCACTGGAAAAGTGTTGGCAGAATATACCTTCTGTTTTTCCAGTTATGTGGAATTACCCGCGTGAATTTACATTTACTTTGGTTTTGCAGCAGAAGAACAGTTTAATCAGCTAAAACTTGCCGGGGTTTGTTTTTCCACTTAATTCACTCCACATGGCAAATCAATCTGTGCTGTTAAGTAATTCCCAAAAACAGTGGAACGTGTAGTAGTTACTATTTACTACGCAGACATCATATAGAGCTAGATTACAGAGAGAATTGTTACTAGAGGAAGTATGTTGATTTTGCCTCCTTTTCTGTTTTTCCCTGCATTATGTTCTTACCAGAAATTAGCTAGATTCTACAAAATGTAAAGAACTGTTTCTACTCTGGCTTTTTAACTTGCCTTGTAGGATCTTCCTAAAACAGGTGATATTAATTCTGGTTGTTGAATCTGGTTCAAAATCTTATTTATCTCATTTTCCTTTTATGAGGAAGGCTTTCAAAGGTGAAGGGAGACTCAGCCTTGAGAAATTGTCTCTTAAATGATGATAGGGAAAACATTTTAATGGTAAATCCTGACATTTTTTTCACCCTATTGTTTTGCATACATGAATGAAAACCTGCCTAGTAGCCTCAAGGCAAATAAACAATGGCACCATTCAATTTGAGACACTGTACTTTTATCCTTCAAGGTTATATGCTGTAAATAAGTTTTCATAACTTTCTCGGACCCAAGAAGGTAAGTACATACAGCTGCTTTTGTCTTAAAATGACTTCACAATATTATTGGTAATGAACTAAAATTAGTAAGAAGGAGGAGAATGTTCAAGAGGATATTTGCCAAAAGATACAAATCTTTAGCCTTGATCCTGGAAGGCAGCCTGCAAATACAGCAAAATATGGATTTTCAAGAGACATTCCATGTCAGCATAACTTTGCTTCTATTCAGACTAGCAATGGTAAGCTCAGAATGAGCACAGTCAGGTCAATAGCGGATATACATATATTTAAATCCTCCCATCAAAAGACATTAGAATGCTTGCAGGAATACATGGGAGTTTAGTAGCCAGGACTTAACCATCAGTTAGTACTGCTCTGGGCCCACTTTAGAAGAACAACAACCTGACCTTTACAAGCTTTCCTCTACCTAGTCAATGACTGTAAATCACCACAGCAGGTGTTTCTGCTTTTGGAGTTACATAAATGGCCCATGCTTTATTCTCTTTTACTCCTTACATAGTGATATTGGAGAAGAATATGTGGCCTTGTTTTTAAATGTGTTTGCAGTTCATTGGATTTCCTTGGGAAATAGCAATGTCATTATAAACTTAATGGTAAAATAGAAAGGTAGGCTTGCCAGAAGGGCAAATCTATAATATGTGGACCTATAATACTGCCTGTATGATATAGTACTAATGATGTTTGTCAGTGAAGCCAAAATGTATACTGACTATGTGTAACCCATACTGTGGTGAGCTGAATTCTACCATACAAACCTATTTTGAGCTCAGTTAAACTAAATATACCTTGCTACTGCTTCTCAATGAGAATAACAATTAAATACATTTCTTGTAATAAACAAAGGTCTTTTTAAAGGAAAACAAGTCTAAAAAGAGGTAGTTTTAAGCCAAAATTTCTCTATGGAAGAGAGTAGTTCTTCCACAGAAAATATTCTTTTCTCAAGCCAGTTTCAGTCAGTGGGTTGCACAAAGGCTGTGAAATCTCTGGTTGTGGAGATATTCAGTGCTCAGTGGGAGTACTCAATTCAGTACTCAAGCTCCTGTCCAAGTAGACTGATCTAAGTTAGCCCTGCTTTAGCCAGAGGCCTAGCCCAGATGAACTCTGGAGGTCCCTTCCTCCCTACATGAGTGTACAGTTGTCTGATTCTGGTAAGTCTCTTGTCACCCTGGCTTTATGCTGTTCTGAAGACCACGAAGAATGTTTGTTAGTGACGGGAAGAAAATAAACTTTTTTACAGCTATTCCTCCTCAATAAATCAGTTCAAAACAACCAATTTATTTGAACACTGGTAGCCTGAAAATTATTGCATGGCAATAAATACAGACACTGGTGCTACAGGTCAATTCCAAACATTTATTCAATTTTGGTGATTGCTAAGTGTTTTATCTCATTGGTCTGCCCCCTTAATGCCTCTGTTTTTCTTTCTTCATCATCTGGACATCACTTTATAGAAGATTGCACATGTCAATAGTTGTCTTATTTAAGTTTCCAAGGGGAATAATGTTATATTGATTTTTGTTTGCATGTTCCCATAATGTGAAATTGAGTTTACTTCTCCAAATCATTTAACGAGCCAACCCTTGAAAGTCAATTACAACAGAAGAATGTTCCTCTGTTCTCAGCTGAAACATTTATAAGATGAAGGATGCCGAGTCTAAATACTAATCTAACCAAAAGGGTTTAGGAGATTCCATTCACTGAAGTATTTTTGTAATGAAGACAGTCTTCTTGCTATCATTTTCCAGACACTTTGTTTAGCTATTTACTCCCTAGATTAGTTGAGTGTGAATCTCAGTCAATTCATTCTCCATCTGTATTTGTTAGTCTCTTTCCAGTCTTGTTTGTTCCAGTCTTGCTTTTCTCAGCTTTTCTTATTATGAACACTTATCACGAGCAAACCCAAGAGAAATGTATTTTTATATTAATAATTTAGCATTATTTCTTTTTTTTTCTGAATATAACTGAAACTGCCAAGTGTATTTTGATTGGATTTTCTGTTGTTTAGATCTTCTGTTGGCAAAGCTGATTGTCATTTTGAAACTATTTTGATGTGCCAACACTGCAAGATATGGAGTAAAAAATATTCTTTAAACATCTGTATTGTGATAACTATTTGGAAGTTTTTCATGTTTCTGCATGCAAATATGTAACACATAAAAACCAAATTTAGATAGTGTTCACTTGTGAAACAGCATCTTCACAAGGCATGTTTGGCTCCCATATCTAGTATGTCTTAAACTACAATATGCTGGAAAATACCTATAAACTTCCTACTTAACAGCTATCACTAAGTTTAGAAGCTGTTTTTAATAAATTTCCTCCATTTCTCAGTTTTTATTGGTGTGTCAGTACTGTAATTTCTTTATGTACATTGGGCTTCTTAGATGGTTCTTCTGTGATCCATCTTTTGGAGGATTTTGTTCTGTTTTGTTTTCTAATCCAAACTGTTTATGACAAAATTTCCAATTCACTGCTGACTTAACCTGACCTTTGAGAGAGCAGTTGGCAGGAGATTTTTAGAGTGGGAGAATTTAGTTTTGGTTTTGTGGTATCTCCTTGCTAAATTCTCATGGGAAAATAAAAACTAATTTGTGAAATGTACCTATAAAGAAAAACATAATTAAAGCCTGATTTAGAATCCATAAAAGTCAAGGAAAGAGTGCAAGTGAATTCATTGTCTCAGAAGCAAGTCTCTTGGGGGCATTTTGTTGCTGTTGTACCATTTTGTATTGAAATATTTTTCAGAAATTCATCAGCAGAGAAGAAAGAATTTTTTTCTGCAGTTTTTAGCACCAGAAAGTCCTTTATATATTCCTTTATATATTAAGTCCATATTTGCACCCCACTAATATCTTGAGTACAAATATTTCTCTTTGTCCATTATGGTCCAATACTATATATGTTTATAGAATATTAATTCTATGGTGATTGGGTTGGGATTTCAGGTTGGGTGGGTTTTTTTCCTTTGGTTTTGGTTTTCTGTTTGTTTCTTTAGTTTTTTGGAGGTTTTATTTGATGTCCTAAAGAAAATCATATATATGTATCTTAAATATTGGAGTTTGCATTCCTATCATGTCACAAACTAGTAAGCTACTCTAAGGACATGGACATGCAATTTCAGTAATTTCAGTAATTTCAGCATCTATCAGGATAGTAGAGGGAGAGTGTAAAAAGTATAAATGTCAACTTCCCACCCATACAGTCACAGTAAGTTCCAGAAAAACAATACTAGATTTAAGAACTCCTAGTAAGTTGTGTTAACAAAGAATTTATGTGAAAAACATTGAATATAGGACAACGTCTAAAAAACTAAAAAATCATCCTCAAAGCTAACTAACAATTTTCTTGCCTGGTTTTCTGTCACTGTATTTTCCTTTTTTCATGCTAAGTACACTTACCTATTTCTTGGAATGCCATCTACTTGATTGTCTAAAATTGTATTGTATGTAACTTCATGAAAATTTAATTAATATTCATTAGAATTTGAACATTTAATCTTCCAGTATTATAGTGTGGCTCCATCTTTCCTCACATCAGCATCCCAAACCTGCTGTAGCTTTCTTGTAGAGCACTGTGCCTCCTCCTGAGTGCAAACAGAGCTAAATTCCTCCTCTCCTCTTTGCTGCACATCCTCTGGTCTTTGGCAAACAGCTTTCTGTTAAGTAGTAGCCATGTTGATGTTCATGCCCTGCATAAAGTTCTCTTCATGCTTTGTACACCCAGCTAACCCATGGAAGCATCTGTCTGCCCTCCATGTCCTCTTTTCCATGTAAAGGAGACACACATGCAGGCCAGCAGAGAGTCACAGCATGGCTTTCAGGACAGCATGGATTTCAGGACAGCATAAGAAAAATGAGTTGACAAAATACTAATACAACATTTCAGGAAGAATAAGGACTTGGGGAGACATCACATTGACTACTGACTATGGTTTCTTTCTTTCTTACTTGAAAAAGTAAGCTCTGGTGGCTGTTTTGTTTCTCTTTTGCAGTCATCTGTAACAAACAGTGACATCATCTTTGTGAAACTACATGCCCCTTGGGAAGTCCTGGGCAAATATGCTGAACTAATGAATGTAAGGATGCCTTTCAGGTAGGTGTAGTTGTATTTTGTCTTACCTCCAAAGCCACACTATACTGTATCATTAATGTGATAATAACACCAAAATGCCTGTAGAAAAGCTCTTCTCTAAGATACAACATACATTTAGAAAATATAAATAGAGTTCCTTGGATACCACATGTATTGCTGTTTCTTATAAAAGACCACAATTTCAGTACAATTTCAGTACTGGTTTGAGATTAAGACGGGCTGTAGCAGTGCAGCTGTTTTCATGGGGTGTTCTGTCCTTAGGCCCTTTAGCCCCTTCAATGCTGGAGCCCCCTGCATACTTGTGCGGTGCTGTTTTTTAAATGGACATTTCATTGAAATCAATGGGAGGTCAAGAAGATCCAGGTACGTAAGGCAGCACAGAAAGTGCATGTCTGTTTGACGTATCTGGTATGCACCTGTAAATTGCTTGTATAGTATGCAATTAATATCCCATAAATAAATAGAATTAAGTATCTCATCTAATAGGAAAACAATTTAAGCTACAAATGCTTTTTTTCTATGGAGAAAATAGAGAAGTTATATTAAATGCCACAGTTAACCAGATTAATTCCCCATTGAAATTCAGGTTATTTTTATAATTAAAGAAATATTATTTGCATTTTGGGCTATGAAATTTTCTATGTAAAATACTGCTTTTACTCTGATGGTTATCAGAACTTTTAAAGTAGCATGAAGACTTCCACTGGAACTGACCACAACCCATGAACTGAGAGGCCTTGATTCTTCTTTCAGTTACCAGGGTTTGCAATATAAAGCTCCATTGATTTTAATGGAATTACTCCTGAACAAGAAAAGAATCAGACCCAGAATATGCAACTAGTGAGTTGGTGCCTTTGTAGGATTCCTTCTGTTTTTTCTTACCTAAGTATGAAAATTGCCTTTGGTATGAGACACCCTGTAGCAATAGAGATCTCATAAGGAAAAATGGATATGTATAAAGAATGAAATTGCAGGTTTATTTTGTATTTATTTTGTTTTCATTTTCACAGCAAATCTTTAACTGTTCTTCCTTATGCTTTTATTGCTAAAGAGAAAATTCTAAAAGCAATCAGAAGTCATTGCAGAATAGTAATATTCTTTTTTAAAAGCATTCTAGCCATAGAAACAATTAATTAGGCCAAAAGTGTGCCTTCTTTGACTTCTGTGGCATTTCTTGGGAAGGACCCACTCTGGCAACAGAGTGAGGTCTTATGATTGTAAATACACCAGGAACTCTGAATTTAGTCACGGAGAAGCTTGTTCTTTCCTGATAACTCAGCAGATAGCAAAGTTGATGTCATACAGATCATATAGAAAGTTTTTAAAATACTGAGGTTTTGTTGACCTGCTTCAGGATGGTGCCTTCGTTCTTTTCACATCCATAGAGAGAGAATTACTACAGCACGCTTAAGAAGAAATCATGGTAATTCACTAGTGACTGCTAGGCAGGCTCCTCAGTTTTATCTTAAAAACAACAGTACAGTTTACCATTTCAAAAAAAGTGTACAGAATGTCCATAATTCTAGATGGTGTGTTTCCAGATGCTTTTGTCTAAGCCCTTATCTTAAGAGCTCCTGATTGCTTATTGCTCCTGATTATTGAGGCTGGAATTGTGCAAGGTCTGTGCATCACTGAATGACATCCTTGTTGTTTCAAAGCAGGAGTGAAAAAGTGGTGGATATCTCTGAATATTGGAAGCAAAATCAAGAAGTGGATGGCATCTTCAGAAACACTTAGCTTTGACCTTTCTCTGCTCCTATTAAGTAGAGCAAGATAAATAACACTATCCAAAGAAGGCTGGCCAACATAAAATGGTTTAAAAATTTTTATTTCACCAGCATGATATGGACTCTGATAGAAAAAATGTCCAAAAGTTTTCAAAATTTTCCTGGAATACTAACCAAATTTTTTTATAATTTATAAAGCATTATAAAGCTGTCTTATTTTAGAGGACTTGTTCCCAAGTCACTAACAGCATTTCTACACTACATCTACTACAATATTTAGAACATAGGTGGTATAAGTTTCCATTTTCCAGAAGTGGTACAGTTCTGCATTATGCAGTGGAACCTCTCAGAATACACAGAAACCACCTTGATGACCTTCAGTGGATGACAAAGTCAGCCTCTGGAGGAGGAAACCAGAGTGTGGTCAGGCACCCAGATCTTCCAGTAAGGAATATGAGTTCCAAATTCACACTCAAGAACCCTCAGATTTTCTTAACTCTCATGAAGATGCAATCTCTGTGCTGAAGGCAATGTGTCAAATCCTGATAGCTGTGGTATGATAGGCGTCTATGAGAAGAACAAAAGCTGCCACCAGGGATGTGGCACAGGAGGTGGACTCCCTGTCCTGGATCTACACATGATGGTTAGGGGCTGCTCTGCACTGCAGGGCTGGTCAGGAGGCAGGCTGGCAGTGGGTTCAGCATGTGTCTGCTCAAGTCCCCCTTGTCTGCTCACTTGCTCATCATTTGCTCTGACACACAGCTTATTGCACTGACAACAGAAACCAGCCTGTATGAGGAGCTGAGGGAGTGGCTGCACACTTGGCAGGGTGCTGAGCACATGTGCATTTGCTTGTGTAGCCTATATTCTGTTTCACGGGATGTTACCCCAAAGGCAATCACCGACCCCGCTTGGTACTGCATGTGTTAGAGCATATTGCAGCACAAGGCACAGCTTTCCTGGCTTTTCTAAGTGATTTCCCCTTGTGTTTCACTAAATGCAGCTTTAATAACTCACTAGTAGAAGTCATATAATTTATCCATATTTGTGTCAGTCCTGTAGAATTCCTGCAACAGTTTATGAACTCTGAAATAGAAGTCTTCAGATCCCCAACTTTCACACATGACAAATAGCAGAAAAGGAGGAGACAATGGGAAAATTATGACCTTCTGGCAATTCAAATGCCACCACTGTCTGTGGCTTCCTGTGACAGTTCTGTTAATCTCTCTTTTAGTCTCTTCCTCCACCTCTTACAGGCTTCTGTCTTCAATCTCCTTTCCTTCCTTGCTAGTTCATACTGTAACTGACGATGGGTTTTCTTCTCGACTGGCTTCATTTTTGCTGTTCTTCCAGGAGAAAAATCTATTACCTGCATCGCCGATACAAGTTCATGAATAGGTGAGTACAGTTCTCATGCCAGTCCAGTTTATGCTCATTTGGACTCAATAACACAAGTAATGGTTCAAGTCAAGCTGGAAGGAAAAGTTTATCAGTTGTGTTTGTAGAAATGATGAATGGAGTGGTTACACACTAGGACATCTGCAAAAAAAAAACCCAAACCAAAGTGAAGTTACATTTTTAAGGCATCTGCAATGTGAAAGAAGCAATTAATTTTATCAATTTTGCCCTTTTTTAGGAATAAGAAAATATTTTTCAACTGATGGAGTCTTTAAAGAAATAGAAGTATGTTAGTGCAAATGCCATATCTACTTCTTTACATGTAGCTCTTTAGGGAGTTTCTTGGAGTTAGAGTACCACAGTTACAGGGTTTTTTTATTTCTATGAACCTTGCTTACTTGCAATAGTGATGGCATTATTTATTTATTGCTTCTTCTGTGGGGATGCTTAGTACTTTGTTGGTAGATAGGAAGCCAATGAACCAAGCTTGAGAGATGTGTATTTTCCAAGAATCTTTGAAGTGCTTTCACTCAATTATTAAATACCATTAAGGTTATGCTTGATGCCCAGTTTATGTCTGCCTTGATGCAAAGAAACTCCCTGCAGCAGTTTGCATTTTCTTTCCAATACCTTGGAAAATTAAATGACAATTTCTCCAAAATGCCTAAAAATTATACAGGTTGGGCAAAACCCTGATAATTTTTATAGCTACAATTATCTCTCTCACTGTATTTTTCTCATTTAATGCCATGGTACTATTGATGCAGTTTTCAAAAGGGTCTAACCCCTGATCTGCCGTTTTACTGAGGTCAGGGGAAATATTCCCAAGAACCTCTAAGAGAGAAAAATTAAATTTGAAAAATCTGCATATTGGAGTAAACAGCCACACAATTTTGCACATCATTTACATCAGTGGCATGATCACTCTGCAGTATGAGCATATTGAAAAGCATTTTGGATATTAAGCTACATCACAGTGTGCTGGTCACTTGATACCAGCACTGATATCACATTACAGAATTTGCCTTTTCATACTCCTAAGCAGCAAGTGAACACTTTGTGGAGTTGAGACATTTTATCCCTCATTGGCACGGGGTAATAGATGCACACAAATCATCTAAAATTTGTTAATGCTGCCCCACTTTCCATTCCCACCTTACAACAGATACTGTAGCAGCTGTAAGCTTTGGAATTGGTCTTGACTTTAAAGAAGACATGGCTGCTTTGACTAAAGCAATAGATAGGAAGGAGAAGGTGAAGGTTCCATCATTTATGTGTTATATGAAGTTTTGCTTCACATTCATTTTCTTGTGAGTCAGGATGCAATTTGAAGTCAGTATGGGAAGAGGTATTATCTTTTTCTGGTATTTAGTTACTAAGTGATGAGAACACTTGGCTAAATTCAATTTTTATGTTGAGGTCTATAAATAGCTGTAACTGAATAGCCCCAGAGGAGAAATATTCAGATTTATTTTCACTGATGTGAAACTTAGATATATGGCTTAAATAAAAGTATTTCCTCTACTCTTAGTTCAGTGTAGATTAGAAGTAGCAAAAGCCTTTGTCCATTTTTTGAGTTAATGGAAACATTATGTTGACATTTCAGCAAAATTTATATTAGACAGTAGTTTTGTCACAAGGCAAAGCCCAGAGCAGATCTCTTGCAACTTGTGAACCTGACTTGAATTTCCTCTCTGAAAAATTCTAGTGATCTCAAAACTCAAATTAGAAAACTCCCCTACTTTAAAGGAAAGGAGGGGTACCAGACACCTTATAGCCCCTGCATCATGGTTAAAAACTAAAGTAATACAATACCTAACACTGCAATATGCATGAAGTTCTATGAGAGCTGATCCACCCATAAAAAATCAGGGGGGGGGCTTGCTTTCCCTGCAAAAGGCTGTACTGCATGTTCTGTGCTTTGCAGTAAGGTTTTGCAACCTTCTCAGACCCGTTTGCCAGCAGGCTGACTGAGCATGCCAAGTAATCTGAGTCTTGGGAATGGCAAACCACTCAAATTCTGGGTACACTCAGTGAGAAGCCAGCATGAATAATGCATCGCTGTTAAATGGGAAAAGCACTCAGTCCCTTTGTGCTGTGCTTGTGTGGTGTGATAAACCTGCAGTAGGCAGTATCTCAAATATGCACATTGACTTGCAGCGTGAATGGGAAAGGACTGCAGATGGGCAAGGGTGTTAATAGCTTGGAGAATTCAAACTAGTTTAATTAACAAGAATGGAACAGGATATTTAGAAAAACTCTCTTCCTAATTCCACCTCACTTTTCCATACCCAGACACACTAAGCCTGCTGAATATACAGTAACACTGGGCTTACTGAATTTACAGAGGAAAAATCAGAGGCCAAAAGACAGGGATTTCCCCCTAGAGAACTTACTTTCCCTTGGCATTTCTATCAGTGGCTACACACACTAGCTCAGGGCTGGATGCTGCAGCTGGAGAGTTATAATTGTTCAGGCCCTTTAAAGCCCTGGGATCTGGCATCCCACCTGCATTCAGCACAGACATTTGCAGACTGCTCCTCCTGTGCTCCAGACTGCTGGGTCAGTGCAAACACTGCCCATGGAGAGGTTATGATTAATTAAAATCTTATATTAAGTTTACATACATATTCCAGTTTTTCCAAACAGTCCTGATGATAAATTTGCATACATATGCAACATACCACACCCCTCGCCCTATCATGCTATTCCAGATTGGAATTGCACAAATGGGACCAAAACAGGTGCAGCTGATTTATTTACAATTTTGAAATGTTCCTGTATTTAAAAATGAGCATTAGCTTCTTTATCAGAGAGAAAAATACCTGGTGGAAGAAGGCTGAATATTCTATAAAAAACTATATGAATTTTAAATGAAAATACATAACATTTTCACATCACTTCCGCATATATTCAGCTGCCTGGATGTGGGTTGTCTCCCCCAAAGTGACTGTACAGAGTTACCAGCGTTTGCTGGTCTTAGAGTTCTTATGTTGGCTCTGTCAAANAAAAAAAACTATAAAAACCCCCCACAAAACAAACAAACAAATAAACCCCCCACTGTATTTCCAGTCCTTGAGCTTCTTTCAGAACTGAGCTTTAAGTTCAAATGAAGTAAATTCTTGTCCTTTAGCTCCACTTCTGGAAACATTCATCCAGTGACTGACATATGGGCACACACCATAATTTGTAGTCCGTGCTTTTTGCAGGGATCGGTGGTTAGGACTTGGAGTAGGGCTCACTGTGCTAAACATCACTTTCTTAGGTGTTTTTCATTATAACATTCTAGTATGGATTTGAATTTGGTTTAGATTGTCTTCTCCAATGAGCTCTGATTCTTCCCTCCATTTCACTGTGTATTCTTGCATGAGTGCACCTGGAGTTAAATCTGCCCCTTCTCCAGCTCAATCGTTGTTTGTTTTCACCTTCCAAATGTAAGAATCTGCATAGCAGTCATCTGTTAGCCTGTACACCCAGCGTTCTGGTTTCATGGAGGCTGTAGTATTGCAAGAAACTGCAGTTGAACAAAATTAACAAAGTAGCCTATTTTTTAATAGCATCAATTGCAAGGTAAGAATCCATACAGAGAGAAGTAATGCTCTCTCAAAAGGATGTAACTTGCTGGGGTTTAGCTGTCAAAGATCTTTGTTACAATCTCCACTATTCTAATGTTTAGATGGCCAAAATCTAATATTGATTAAGCTTGAATTTTAAACTAAGTGAAAATCTGAGAAATAAAGGTTTAGAGACATGCCAAGAACTCACTGGGCTTAATAAGACTTACGGCAGCATGTACCATGAGCATGCTTTTCTGTTGAGACAAAATAAATGCTCCCCTGCCGAAAGCTGGTTATTAGTAATCAAGTTCAGCATATGTAATTTGGTCTGCCTCAAAAAAAGTCAAAAGACATTGCACCTTTCCTAACTGTAAATATTAAGTGTCCTGGTCTGACAATCTGTGCTTCATAGTGAAGTGAAAAAACCCAGTATCACAAATGCTCATGCTTATCATATGCTACAGGATCGAGAAACAGATAAGCAGGTTCCGAGGATGGTTACCCAGAAAGCCAATGAAACTGGACAAGGAAACACTGCCAGATCTGGAGGACAATGACTGCTATACTGCTCCATTCAGCCAACAAAGGATTCATCAGTGAGTATCATATCTCACTTGCAAGTTGAAAACTTTTCCTTCTGGATTCACCTTGGAAAAAATTTATTTCTTTGTTCATGCCTTAAGGACTAGTGCCTTCATATTAGTCCTTTTTCACAAAAAAGAGAGAGAGATAGCAAGTCTACATTTCTATTAATTAAAGGTCCAGCTCAACGCTAAGGAAATCAATGGGAAAGTTCCTTTTAATTCACTGACATTTCAATTATTTTCTTAAAGGGTCAAATGGCTATTTTCACTCAGGTCAGAATTGCAGTAGTTCTTTTTCACTTGAAGATGTGATTAAGATTTTTCTCAGCATTCCTATGTCTTTAGCATAATCAAAAGTCCTTCATCACTGATGGTTGAAATACTGATACTTGCATTTTATTCCTAGTTGTGACTGGGGAACAAACAAAACTCTAAAGAAAACAGTCAATGTCAATTTGATTGCATTTCTCTTTCAATTTTATGAAATCAAAACTGCTTGCAAAATAGCAGCATTTAGACAGTGTTTAGACCTAGCAATGACACTTTTCCACCAATAGCACCAGTGTTGCACAAATGTCAGAGAAATCACTTGGCTACAAGAAGCCTTTATTCACTTGCAAACTGCAGAACAGAAAAAGCCCCACATAACTCTCAGAACTCATATGGAATTAAAGGGGTGTCAAATTTTGGATGTCTTATAGGTAGTTACATTGTTTGTGATATGGAAACAGTTGTTGACTGAGAGCAAAGCCACAAAGATTAGGCAGCACAGTTGAGGATACTAAAAGAAGACATAGAATGAATTACAGGTCACTCAAAATTCTGAAATACATGGTTTTATTCAGGGAGAAGCCAGGTTGATAAAGCTCTGACATACACCATTTTGAATGAATAATTTTTCAGGGATTTGATTTATTAGCTGCAATAAAAACGAGTTAAATAAACCTCTGCCACAAATGGCATCTTTCCAAATACTGCAGAAAAACAAGAACAGGTGCAAAACTCCAGGGAAATTTCAGTACAAGTCTGTTTGATACAGAGATGGGTCAGTTATTGTGCCCTGCAAGAGGAAGAGTAGGTGCAAATTAGTTTGAGAATAGGCCAGTGACACTAAAATTTAATAAATTGGGATGTCAGCATTAATGTTTTCATTTTTTCATTACCAGTAATATTAACTGCTAACTTTCCTTAAAATTACTGAACATAGGAAAGGGGATGGTGATTCGTTTTGAGAGATTTTTTTGTGTGTGTGCCTGAAAGGAGAATTGACATATATGAACTATAATATTTTTTTTTACTTTTCTGTCTTGCTCATGTTTGTGTTGTTAAGCTGGCAGGAGAGTTTATTAAGTAGTGTTAGTTTCATTAACACTCCTGCTGTTGTTTGGCACTTCTTTTACAGCATTCCAGACTTGGAAACTTTACTCCCTGGCAGGTCTGACATTTTCTGCCTAGCTTTCTTTTATGTAGTCTTCCTTTCCTTTTGTGTGGGGGCTTATCAAATGTTGCCTGAGCTGGCCTCCTTCTCCCAAAAGATGCTGGCTCTGACAGCAGTGATGTTCCTATCCTGCTTCAGCCTGTTTCCTGTGTCTGGCTTGTTGTAATTCACTAGAATTTTGAAATACAATTACTTGTTCAATATTTTTCTAGTGAGTTGTATGCAGGTATTTGAGGTTTTTAACCCAAAGACCCACAAAATTGTTTTAGGAATGTGAAGATAAATTATCGCTGAAATTCTTGAGACGCTGAGAAGAATAATTGCCATTTACAGCAGTGTAATGATAATTTAGCTTGCATTTTGCCAGTGGTAAAAAAAGTCCATACATTTTGGTATTTGGGACAGTTAAGGTTTTCCTAGAGTGCACTCACCATACCATATTACCAATACAATGTAATTACACTGGAGGCTACAAAATTGTCTGGGCAGTTACTTGTGGAGTTCAGTCTTCCAAAAGCACATCATCCTAAAGGCTACAGTGACAGTCTCTTTCTTACTCTTGGGCATTTAGCTGTGACTCTGCCTTCTCTTCCATCACACAGTTGTGCCAAAACTGATTCAAAGAGAGCAGGTACAGGACAGGAGGGGTTCCAGTACCACACCAGTGCTCAGCTGGCTGACCTCAGTGTTCTTTAAGTCTTTTCATTGAACATATGGGCATTTTTTGAGCAAAGAAAATGTTTGTAACTCATTCAGTTCTTGAAGTCCTCAGAGAACATAGATTAAATGCAAGTCTTTTAGTCCTTTTGCACTGTATTTGGTAAATAAACCTATGACAAAATGGTAGCTGAAAAATGCCACTAGTGTCTGCTTTTTGTCAGAACCTATGTAAGATTTTTAGTTTTAATGTTATATTAGAAACCATAAAATTTTCCTGCAAATCTAGAATCCTAAGTGAGAGGAAGAGATGAGTAGGAAATACATTCAACTGTTCTTTGAAAAATACCCACAGGAGCCTAAAATATATAATCAGTCTTTTAATTACAATAATGAGGATTTTTCTGGCTACTGTAAAAGTATTTCTGGAGAGCAAGATACGTACTTTTGGCAGCTGAAAATATTTTGAATTTCTGTGTTGCCATAAATCACTGTTTATCCAAGACATGCTTAATGACCACGAAGTAAATCACTCATAATTACAACCATCTTGGAAACATAAAACTCCATATCCCTAGTTTTCAGATAAGCTCTCCATGGCCTCACAGTAGATTTTGCCACATACCCTACCTGGAGGCTGCCAGATTCTTCCTTTTTTCCTCATTTTATGTGCTTTTCATTTTCTAAAATATTATGCCTTAAATATTCATATCAGTTTGGCTGCATTTGATTTTCTCCAAATATTGCAATTTGGGTCTAAAATTCCTTATTTCTTAATTTCTTCACAGCTTCAGATGTCTTTCATGTGATCAAGGAATAGGCAGATTATCTTTTGTGATCTAGCCACCATTTCCACATAGAGGGTTTCAGTCTGGTACAGATTTTATAACATCATCTGAGTAGAGACTTCATTTGTGACAGTTTAGTTTAAAGGCACAGAAAGACAAAAAACTGACAATACTTACAATTTGGTGTCTGGGGAGGAAAATAATTAGGAAAAAACTTGACCAGAACTTGATTCCATGGTAATTAATATTTTGAAAATATTGATGTACAATGAGTGTATGCAATTTTAGTAGATCGTATCAATAGACTTTTTCTTTCTTGCATTTTTCTTTATCATTTAGATGGAAAAAAGCCAGATGTGGAGAATTTCAGCTTTCCAAAAAAAATCATTATGTTTGTTTTAAGAGGCACAGCTAGACATCTGTCCTTCCTCCAAAACAGGCAAAGAAGAAAACATGAAATTATATTTGTGAGATGTGCCTACACACCTGAAGCATGGCTTTAGGTTTTCTTTTAAAGGATTATTGCACACATAGGGTATATCCCAAAACGGTCAATACAAGAGAAGACCAAAATTCATCTTGTTTCTGAAGTAATAGAAAAATCTCTTTTTGAAGGAAAGACGTTCTGTCAAGCACTTTTTTTTTTACTTTTTTGTTTTTTTCTTTTTTAATTGTGTGGAATACAAAATTATCATTTTCAAGATAGACTTCTGAGTAGTGTATCATCTCTGCAGCCACAGCTTGGAAAAGGCCGTGTTTATGTCAAAGTTTTTCTTCTGAAAATTATCAGTTACAAGAATGCACAATATGTGAAAAATGTTTACCATTAGACATACTTAGTTGTTCTTCTACGACATCTTAGTTATTTCCTGTAGTCAGCTGCTAGTCACTTGGGAATAGCAACAGTAGCAATTAGCTGCAATTTCTAAGATAAAGGTACACTAGCTAGGAAAATACTTTAATTGCTGTTTAGAGATTTCAAACTCTATATCAGGAGCTATTTTTCCTTTTTTTTTTTCTTTCAGATGTGATAAACTCTCTGATTAAATATTAATCTAACATATAATTGAATAACCACTTAAAATAAATATTTATTACTTAGTAAAAGTAAGATTTAAAAATTTACTCAGTTAGGAGGACTAGAATAATAACTTGATTAATTAAGCAAAAATGACCCTGCATACCAGAGGTTAATGGAGTTCTTCTCATTTGTGCTATGTCCCTTGTGGTACATGGGTCTTGTATTTTTTTCCAGATTTCCAATATATGTGTCTCTCAGGGTGGAGCTACTTTTCAAGCTTTTTCTGATGTTCAAATTGATCTTAACAAAACCCAAGGTGACCTGTGCCCATACTTCCTTGAGCCTCCTCACCCCAAAATCATGGGCAGATCAGGGAGCTGCTTGCAGCTGGAGACATGGCACAGGGCTGCATGGACACTTATTGTTTCGAACCAGGATGGTCATTCTGATGTTTAAATACATTTACAGTATAATAACTATATATTTTTAAATGGCTTTTTATAAATGGGGAATCATGGTTTTGTAAATCCTGCTCTCCAATAAATCTTTATGCTGCCGAACTTAGACATATGCTGCAATGGGTTTTTTAATTCCCTCTCATTCTGGAAGTTTTAATTGCCTGACAAATAGAAGAAAGCAGGGCAACCTGAAAAAATACAAAAGGTTCCTTCAATCTCAGGTGAATATTTCTGAGTGGACCAATTTAAATTCAGAAGTGATCTGGAGGGAAGACTGATCTGGGGGAAGGGCAGAGGAAGGTGGAGAGATTCAGCACTTTCATGACTTTCTATTTCACTTCAGCAGTTTTGAAGCTGTGGTGTCAAATTGGAAACAGAGAGCCACTACAACATTCTTCATCCCAAAGTGACCCTTTTGAGGCATATGATATGAAAATGCCCTGCTAACCATTAATAAAAATGTCCCTTTACATAAACAAGACAGTCAGCTGCAGCCTTAAAAGTCAAGCAAAATGAAAATTAGCAAGTGCTAATAATATAGCCATTTTCAAACAAATAAAGTAGAGAAATGTGTGGTATTTTTCTCAGGGGAATACAGCAGACTCACGTTGTTGCTGCTGCTGCTGCAGCTGGTGATTTACTTTCTCTATGTTAAAAGAGCTAAAAACCTACTATTACCTTAGCCAACAACAGGTTGGCTGTTGGCTCAGTCATTTACCTGGGAGTACAGAAGGCTGGGCATTTTTCCTGTGCTAAAGAATACACTACTCTCATAAGGATCACTACTTCCAACAACATCTGTGCTCTTAGTTTGTACTGCTTCCAGCAGAAGGTAATTTTAGATATGGTGAGTGTCAGACATCAAATGTTACAGTGTCTGTGGATCCCACAGTGCAAATATACACAGGGATCTCTGCATGCATCCATCCTCCCTTCGTACCTTTGTAACCAGACCACAGGCATTTGGATTTCAGCCTGTTCATCTTGCCACTAAAGCAGAAAATAGCCTTTCCCTGCCTTTCGCTTTTCCAAAATATATAAAATAAAACAAAGCAAGAAAATTAAACCTACTTTTTTTTCAAATGTGTATTCAAAGATTCAAGAGCTAAATTTACCCTTTGAGGGTTTGTAGAACCCGAAAAATTACTGAAGAGAATGTATGAACAGGAATTCATTGGTAATTTTTTTCTTGGTTGAATTCACACTAATTTGAGGCCTTTCTTTAGACAACAGTTAGCTTTGCTATGCCTTGCCATCCACGGAAAGAGAGCTTGAAATTTCCAGTTCACAGTTTAGTAAAGAAGGCTACAAATACAGTTTCAAAGCAATTAACCTTCACTGACTCTTCATGTCTCTTACAGCATGAATGTATGAGCAGTATTTCCAGAATGATATTTTTGAAAAGGACCTTAATTAAGGATTGGCTCTGGAACCTTTCCTTCCAAAAGTACTCTCATTATCTTCATTGGGATTTTCCTTTTACTCAAAAGGACAGCTCACACAAATAAGACTTACAGGACCAAGTTAATGATTATAGCTGTTGTGGAACAAATCACTGGCTTTATCTACCTATAAATTAACTTCAGATGTAATAAAAATTATAATGTATTAATCCTTACTTATTTTTTGTCTTACAAATGAGGTGACAAAATGATCAAAACCTTCAGTGAAGAGGTTTATTCATAAATGAAGTCTAAGCCCTTACTGAGCATGAAAAGAAGCTGTATTGCTCTTATGAATATTCAAATCCTTATGCATGTTGAAAGTCTAACAAGGGCAGCAGAAACAGAACAGCTGAGGAAATTCTTCCACCTAAAAGCAACAAGGGTTAAAAAACTTGCTAGAAAGCCTCTGTGTTATACAATTTATAGCTCAGTAAAGTCTGATAAATGTTTATGTGTACCTAGCTTGAAATTGTCTTCAGCTCTGGCCCCTATGAAGTGAAATTTGAAGTGTGAGATTCTTCACAGACTGAGAAAATCTTTTGCCTCTGAATTCTTCATTGGATGGTGTAGAACACAGAATAGCTTTGATGGTTATTCTGTGAGTATGGATTTACCACCCACGTTCAGAAATAAGACAAATGAAGCACAAAAATTTGGGGGGAAGAAACCTGTATGAATCATGGGAAGAAGGGGAGGTGGTTGAAAGGGATAAGTCCTGAGCTGCCTGATTCTCACCTGACAAGAACAACTCCTGGGACTCTTGAGACAAATTGAAACCTCCCTGACATTGTCCTGACTTACGTCAATGTCTAACTGGAATCTTGTAACACAGATACAACTACCTGAGATATTTTCAACCTTTCAAGGCCTTACAGTCATGTCAGCATCTTTTTCTTTCTTGTGCCAGAGGTCCCTGGCCAATGGATTATGGTGATGCTGCTCTTTCTGGATCTACTCTACAGACCATTTCACAGAAAAATCCATGAGTATTTGAGTTGAGCAAATTTTAAAATACCTATAATTTGTATCTTCAAAAATAAGTGAGGATTATTTATTAAATGTTACCACATATAATTGTATCCCAAAATAATGATATTGTTAGGGATGGTCTAGGACATTCAGAGGACTCATTTTTGGCACTCATTTTTCACCTGAAACTCTAGCATCTCTTCTTCATCCATATCTTCATGAATAACTGGAAAATTCTCAAAGGCATGTTCTTGGCCCGCTCTGATTACAATGAGTTCTTCCTCTCCTCTCTCCCTGCTGCCCTCAGATGTCTTTTACTGGCACAAGACGGGGCAGGGCACAACCTCTGCAGCTTATATTCTCACAGGTGTTTTAGGACTGCCTCAGCAATTCTGGAGTAGGCAGACTTCTTCATGGCAGTTATTATGCTGAGGTATTTACATTTACTTCACAGACACATCTGGCTATTCATTCTTGCCCATGTGAGATCAAAACCTATAATAATACAATTGCTAAGTTAGCAAATTAATGCAAATGACTAAAGTGTTTCTTTAAACAAGTTATTATTTCTTTGTTTTTTAGAGTTTGTGTAAGTCTTGATTTTTGCCTTTTTTCATTCATTACTCATGAAATTAGAAATGTTTAAATGCAAATAAAACTATTAAACAAGTTCTTCAGAAAAGATGTTGAAATGGTTACCTCTAGTTGCAGTATGAGACAGCTGTAATAACAGATGAGGAAAATAACCTTGTATTACACCAAAAATAGATTAAGGAGTTATCTGGTTCCATGCTGCAGGTTTCCCAGATAAGTTGATTCAATTCACAGTTGAATCCTACAAGAACTTGTAGCTAGTCAGAATGAAAATTATTTTGCTGTTTTGGTATCTGTGAAGTTATCTTCACAGTTCTTTAACATTTAGTGCTGTCTGGGAGGTGAGGTCTTGGACAGTCAGTCAGTAAAAGAAAATTAAATAAAGAGCAAAAATCTCTAATTATTCATTTGTGTTTTACTCCTGCCTTTTAATTTGTTTCTGCTGCTCCAAAACCAGCCTAATACAGAGTTCCAGCTTCAGCTGAAAACAATGTTTTACCTGCTTCAAAGTTTAGGGTTTTTTTAATATAATTTCTATCAGCATTAAGATTTACATGATGACAGTATTTCTTTTTTCTCAAAATGCTTTTAATAGTTATTATTTTACATATTAATTACTTTCAATTGATTTTGATACAGGTGTAGCAATAAGGATACATTTTTATATCCACATATCTTTGTGTACCTGAAACATAAGCTCAGTCTTACATACCTTTTGAGTAATAACAGCTTGAAATGGAATAGTGGCCTAAAACTGTTCCTATACAGAAAAGGCAGTGGCCAGTGGACACCAATTGCATTTGCTGTTTGGTACCAGCCCACTGGAAAAATCAGCATGCACGTGGTGGTCAGCCAATATGCATAAATCAAATTACTTTTGGTAGGCACTGTAGGGCATGAGTAGGACTTTGGGAATAGCAAGGAAATGGGAGGAAGCCAGAAGTACTGAGTACAGTAGGGAGTACATTGTAGACACAGAAATGGCCTGTGAGTATCTGGGTGGAGTGGCAAAAGAGATGTGAGATAGTAACCTCTAGAAAACCAGGTTCTGTTGCTTCTGGTGCTCTTGGAGCAACTTGTCTTACAAACCCTTACTTTGGGATTTTATTTTTTACCGTCGGCCTTTGAAGCAGAACATAAGAAACTTATGTACACATTGTATTGTATTGAAAACTCAGCTGAGAATTTTGATAATAAAGAGGGAGCAGATAAAGTTCTCAAAGTCCAGAAGCTGGACTCCTCATTTTTCAAAATTACTGTGGAGGTGCAAAGCCATATATTATTTCCCATGGGTAGAGATTCATTCTGAAAAAAAACAAATTTTCATTTGGGTAAAATTACCTGAGGGGAAAACTGAGCAGTGAATCTCACGTTGTACAAAAGAGAAGGCAATGTGAGTCCATGCCAAGCTCCTGATTAAGATGATCTCATTTAAGGTCGTATTTGTCTAGTGTGCTGTCCTACAGACTTGTCTCTCTATGACACCTCTTTGACCTTAACATTTTATTTATCAGTTATTTAATTCTGCAGCTCTTCAAAAACACAGATGAGGAAACCAATACTTCCTTTTATCTACAGGGTTTGTTGGGTTTTTTTAAATTTATTCGGACTCACCACAATTCTGTCCAAACTATTGAAGATAGAACTTGCATTCATACTTAACTTGATAAGTGGCTTCTTAGAGCTAATTTTCTATTGTATTTTAGCTTCCAGGACCAAATATAGGAGTATATGATACTTTCAATTTCTAACAAAGAATTCAGTAATAGTTTTCAGTAAGAATGGTTTACCAAGTAGATGTTTCCAACTGACTCTTAATGGTAAAGCATAACAAAAAAGCCTGTAACAGATGTGAAATTCTACTGCTGCACTTACAAAGATATGCTTTTGCAAATTTTTGTGCAAGAATTTTGTAGTTTTCTGTGAATTATCTAAAAGTGATGCTTATCATAATGAATACTTAAATATCTTCTATCTTTCTCCAGACTTCCCCATGTAATTCTTTGTTGGAGAATGAATACTGTTACTGACATTTCACCTCACTAATCATCTCTTAATCAAGTGTCTTTAATCCTCCTTGCACTGGCTTACATACTGTAGATTTTTAGGATGCTACAGAAAGTAACAGAACTAAATATTTGTCTTAAATGTGCTATTACGTATTTCTGAGATGCCTTTGATCTTTATTTTCATGTAGCTTCATAATACACAACAAAGATACTTTCTTCAATAATGCTACAAGAAGTAGAATTGTACACCATATCTTACAAAGAGTGAAATATGAAGAAGGGAAAAACAAAATTGGTAAGTACTGAGCAATGTACTTTTAAATGTGTGTTTAAAAAAAAGAAAGGAGAATTCTGCCTAGCCTCATAACAGACTCTTTTCCTTCCTTTTTAGTCACCCTGGTTTTGACTGTTTACATCTCACCCACTGCTGTTGCAGGGGCTTTGCCTGGAAGATGTAATCATCCCCCTGTAATATCAGTTAGCTTTCACAGGCACATATCACCACTTGGGATTTATCACCTCTGCAAGGGAAGAGGCTGACTTAAACATGAAATATGAACAGATTATGGGCAGTGGAGAAGCAGAGAGATTCATGCAGGAGTTCTTTCATAAAAATGTGCTTGGAAGGATGGCAAGATTTGTGCTGCTCTACATGTCAGGCCACAGGGTTTCTCCCAAAGGGAGATGGAAGACCCAGTATCTCTGTTGTTGGTGTAAGTCAAAAGGGAGTTCATCATTGATATCCTCAGTGCAAAGAATGCTATGCGTAACTGTGGCCTCATTTTCAGTTAGTGAGTGGTGTGGAAATTTGGAGTGGCACACATGCAGGTCCATGAGAGCAGGCAGTGACAGAGGAGGGATAGAACACGAAACAGTGGCCACCATCTGCCAAGTCACACAGAGCACACACTGCTTGAGTACCATACAGAGACAAAAGTAGAGACAATCTCCATGAAACTCTGCAGTCTTTCATTTCCCTGCTGTTTAAACCTCACCTTTCCTGAAGAAGAAGAGAAATATCCCAAAATATCACTTTTTTCTTTCTCTCTGAGCTGCTGGGATGAGAGCAGCAATAGCCCTGAGCAGAGCTGATGTTGCATCTATCCCAAAAAACAGCAGTCCTTGCCTACCACAAGATCCCAATCTCCCTCGCATGTCAACTTGTGCTGTACCTATAATGAACAAAACCCTGCCTTGATCACTGGGCAGAGCAAAGTCCAGCTCAGCTGTACAAGTTTTACTTTTCTGACAGAGACACTGGAAGAAAGCATATTCTGCCAGGCTGATGCTACCACTGAAAGTGTTATTCAGGTTGACTTAATACTTCTCATTGCTCGTGCTGCTGTCTGTCCCCTGTGAATTAGGAAAGGAATCAAGACTCCATGCCCCTTGGTCAATATGGTTGAAATACCTTCAGGTTCTTAGTGTCTATATTTTGTTTTACATTGCCTGGCAACAGTTCAGTCCTATTTTGGTGACTTTCCAAATGAAAAGCACCAACATTTTGGCAAACATTATTTCTTGAGGCCTGAGCGAGTGGGTTGTATGGTTACTTTTTTGTGCCACATAGGAATTATTTTGTTTAAGGTTCCTGTTTATTTTCAGATGTTGTACTGCTGGAGCTTGTCTTGTTCCTGTCTGTTGGTCCAGCAACTTTCATACGACATAAGCTGAATACATTTTAGAAAGTTGTTATCATATGGAAATTAAGAGTTTCTTTCACTTGCTTTAGTGGTCTGTAATTCAAAAATGTCAAGACTTCCCCTGAAGTTTTTAGCTTCCAAGATATTTAGCCTTTCATCTAAAGCTTTGTTAGACCCTATTTTATAAGGTCGAACTTTAAACCTTGTGTGAGGTCTCCAATTTTACTGAAGTTACGCTAAAGACAGATTTGGCAAATGAATCTTTAAGCCTCCAGCATAATAAATGATAGATTTTGATTAATATTTGAACAAGTCTTTCTTTGTATTATATCTTAGTTATCAAGATAGAAGACTATAGAAGATTAATTTTTCTACATGTATCGTGTACTGTCAATTGGCTGCCATCTTCAATTAACCAGTTTATGAAAATATGTTTTGCTTTTTACTCAGGAATTTTTCTGCTCCTATTGGTAAATAATTGAATACTTTTGATTCCCAGGTCTGAATCGATTGCTCAGTAATGGCTCCTATGAAGCTGCATTTCCTCTTCATGAGGTATTTGGCTCTTTTTTTTTTTTTCTTTTTGAACAGACATTTCTGATAAAATGAAATGAATTCTTAATTGTGCAATTGTTTATCCTCAATCTTATTAATGTCTGTTTCTGACATGCTTCCATTTAGCAATGCTTTTTTTCCCTTGGGGAAAAAGTAGGGGTATTTTTTAACAAAAAGAGATGAGTAAAGAGAGTTGTTCTGGATCTATTCTGTAAAAGCTGTTTGAGTTGATATATCAGTATGTTTTCCTCGAGGAAAAACATCACACTCTAGGGTTTTTTTTTTGAGATTCTCCAAAGATTTTCTTTGCAATCATAGGCTATGACTTGAGTATAATTTATTATAAATTTCTTAGGAAGAATAATCTCAAGTCCTAGTGATACCAGTTGATTTTCTTAATGCCATTTTTAGCTTTGGAGCACAAGTATGGAGTTTGCATAAATTGTGTTATCCATGCTGCCAGTAAGAGAGAATTTTTATATATTCTTTTTTGCTGCTGTTATTCATTAATGTCCAGATTTGTATTTTAGGGAAGTTACAGAAGTAAGAATTCAATAAAAACCCATGGAGCAGAAAACCACAGACACCTGCTCTATGAGTGCTGGGCTTCCTGGGGAGTGTGGTATAAATACCAACCACTGGATCTTGTAAGGTAAGACTTACCTGCTTTTGCAATGTCACATTATAGATGCTTTGAGCACAGACTGTTTCACTTCTGACAAAACCATGGAAAGCTCAGTTAATTCACGTGGCTTTTAAAAACTGATCCTGAAGTCATGGGAAACCATTTAGTTCATGGTGACACTACATCCAAAGAAATGTTTATAGAGGAGTTTGTAGAAGGACCTGAAAGTGAAAGAAGTTTCCTTCCAGAGTTTCCTGACACCATAATTTGTAATGAAGTGTTTATAAGATATTTAAGAGAGAATAAAAAGGAAGAGAGAAATCCGTGGAGGCTGGATATATTTGATTAGATATCTGTCCACAGGAGTTCTTCCTCCTTGGAGCATGGCTTTGGTGAAAGACAGGCTCTCACCAACTAGATCTTCTTTTTCCAAAAAGCAACCACAGAATGAGCTCTGGATGAAGTTTCATTATGCTTACAAATGGCACAGAGCAGAGCTTACAACTGCTGAGTGTGCTGCTGTGTTCAGCAGCACTAGTCGTGGAAGTCCCCTCTGTACCACTCCTCTGTACTCAGACGAGCTACAACACCATTGTCCAGATTTTTATTCATCTTGGAAGTAGTCTGCAGATAAAAAACACTGAGAAGGATGAGATGTGATTCCAAGTCTTTTTAAAAAATGTTTTCAAATAGCCTTGCACGCACTAATAGAGGATTACGTATTTTTCACGCAAATAAAGAGAGCCAGAGCCTTTACAGATCATGTTGGCAGAATTATTATTGGACAGTAATGGGCTTTTTCTAGTTGAAGAGAGAAAAACAGAGCTGCAAGACCCTATTAATAAAGTCTTCAGATGTATCAGGAGTACTGAAGATACACTGGCCATCAGAAAGGGTCATCCACAACATGCAATTGGTCCAGCTTATTAATTTCCTCTTTCATATGTCCCATAACTAACAGAAAACTTTACTCTTACTTATTCTCAAAATTGTTTCCAGATGAAAGATTCATAGAGGTTAGCCCTGGAGACAGACAGTGTTATTACTGATTAAGGCTGCAATAAAACCTATCCATTTCATAAAACAGAAAATTTCATTTCCATGGATAAAATTTTAACCAAGAAATAAAAAGTTTTACTGAGTTATGTAATTATTTTTAATGCTTTACAAAATAATTTATTAAATCTCATAATTTGATCCAAAAATATTTTTATTTCTTTTTAATACATTGGATAGAAGTATGGGATTTTTGTCAAATTACAGAATAGAAATTGCTGATTTATGGAGAAGCCAAAAGTTATACTGAAAGGGTTTTTGCTTTCAGTTTCCCAGTACACAACAAGATATTATCACAGTACAAACAACTTATCTTGATAGAGTTTTGTAATCATTTGTCCATAATGACCAAGGCTACTGTTTTGCATCACTTCTTGCTTGTGAAAATGCTCTTGAGGCAATATCTGGTGTTTAGTTTAATTTGATGATCGCGCACCTGAAAGGTTTTTAGAAGTATGAAAGTAAATGGTAACAGAATAAGCAATGTTAGAGATAGGATTATTCTAGACCTTGATAGCAGCTATCTTGCATAGCTTGGGTTTAAAGTTTAAGATTTTTTAAGAAGCTTTATTTTTTCATCAGATAGAGTACTCAAAATCTATTAAAAAAAAAAAAAAGGGCAATTTCTATAGACCCCCCTAGCTGAGGTCAGGAGTGTCCTGCTGTTGAGAGCAAACGTTTACCTAAAGAGGAGAGGGGCAGGGGGAGTTGTGAGATTCCCTGAGCTTTGGCAGCAGCCTGAATCACAAGCCACCGAACTCAGCATGTCCAAAGGTGCAGGCCCTGCCCAGGCTGCCATTTGCTGTCTGGAACACACCCACAGCTGTGATGAATTCACTGAAGGAGAGTGACAAAAAAACGGGATGCATTTTTCTTGTTGCTTCCCAGATGCTGGATTACTCACATTTCCTCAGCCCCTGCTGAGTTTTCAGAGGATTCAAAAATCTGGGAGGAGCTAAGGATATGTGAGTAATCCAGCATCCGTGAACAAGTCTTCCATGTCTACTGCCAGTCTCAGCAGTTCACGTGTCTATTGAGCTGGAGACTTTTCCTTGAAGAACTGATGACACCAGGAAGACCTGCTGTTCATTTCACTTGGAAGTGTCTCAGCAGGCACACTTTACAAATAAACTTTTTTTCAGTGCCAGTTCTACAGCAGGAAAATCCCTCCCCCCCCCCCCATAACAAGAATTATGTGAGATTGTGCTTGAAGGGTGTAGTGTTGTCATCTGTACAAAAGGAGTGGCAGGATGTTGATTTTTCCACAGACATCTGGCCAGAACTTACCCTCCTACTTGACATTATGCTTTATAAAGGCTAAGAAGTAAATTAGATGTAGATAGTTCAATCATGTCATTAATAGATGTGCTACTCCTACCTTAAAGTCAAGTTACCACAATGGTAAGTGAAAATGTTCATACTTCCATGCTGCTTTATTTTTTCCTTAGATGTTAAAATGAGGTTTCCATCTCCTGTGCTGCCAATTTGGCAACTCCCAGATATCATTTAATCTCATCAGCTGGCTGTCATGGAGGTACTAGTCACTAAAAATGAATGAGAAGTAATTTGAGGGAAGTTGCATGATTCTGCTTCCACTCCGCTTCGGAATATGTGGCAGTACGATGGCGCAGACTTGGTATAATTTACAAAGCCATTCCTATTAGTCAACAGATGTGGTACCATGACTTTAATTATACATCTCTTGGAATTTAGTGTCCATAGATACTTTACAAGAATAATTTACAATTCTTAGAATTGATTATAATTGGAAAGAAACAGGACTTACTATGTTTATATTCTCTGGGACCACATGAATCAACAGAAACAGTTGCAGTGATTCCTGGGGAATTTGGATCACCTCCTTCACACTTCTGAGCATTGCTGCTTCCCTCTTGATTGTGCACAAATTGCTCCTGCTGCTTCTTGTGCATGTAATTCACAGGACAAAAACACAGGGATCAAACTATATTTTTTAAGTGATTGTAAAGCTATCTAAATGAATCTGGAGGCAAAAACTGATGCCTGAGTAACCTGCATTTTGCTCCATGTTTCTATTAAATGTCTTGACTGCAAGCTGACTACTCCCTTTCAGTCTCCTGTCAAGCCTTCCTACCTACCCCACTGCTTCTTGTATGAGACCATATGTCCAAAACACTGCTGGAGAGCTCTAGTTTCTATGATGTCGAAAGTTCTGTTCAGAATTTCATTCTTACCTGCAAAAGACTTAATGAAAATAGGTAGGTTCTTGGCTTGAGCTCTGATGTGTCTATATTCCAGATCTTTGACTTCCTTCTAGGTATGCTGAAAGTAAAATATTCTATAATGAAGGTCATTAAACATAAGATAATCCAATACCACATTTCATAGGTCTGAAATTGGACTTTGTAGCTTAATATTTTTGAAAAATGTGCCTTATTGATAAATATTGATATTGAAATCTTGACCCAATTAAGTTGTAGCTCTACTACTGGAATGGGTTGAGGTGATATACAGTTCACCATTAAGGTAACTGGTATTGAAGGGCTATGCTACAGGCTAGCTTACAACTGAGAACCTGAAATTACATTTTTGTTATTATTTTGATAATACAGCATATATAAGGATAGGAGAGATGTATTATTCTATTAATTGGGGATTTTTTTTATGTCTCTGCTTTTTAGATTAATTGTGGAGAACATCTGTGGGAGAACCATTAAAGACTCAAACGCTTTTTTTTCTGTCCATATTAATAATCTGAAACATTGGATAGTAATAAATTAGCAAAGTTAACAAGAACACAAAGATGTTATCAACACTGAAAAATTTCAAAGAGGCCTTGAAATGAGCAGAATGGTAACAGGTGAAATATAGGTATAAGTAATGCACAGTGATGCATTCTGGAAAAAAACCTCTGGAATTCTTTGTGTACCTTGCTGAGCCCTGGCTGAGAGAGAACTGCCATCACTGAGGCAAGCTGTGTGAAATTTCTGTTCTTTACATAGTGACAGAAGAAAAGAAAAAATTTTTTTCTTCAAACAAATATTTGGGGCAAATTGAAGGGAGTGACAAAGGTATCTCTACACGTAGAACATCTCCTGAGGGTCATGATGGTCCAGACTAGCTGTCATACTGAAATAAATGTGGAACTGCTCTTAATATGGCACCTAGGAAGGCAACCAAAGACCTTTTTACTGGAATAATTTGTTTCCATCGCGTTTAACCGAGTGGTATCTGAGCAGAGACTAAAAGGAGAGATATGGAAACTATGGGACCAAAAGTTTATATTAAGTTGATCCTGATGCAATTTTCAGTAGTACAGCCTGTGCCTGTGGAGTACCAGCTGTGTTGCAAAGGGCAAGAATGGAATATCGAGGCTGTTTCTCCATATTTAAACCAATATGTATCAAAGTAAGGTCAACACCCTTCATTTATTTTTAAAACCTGGCTCAGATGCCTTTTCCTTACTTTTCGGAGATGGGTTGCTTCCCATCATGGACAGTCTTCTTTATGCACACACTGAACTTTGCTTGGGTCTTCATCTAGGATGAAGGTGTTTGATTCCTAGATCAAAAAGAGTACTGTGATTTACATTGACTGAAGGGCTCAACAGGACAGGAGATTATTTTTGCCATTAATGCTTGTCAGCTAGAGGATTGGAACGAGGAAGCATTCATCCTTGAGTGTAGGGAATGAAGTAAAAAATAAAGCTTCATGAAGGTTGGGTGAACTCCACTACTTTGAACCATGTACATGGAGAAAAACAGGTCATCCGTATTTAGTGGAAGTAAGCTCAAATGTGAATTTGCATTTTTGGAGGTGCAGGCACAGACTGACATCCTAGGTGTCAGGAAAATAATCAGGCCAAAGGTTTCATTTACACTCTTAAGTCAGGTCTTAAAAACCAGTTTGCCGTGTGGTTTTTGGTTTTTTACAATCAGACCTACTTGCTGTTGTTAAAACTGAGCATGTTAACTTGCCATCTCCTTAGCCTGTGAATTTGAGTCTTTGTTGAATAGCAGAAGAATAACAACAAAATGGCAATATTTGTGTGAGCTGGGAAACTCAAATGAAAATAGTCACACTGCAGCTCAGTATCTTCCATCAGAGCATGAGCTCAGGCCAGAGAGATATTTTCCACACTGGAAATTTTTAGTAACAACTTGAAAAGTACTAATTTTGTGCAGTCCAGACCAAGTGTCCTCCAGCAGATCCAGCACTAGAGATGATCCTAGATCTATCTATTCTCACTGAGAAAGTTTGGCCAACAATGTTCTCTGGTAACAGAGAGGAGCCAGCAGTGCTGGCTCACTGCACTTGTTCTCTGGATAGATCAGAAGTTGGATCATTAGGGTGAAAGCGAGTTTCCAGCAGCAGCTATTTTCAAATTGAGTGGATATGTAAGTTTAAATTGTCTACAAAATCTCTGAAACACAAGCATATCATCTTGCCTCATTCTTTAAAACCTGTATCTTGCAAATAATCCCCTAAAATCTCATCCTATTGTGCACAAATTAGACACAGGACACTACATGAGCCTGCTTCTCTGCTGATGAGCTCAGCAGGTTTTTGTGTGCTTGATGTATTCTCTAACACATAAATAAAGGTTTGGTTGTTTTTTGGAGGAGGAAAATTGCTAATGAACATGTAGCAAAAAGGAACTTCCTGGCTACTTTGCTGCTAGTTTTGGAGCAATATATCTAATAAATTAGGATCAATTCAGACTACTTTCCTCAAACCATTGCAAAATTATGGCCCTTACTTTGCACTTCACTTTCCACTGCAGCAGAATAATGAAATTAGTTATCCAGGAACTGAGCTAAGAAAATAAATAATCAAATGAAAATAAGCTGTATTGGAGAACAAACTTTGGTTAATTGATTTCTTAGAACTACTTTGAGCTCCAATAATTTTTTGCTTTCATACAAGCTTTAGGGGTAAAATTTATTTCAATGCAATTATTTGGGCAGTAAAGTCAAACGGCAAAAATCAAAGCACACCATCAGTTTCCCAAATACAAAGAACTAGCTTTCTAAAAGTGACTCAGTGTTTCCTTCATGAGGGCTCCACTAATCTAACTGTAAACTATGGTTATTGAATTTTTAAATTAGTGTCTTAAATTCATTACTGAGGCAGGTCCCTCAGTGTGTTTTTAGAAGCTTAGTTGAAGGCTTTTCCTCCTCTTTAATCTACTCTTCAGATAGGATAGAAATTTTTTTTCCTACTAATGAACAAGATTAAATAGATTATTCTAATTAGCTGGTAACTTTGCTGTGTTTTGTTTTAAAACAGACGGTACTTTGGTGAGAAAATTGGACTGTACTTTGCCTGGTTAGGCTGGTACACAGGGATGCTCTTCCCAGCTGCCTTCATTGGATTGTTTGTCTTTTTGTATGGAGTCACCACTTTGAACCACTGCCAAGTCAGGTAATGTGGGAACTTTTATGAAGAAATTGCAACTGTGGGTTATTATGAATAATTTAGGAGATCTTCCCACAAGCTGTTAATTATTTCATTTTGAACTGTTGAATGTACAGTCAAGAAAAAACTGCTTAGTTGTCATAAGGTACCCAGTATCAAACCTCTCAAGTTTTATACTCCTGAATTCTGATGAAAGGAGATGCTTCTTGCCCAGTTCCAGTTGCTAATGGTGCTGGCAACTCAGAACAAAGTAGAGAAAAGGTAGACCCCTTATTACTCTTTAAGAGGCCAGCACAAGAGTGGAGAATTTTCACTCTCTAAAAGGCCTTTCCCAAAGATCCACTACAGAGAGGCATTCCTCGGAAGAAATCCCTGGACCTTCTGCTGAGTGCCGCATCTCTAAGTTTTTGTGCACTTAAGTCTCAAGAATAACGTTGTCTGAAGTTATCCTCACCCTTCTCCTGCCAAAAGTCACTCTGACTCAAGGAGATTCTAGAAATGGTGAAGAGATACTACTACAGGTTGTCCCTGGAGAGCTGCACTCTGCAGGTATGACTGTAAACTCTGTAGTCTTAGACAGTCAACAAATATTAATTATATCCATGCAGTTATGCATCTTGGCTTTGGTTACAGACCAGCTTTGTTCAATAACTGATTAGCAAAGCCCATCAATCCAGACAGATTGTTGTACAGACTGTTGTGGTAATCAAGCTATTAATTTTGGTCTTTTCTATTTTTCCAGTAAAGAAGTCTGCCAAGCTACAGATATCATAATGTGTCCTATATGTGATAAATACTGCCCCTTCATGAGGCTGTCTGACAGCTGCATTTATGCCAAGGTATGTTTTAGGCTGTGCAAATAGAGGTACTTCCTGGTAAAAACATGACTTTACCTTTTGCATTCATCTTTCGTGAGCATGGGTAGATGAAATCTGGAAGGGACAGATCAAGTTCGGCCAACACTAACGTTGTCTTTCACCAATGTTCAATTTGGGTTGTAAAACATTAGAATGCAATTTGTGCGTAGAGATTCAGCAGTCTCAGAGGTTGTGTCCTTGAGCTGTGTGTTACAGTGTTCTTGATATCAGCCTTTATCTTCTCATCCATACTCTCTATGTGGCTCCACAAAATTAATGCTTTGGATCTGAAATGATGCTCACATCTGGTGTTGGCAGGGATCAGTCCCAGTCCAGGCTGGCAAATAGTCCAGTCAATCCACAGGTGGATTTCACATGCGAAAGGAAGGATCCTCAGGACTGTCAGGCCAGCTAAATGCATGATCACTTTAATTCTAGTAGGTGAAAATAGAAAATGAAGACCTGTTATCCCAAATTGATCACATTATTAATATATCTCTCAGGTAACCCACCTTTTTGACAATGGAGCTACTGTCTTTTTTGCTGTTTTCATGGCAGTGTGGGGTAAGTTTCCATTTTGATATTAAGCAATTGTGCCATCTTTTTCTTGAAGAATATGATGCAACACGAGCCTTTTTATTTTCCAGCACACTTTTTATCTGACACCAAGAAAAAAATACAGGCTTGAGACTTCTTTTCTGTTTCTGCAAAAGGAAGATGGAATTGGTTGAATCAAGTTTTTATTTGACAATAATTTTAATTAAAACCATGAATGCAGTTATGTAGTGTCTATGTAGTTTATATATATATATATATATAATTCTGTGGGAATTTATAACCATTTTTAATGATACCATTGGGACTAAGGCCTTCTGTCTCTTACTGCTCAGTGCTTCTCCTAGCTTAGGGCAGCTCAGTTTAGTGTCAATATTGAAAAGAAGTACTGTATTTTTTCCCCACACTGCAGAAAGGCAGTAAAACTCAAATCCATGTAAGCTGGTTGCAGTTAAAGCAAACCTCCAATGAAATAAATAAAAAGATTTCATTGAATGGCAAATTGATCCAAGTGTGGTCTAACTGTTGCCATGGAGGCTGCATTTTGCCCATGGAAGTGTTCTAATTTTAGTTCAACTATTTTTCCTACTATGCCATGTAGGCAGAAATGAAGGCAAGAGGAACCAGTAATTTCTGGCAGCACAAAAAACTGTTTCAAACAATCCCTAAACATGCCCCGGCTCTTAGCTGCTACTGAGCCATTCTGAGAGGTTAACAACTGTAGAAAATGACTCAACAAGGTGACTCAACAACAGCATCCAAGCGCTTGAGCTATCTGGATTTAGTCATTGTTGCCACCGTGGCCACCAGAGCCCAGGCTAGCTCAGAGAAGCACACTGGCACTGAGCCAGGTGTGAGGAACTGCCTTGGTACAGCTGAACCAAAGGCAAAACCTTTAGAGGCAGTAGCTCTACAGTGCAGGATCAAATGCCACTGCCAGGATTCAGGTAAAGGGGAAGGAGGAGGCTCTCAGAGCTGAGGTTCTTGCAGAACAGGCTTCCTGCAGCTGAAGGGGTCAAGGGCAGAAGAGCACCAAGAACCCATGTGCACGGGGTTAAGTATGACCAAAAATGGTGAGAGGACACAAACAAGTAACGGGAATCTCTGGGGGAGGAGTGAGGGGATTAGGTCATAACTTCAGGGCCAATTGGGGTAGGGGGGAGGAGAGGGCAGGTCACATGGACCAATAGGGCATCAAAGATTAGGGGAACCCCTGGTTGTGACAGTGGGTGTCACAATCGGGGATTGGTTCAGGGTGAGACTGACAGGGAAGGTTCAGGAACAAGGGGCAGGGTTACAATGATAGACAAGGAAGGAGCCAGAACAAAGGATGGGGATACAACGAGGGACAGCTAGGGGGAGGATGCAACTTAGGGACAAACCCACTTTAGGGAAAACACGGAGGGAACATAGGAATGAACCATTAAACACAGAACTGTAAAATTTAAAATGAAAACATGCGCTGCAACAATTGTTCTCCTGTTCTTACTCGCACATCTCCAATTGCTTTGGAAAAGTATCCAAGTAATTCTCATAATTTTAATTTTAAACTGCAAATCTCTTTACTGAACAACAAGAAACATCCAGGAGGCAACGTGAGAGCCGACAGAAAAGCCACATGGGTTAGCCTGCCTGTCTCAGTTCTTCCTTCCAATCTTCAGTTCTGTCTTAGTTAACCAATTAAATTAGGTCATATACCAATCAAGCCTGTTTATGCCATTTCATGAAATACTGAAAATATTGAAATATTACAAATCACATTTAAGAAAAATCCACAGATTGTACAGATTTTATGTTTCTGCTTCAGGTTTCATCTTTGTTTTAGAGCTCCGTAGAGCTAAGAATCACCAAAAATTTGTAAGCCTTAAAGAGTTCTTTTAGATGCTTACTCAGCTTTTCCAAACTCTTTCTCCATGTGTTCACTGAAGGTGAAAATGTACAGGCAGGGACATCTCTAGCTAGGAAAATTGATGGGTTAACATTGCTGAACATTTATGTCAGTGTTCCTAACTGCTGGTGAGCATTTGTTTGGAGTGCACATTTTTGCACCAGTGCTTTTGTTTCTCCGTAACAATAACAGTGCTTTCAGAAAACAGCTGTGCTCACAGCATGGTTTCCATGTCTTAGCAGTGCCCAGATCCAGGGCAGTAGGAAAAGTAGCTCCAGGTAAGGGGAGTCCCTCACAGAGGTAACCATGCCTGGTCTTGCCTTGTGGCCGTTGCCTTTGAGAACACTGAACATGCCTGCCTAAAAAATGTTGCAGGCCCTCTCTCTTTCCTGTCTCTAGTCAGCAGGAGCTACATCTCCCTCTGGTTAGCCTCTCCTTGCTCCCCTTCCTTCAGCTTCATGGCCAGACTCCCAAACCAAATTCCCTCGGGGAATCTCCACACCAGCCTGCCAGGACTGAGCAATGCACTGCCCACCCATGCATCTACACCACCTAACTCCACAGTGAGATAAGAAATATGATAGAAGCCGCCCCCTGGATTGTTTGGCTACTGGAGAAGAGCCTATAGAACAGCAGCTGGGGCGAGAGCTTTCCCCACCACTTTTGTTGGCTTACACTGTGCTTGTGAGCTGACTCCCAAGAGGGAGGGAGAGGCAGCGCCAGCAAGAGCTGTGAGTGTAGGGTATGGTTTGGGGAATGCGGCAATCTTCTGGCTCCACACAAACCCTACTTCATTACAGAAGAGCTTGCAGAGAAAATAGTGAGATTGTGGAGATATTTTCCATGCAGATAGGGCTAAAGCAGCATTCGAGTAAGGGAAGTCACATTTTCCAGGGATTTTCTGGTGCTGAATTTAGGAGCTGGCTTACTGCCTGTGTTAAATGGGTTTTCGGTCTGCAGTAGGCCTATTGGCAGCTGCAGCCATTGTCATCATCACAGTAAATCATACAGGAAGAGAAGAATCAATGATAGCAGTTTGATTGTGGAAATGTTTTTTCTGTGAGCATGAAACAACTGGCAAGCACATAAAATATTGGCTGTGAGAAGTTCAGCCTTCCAGATGATCCAGCTTGACAGACACTGCCATATTAAATAATTATGGCTTTGCTTGCATGAAAAGAGAACAAAAGCACAAAAAAAAAAAAAAAAAAAGGCAGCTAAAGGCAGCTAGACTCTTTAGCCAGAGTTTACACACTGTTTTGTTATTATCTAAAGTATTTTCTTCACTGTCTTTAAACCCATAAGTAAGCTCCCATCCTGAGAGTGAAGCCTCAGCCATTTGCTTGGGAGTTTCAAAACCAGGTGTGGCCACTGGTCTTTCCATGAAGAGGTGATCCATATGGTGCTTTCATCTTCGTGCTTCAAGGACATCTTCTGTTGATGAATTAAGTGGTTTGCTTCCATTTTAAATATAAATAAAATGCATCTCCAAGTGATGAGCAAACTGCTGTGGCTCAGCTGCAGAGAGGAATTATCATGACAAATACCAGCAGGGGGTGCTTGGTTTGTGGAGCAGCAAAGAGCCTGACTGAAGGGCTCTGAAGCTCAGAGACCCAGCTTTTATAATAGTTCATTGTGGCATAAGTGAGACCCCTTCAAAATAAGGTTGGAGTTGTTAAGTGTGCCAGAGGATACTGGAATAGAAGCACACTTTTCTTCAAAAAATTACCTTTCTCCTCACTTATTTAATTTCTTCTTGGTGTAAGCAAAGAAGTAAAAGTAATTGATAAAATAGAAAAAAAGTATGATACTGAAGTATACCTGACAGCCATAAGACTTAAGGAAACTTTCATTTTTAACTGATTTATCAAAGGATGAAAGGTAGTATCTCTTCAATGCACTTAAGGAATTCATTATTAATTTGTATAAGTTTTTCTGTATTGAAGCTTCTGTTGAAAGGAAATACCCTTTCTAACAGATTGAAGCTATAAATCTTTGTGGTTTATAGGAAAAAAGCAAGTGCCTGTAATTACTAACATTTAAATTTTTTTTTTATTGGTGAACAGATTGTCATTGATGCTCACTGAGATGTGATCATCTGAGAAGCTGGAAAATAATCTTTTCTTGATTACAATTTCCAGATGTTAAAAGCTTTCAAAAATAGGGGAGCAATATCATATTTTGTGTTTCTGTGCTAGAGAGAAACACCTCCGCTTTGTTCTTTATGTCTTATGCCTTGAGAAATGTTTGGCTTGATGATAAAGCAACTCACATATCTAGGAAAAATTCCTCTATTTTTACTGACTAAATTAGATTCTTACCCAGGACAGAAAATGAGAGAAAGATGTTAATTCAAAAAATTTTGACATTTAAAGTGAAGGGAAAAATAGTTCTCATTTTAAAAAATCTAGGTAAATTTGACACTCAGTTGACTCCAGCATGTTTCAGTAAAGCCAGATGGATTTGTAGATTTTGCTTTTCCAGTTCAGGTACTGGGGAAACCTGTTGCAAAGCTGTTACTGCCTAGATGTTTCCTGAAACTCTATAGCAAAATTCTCTAACTGTTCAATAGAAAAGTCCAGCAAATTGTCATTTCTAAAGCCTTGCTGAAGACAGGGTAGGCTGGTGGTAATTTCTCTCTGCACATCTTCGGGGGACTAAGGGATGCAAGAAAAATCCTTTTTGAAATTTCTTTCTGTGTAGCATGTTTCCTTTGATAAAGGAAATGGCTTTAAAACACTCACTGAAAGGCAAAATTGAGAGAGAAAAAAGAGGACTGGCATGAAGAATTTATCACTTTTTTCAAGCAATAAGAAATGCCAACATAAAACAGTTTTTTCTGTATGTATCTGTTAGTCTAATAAAAGACATTACTTCCCTACAAATCTTGCCTCTAGCATAAAAGGTTGACATTGATCTGATCTCCGAGGAGATAGAATTTAAGGATGTTCTTCAGCAATACTCCTGGTATATAAATATATTCTAGGAGTCAGGATGGATATATTAAATGGTTCTCTGAAATACAATACAGAGAGGATTTCTGAGAGAAGGTCAGGGTAAAGCTATTTCCTACAATAGGCCATTTGCATTACAAGATAAGATCACAACTTGTTACAAAAGCTGTGAGGAAATTATATGAAGATAGCTGTTTGTACAAGAGGATATTGAGGACCCAGCTGCAAGGTTGAGTTCTGAAGTAGGACAAATGTAGTATAGGAAAAGCTAGTAAAAGATCTGGGAGGTAAGGCCAATGAGAAATGCAAAATTCCAAGAAGGAATTTTTGAGAAAACTCAGCATTTTGTTTACACAAATGGGGAAATACACAAATGGGAAAATACAACTGTGTCCTATTGAATGTCAAAGTCAGAAAAGCATGCTGAAGTTTGTATGGGGTATTTGTAGTTAAAATTACAATTAGAAAATAAGCAGAGAAACTTGAAAATGCAGTACTTTTAGAAGACCTCAGTAGCACAGTGAATCAAAGATGGCTATTTATAGCACATTTAAAAATATCTAGCAAGGCAAAACTGCATACTGACCTGAGTAGAGGGAGAAAGGTGTAACACGGTGAAAGCTAAAACAGCACTGTACAGAACATATTTGCTACTTAATGATTAGAAAATAACTTTCTAAAGAAGCTTCAGGAATTTCACCTACTTACTCTGACAGGTGCTAAATGTGCTAGACATAATATTTATAAATTCCTTCCACACTCCAGGTGTGAGAAAAACAAGAAAGAAGTATTGCTCAACAAATATATATCTGATAGGTTCAGGGTTGGGATTCAAACACTTGCTGGAGTTCCACTACCAGCAGCTTTTTGGTATGGAAACAAAATGGTAGAAATCAATCCAGATTCTTTCTCCTAGGTTTCCAAACAGTGCTGGACTAGTTGTTTAGCCTGAACAAAATAATTCAATATGAGCTGATAGGAGAGAAGAAGAAGATAGCAGTTCTACCAGGAAAAAAAAATCAAGGAATGAACTATGTTGTGGTTCAGCAGCAGTGGAGCCTCATTAGCACTTACTAGTTTTGCTGATAATAACCAATCATATTGCAATTATTACAAACATTTATAGAAACATTAGGGTCATGACTCTCTATTAGACTAAAATCAAAGTGGTTGTTACTTGGTGTAACATAATTTCAGCTTTCAGAAAAACAATTATCTGATTTATGAAAATGCCTTCAAACCAAATGTCTGCTTCCTTACACATACTTTTGCCTTGTCTGCTTGTAGTGTTCATTTCCTAAGTATACTGCACTGGCTAGTACAATAGAACATAATTGTTACTATCTAAAAATTAACTTTTGCCAAACTGATTCCAGTACTTAGGTCCCATTTTTATCAGTATGCTGCAATAGGGCAAATAGACAATTAAGGAGATGTTTTTATGACCAGATGTAAAATATATTGACAGATTATTGTGATGCTGTTACTGGTGATACTGCTCTAGCTCATGAACAAAGAGGTTTATGTTCTCTGGTTATCAATCTGCTGCTTCTCACTGAGCAGTAAAGAGCCAAACTTCACAGTGGGAGATGAAGCCTGCCCGTTGATTTGTGTTAGCTTTAGGTAGTTTCTGCATACTTTACACAAAATAAATGTTTAAACCCCTGTAACTTTAAGCAGGATGAGTAATATTTGGATTATGAGCATATTATGCTATTACTGTTTTCTTGATTGTTGTTTCCATCACAAAATGGAAGCATAGCTGTCACATCAAAGAGGGGATTTCCTCAAATCCTTTAATTTTGATTGGTCTGTCAGAACTCCAGAAAATCCAATACCTTTGTATCTGATCGCTCTGACAATGTCCTGTTATGGGGACTCTCCATTGAGCTGCCTATTGGGCCAGAGGATGGTTCGACTGACTTGTTCAGAGGCACACACCAACAACAGAAGAGACACCCTCTCAGGTCTTTACACTTTTATTCAAGTATGCCCACTGCTGACAACTGCCAGCGCCCTTGAAGGACTCACACCAACAGTTTAGGAGACAACACTTGTTGTTAATATATACACTGTGAGTGGAAAATTGTGACAGGTTAAAGTTCAAAGATTGACAGTGACAGCAGCTCACTGCAAAAATGTATTCAAAGCAATATACAGACAAGCTCTAATCATCAACCAAATCTAGCTCAAGATGATCATTCAGTGAGCATAGAATACACTTATTACCCAGTAGACATTCCTTTGGAGGAGGAGACAGGTTCAGCCAGTACCCTGATCCTAGAAGTTATGATGGAGTCTTCTCTAAGTTTTCCCCACTCTTAACTTACTTTTATACTATTTGTTTGCATTTAGATGGGGCTTTAGTGGCTCTAGTGATACACACCTTTGTTATTGATAGGTGTAAAATTCTCTCACTTCTCTCTTAAAGATATAGTCAATGAAATATGGAGTGCATGCCTAGTGAGGGGTGGTCGTACCTTGAAGGCAGGTAACTTTGGGATGGAGGTGTGTGTTAATATTACAGTTAGGCTTTAATGAACCAAGTTCATCCAAGAACAAGGATTCCACCACAGTTGCTGGCTCAGCAACAAGACACCCTCTTCTATCTCCCCTGGCTGACAGGTGCTATGCCCTTTATCTGCTGTAAAGTACCATCAAGTTCCCCTCCCTGCAAGGATTTACATCAGAGCCTGACCTCTGTGTCTCCATTCTGCTCCACCCTCCATTCCATTCCCCTCAACATGTGCTTAAACTTGCTGATTGGATGTATGGGGAGTCGTGGAATACGTTTCAGGCATGCCACTTGCATTCCAT
Source organism: Bombycilla garrulus (assembly GCA_013400315.1). Taxonomy (NCBI): domain Eukaryota; kingdom Metazoa; phylum Chordata; class Aves; order Passeriformes; family Bombycillidae; genus Bombycilla; species Bombycilla garrulus. The sequence continues at coordinate 9,479 of VXBU01002791.1, read as the reverse complement.
CCAGGGAGCAGCAGCTGTATTTTACCCTATAATTTCCATACCGTTCTAACTTCTGTTCAGAGTGTGAATATAACCTCCCAGCTTTCTCTAATTTTATTTCCAGCCATCTTCCCATAGCAGTCATGTGCAGGCCTGTTACTCCATCTTGAACTCTATCCATAATTAAACCATGTTTAATTATCAGATGTAAATACCGCACTCCATGTATGAACTCACACAGTGTAAAAAGAAAAGGGACTGGATATTGCATTAAAAAGGTGCAAACCAGAAGTTCCCATTTCCCCAGTAATACTCTACAGATTTTCAAATGCAGTGGACTCTGCTTCCTCTGGATTCTGGTTTCTGTGTAACATAAATGGTCTTCAAAGAAAGAAAGCTACTCTTTTATGTGCAATGGCCCCAAGAAACCTTTAGCTTCATCAGAAATCTGCTTTATCTAGCAGTGATGACTCACAGGAACTATTTTATTTTTTGAGAGCCCTCCCTTGGTTGGTTAGAAATTAAACATTCTCATTTAGCACTAAATGAAATCTCTAAAGCCTCAATCATACTTGAAGCAAGCAAGCTAATCCTTAGAAAGCAATGCTTTTTGAAAGCAGTTTTGATCATCAGCATGATTTGCTGTTCAAAGGAACCCATTTATGCAAAGAAATTAAAATAATGTAACAGCTTCATTCAACAGTTCTGTGATAGTCATTAACATTTTCTTGACTTAAAAACAATTTTACATCTTTTTTTCTACTTGCTCTAGCCACTGTTTTTCTGGAGTTTTGGAAAAGAAGGCGAGCAGTAATTGCTTATGATTGGGACTTGATAGACTGGGAAGAAGAAGAGGTTTGTATAAAAACATGTACCCCTTAATCTTTAATACAAAATTATTTGGTTGAAAATGTATGGTTTTATTTTGCATTTATTTTCAGTTCATTCTTTAAATCTTTTTAAACTATGAAATAAGCATTTTTCTCCTCAGATGTTTCCTCTGGAATGTAAAGAAACTTTCTCCAGGCCAAACTGTTCTCTTTTTTCACTCTTTTGCAAATCTAAATTAATTTGAAAGATTTCAGGGAAGAAATGCACTATGGGAGAAACACATTTTTGTTTTGAAAGCTGGAAAAACTTGGCAGCCCAGGGTACCGTGAGTTTTGGCAAATGAGATTTTGTCTATTCTTTTAGTTTGTCACTGAGAGCATTGATGGAAAGAAAGTTTTTTGAGGCTTGTACCAGCTTCTGAACATTCAGGTGCTGGTTATCTGAGAGAGAGAGAGGACAATTCATTCTGTGTTGTTAGAGAAAATCCCCTTAGGGAAGAAACGAAACTGCAGAAAATAGCCTTAATCTTTTCCTCTGGTAGTCACCAGAAAGAAGCAACGTGCTCTTGGGACTGAGAACTCAGGTCTAAATAGAACGACAAGGTTTTATTTTGCAGGAGAAAAGCAAGATTCAGTGAGTGTTGAAGAAAAAGTGCTCCTTGAGTGGGATTTGGACATATAGGTGTCTATAAATCTGCTCTCTCCTTACTCTCCAGAAGCTCTTGGAGTGATGGTAAGAGGCTGCTGTAGTGGTCTCAGTGAAGTTGAACCTCTACATTGCTGCTTTGGTGGAATATTTTCATTTTATCAATCTTGCCAGCAGAGAAACAGACTTCTGAATTATGGGATTTTTGTCTGTATGAGGCAAAGTAGTTCAATGAGGCCATGAAATGGTGGAATTGCTGGTAGGATTTTTCTTTTAAATGCTTAATTATTAAGAAAATAACCGAAGAACATAACATGAAATAACTTACACAACTGGAAATTTATTTCTTTATAACAACAGGAATGTTGTTATCTGTGCACATATGCAGTGAGTTCTGGGTGATACCTCATAGGAAATACTCTAATACTGATTCAACTCTTCTGAGATTAGCAGGCTGCTCTTGCCAGTGCTGGCAAATCACAAAGGGATTGAGATAGTCCTGCCTGAGTTCAGGATGGGCCTGCAGGGATCATGTCTTCTCATGGCTGATTGCAAAAAAAATCCACTGCTGCCGATGCTGACAGCTAAGAAAAAGCTGTACCAAATTTCCAAGCAACAATTATAGCTTCTTCTGTCTCCCTGGAATGAGAAGGAGCCTTTAAACTAACAAAACACAAAAGTAAGTACGGTATGAGACCCTCTTTATGTTTTTCCCAGGAAGCCTGGTCTTGCAGATGTTTATAGTTTGGGATGTTATATATCTTCATCTTTCACCATTTAACCTACCTGGATTTGGGATTATGCTGATTTGTAAAGCCATCCACCTGAATCTTGATGATCAGTTCATTTACAAATATTGAATTTCCTGGTAAGGTTGTCCTTAAGTGACACTTTTTTTTTCTTTTTTTTTTCTTAATAAGATATTATTATCTCTGGCAGATTATTTCAGTTTTGCCTGCAGGATGATATTTGCATGTTGGTAATTTTCAGAGGATACCTGCTCCCTGTTGATGTCAGCTGGTCATTTATTCCCACACCAGAGTTTTTCCAGTAAACTGTGTCAACAAGACCTCTGTCAGGAGTAGTGGTGATTGTAGCTGTTCCAGAGCTATTCAGTGCACCTCCTTACAGTTCTAAAGGGAATCTTATAACTCTCTACAGCAGGTGGTCGATATTTTTTTCAGAAGCAGTGTGCCAGGTTGTACCTTTCTGAAATTAGAGTTTAAAGGTACTCATAGGAACTCAGCAGGTTGTGTCTCAAAGATTTGTGTGTCCAGTAATTAGAACACCAGTATCTCATCAGCATTTGCAGCATCAGTTCCTCTTTTGTTCAGCATTCAGTGGGATCCAAAGAGTAGGAGCTGACTGCCTCCCAGAGGTTTCTTCTCTGAAGATGCTACAGCCTCCAGTGCTCATACTTATGTCACAGCTCAAGCATGTCCCAGCTTCAGGGGCAGACCAGTGGGCCACTCCTCCTCTGCTTGAGTGTGTAATGCTGCACTTTTCCATTGGAGCTGCACTTTCCCCCTGAGGAGGACACAGTTTGGAGGCAGGTGTTCCAGATGAAGAAGTGTGGAGATCATTTCCCTGCTCTGTGGTTCAAACCCCACCTCTTCACTTTGCCATTATCTTCAGCTGCAGGCCACAGGAGACTCACTTCTGAGGATGCTATACTTGTACCAGAGATCAAGATTCAAATTATCAATCCTGTGAAGTTTCATTGGGAAGTTGTATGTCAGTGAGAAATCAATGAGAATTTTAACTCCGTAAGGTGAAAAATTTTCTCCTAAAAGTGCTACTTTATAATAAAATCACTGCTAATTAAATTTCCTCTCTGCTTTCCATTCAGTTATCACTAGACAAAATCAGCTGATTGCTTTTATTAGTTGCTTCAAAGACATCGATTAAAGAGTTCTAATTACCATTTTAAATCTCAAGCTTTAGATAATCAAGATTGTTATTTTTATTAACATTATGTGTCTAGCCTTTGCTTGCTTTAATTTTCATTGTCAAATTGAAAAATAAGGTTTTGTTACAGAGGAAAATTTATTAATTCCTAGCAACAATACACTGAAAAACCACCATTTATAAGGCTTCCTATCTCTGTGTTATTACCTTCCTGTTCCAAATGAAGAGACAAATAAATGGAACAATGGAGACGATGGAACGGAGAATTGCATTTATTCAGACATGCAACTTTATGAATTCCTCACTACTTTAGATTCTCATCCAGTTAATGTTCAGGCCTCTCAGTCTGGGAATATGAACTGAATGTGTTCTGGCTCTTTCCACCCTACATATCTGGATTTCATGTTCTTGTAAACCAGGTGCAAGACATGGAGAGACATGTGGGAGACATGGAGAGCAACTATGTCTTGGGTGGGCACAGCACAAGAAACCAACTGCATGCAGTTCCTGGCACTCCCAGATGAAATCTGTGTTCTGTTGCTATTTTTAGCATATTTTTTTTATTTTTCTTCAGTGTTACTTTCTTTGTATCATTAACCTCAGCCAGACACAGAACTATTTACTTGCCCTAGCATTGCTGAGTTTCATTAAACAAGGTACAAAGTGTCATGCCAGATTTCCTTTTTTTTTGAGAGTATCTGTAAAAATAGCATTTGAATTATTTGCATCATTTACATCAACTGGAGATAATAGGATATGTGGATATGATAAGAACTTCCTTACACTGCAGATTGTAAAAGATAATCAAACCTTGGCTCAGAGAGGACTGCAGAGAAGTAAAGGTTTCTTGTCTATGATAAGCCAGCTGGCAGAGCTCTTGCACAATCTACAGGGTGAAATTCCTAGGAACCCTGTTTCACTGCTATCACATTCTGTCCTTTTTCATGCCCCTGGGCACACAGGAATCTTACTTTGTTCCTTTTGCCAGATTATGGTCTGCTCAAATTCCTTCGGCCCTGATATGGCAGGAACAGCTTGAGGAAAATAGAATAATAACAGGGTACTACCCTGGCTCCACAGAAACACGCTTAACCTTTTTGTATGGCTGATGTAGGGCTGGTTCCCTCAAGCACATAATTAGTTACAGAAGCATTGCAGCTAAGTGTTGGAGTCCAGGACACAAGAAACGTTCCTCTGCCTGTCCTGAGGGGTCTTATACAAACATGCCTCTTCATTTGTTTTCATAACTTGTTACCAGGTTGCTGCATGAGTTTGGGAAAATAACTGTGTTGAGAAAACATCTTCAAAACTTGGAAGAAGGAGAATGCGACATGACTTCTTCCCCCCCCCCTCCCCCACCCTCCCCTTAAGGAAAATTTTTTAAAAAGGATGTAGGCTTTTAGGATATCTCACCTTTATTCACATTCTGAAGATTTGTGTGAGCAGTAAACATTCACCTATTTCAATGCAGTCATTTAAGGTCTGGGCGTTTCCAACTTTAGTCAGTCAGAGTTCAGTTACATGCAGGGCTGGAAGCGACTGAAATTTGTAAGCTGGCTCTTGTCTGCTCCCTTGTAGCCAGCTGTACCATGGAGCAGCTCTCCAGGATAGAGTACTACAAACAGTACTCTCGTATCTGCCAGCATTTGTGAGAGTCCTTCCTCCCAGCCTGGTGCTTTATCTCACCTCTGACAGTGACCTGGATGCCAGACTGGAACGAGGTGGCACAGGACATGCGGCTCTTGGTGAACATCTGCATGTTAGGGCAGCGGGGTAGCCACCACTGCAGGTGTCACCTGCACCAAGGGTGAGCCCTGTCTTGTGGCAATGCTGTAAACAGATGTAACCAAATCTCTCCCCAAATAATCCCCAGGTTTCATTTCCCAAGAGGGTTTTTTAATGACAAAGCAGACTTTGACATTTCTGCTGCTGAAAGTTGTTCCTGCTAATAGTATTGTCCAAGTTAAAAAGTAATTGAGCAGCGTTAGATGGCATGGATCCTTCTTCAAATGCTTGGAAGCTTTTGCTGGTAATGGAAATGTAACCAAATGCCTAACAAACAGCAATTAGGTTTGGAAAAAGGAGGTTTGGTGGGTTTTTTTGCTTAGTTGTAAATTTCCAATATCAATAGGATAATGTCAGACTGAAAAATTCTGTGGTATCAACCTTAAAACGATTTCTCTTGCAGCCACATAGTTTTGAAAGAGCATTATTTAGAGGAATAGCTAATTGGGGATTTTACTAAATACTTTCAGTTCTTACTTTTATGGGTACAGTGATTTATTCTAGTGCTCATGAAGGAGACCTGATTTCCCAGCTCAGCTTTTATTCAGTAGCTGTGCCAGCTGCTGAATTCAAAGATGTAATTCCCCAGAACAGTGATCTGATAAAAGATCTGAAGTATCCTACAGAGTTTTTTCTAGCTGTGCTATATGTGAATATTATCTGTCTGCTCTTTAGGAGGAAATACGTCCGCAGTTTGAAGCCAAATACTCCAAGAAAGAACGAATGAACCCCATATCCGGGAAGCCAGAGCCTTATCAAGCATTTGCAGATAAATGCAGCAGACTCATCGTTTCTGCATCTGGAATATTTTTTATGGTTTGAGAACTTTTATTGATCTACCAGTTGAAAAATAACAAAATATCATTATCTCTGATAGTAGACTAGATAGATATTGGATATGACTGCTTGAAAGTGAAATAAGCTCTATGCATGTTGAAAATCTAGATATCAAATCACTTGAGTTTCTGTCAAGTCCTACACCGGTTCACTCTTCTCTGAATCTCACAGACAGCTTCCTTCAAGGCTACACTTGTGACACTGTATGTAGTGATAGTGACACTGTCACATTCAGGCACCAACTTCAGTTGACCAAATTAGCTTACTGGTAGCCTTCCCTGTGTAGACAGTGCAGAGCGATGGGGAAGTTGCCATAGGAGAAGCAGTTGTTCTTTGTAAACTTCACAGAGAACCTAAATAAGATGCCTAGAGTGTCTAGTGATATTGATACAAACTAGTTTCTCAGTGTATTGAGGAGATAAGGAAAGAGAATTCATACTTCTAGTCCAGTTGAAATGGAGAAACCAAAATGCAAAACTGAAAGGAGCAGCAAAATCTCTCCTAACAGAGAGATGCCCTTCTGCAGAAACGCCCCCATCTTCTCATTTCAGTGGAGCAGTTGTGGGCTCTTTCTCACATGACAACAGGCGTGGTAGTGCTGGTCTTGAAAACACAGTACTGGTCTGGAATCAACAGACTGCACCAGAATTTACTAGGGCTTTTCCAGGAGACAAGAAAATGATGGATGTGTACAGCCTCAGGAAATGTGGAGAGCCAGGTAGATGAGCTAACCCAGCAACGGGGCAGAGGGCAGTAAGAAACTGATGGCTTCAAAATTGTTCAAAACAATCTAGGTCAAGAAAGGCAAGCATTATTGAGATGAACTGTGCTCTTGTACATCCCATGGATGAACACCCTAACTCAGCCCTTGAGGACACGTACTCAGGACTGCAGTCTCTGCTCAGAATTTATACTACAACTCCGATATTTTGTGTATTTTTCCAAATTTTTTCCTTGAAGGGTGGCAGTATTTTATCCTATGCAAAGTCAGTCATCAATCTTCTTAGACTAGTGATAGTTTTTACTCAAAGTGCCAGAGAGAGTAGCCTTGCTCTAAATTGCATGCACCACAAATTATTGTCCCCCTTGAGGCAGGACAAAAATTATTTTCACTGAAGTTACTTCTATTGTTGGAATAGCATGGGCTTCCAGCAAGTTATAAAAACTCCACTTTTTTGACCATTTAGATAAAAATATTTTTTTTTTAAATTACATCTATAACAGGAGATATACACTTACCAAATTTCAAGTTAGAGCAGTTCGCAAAATTTCTCAGCATAGACTCTCACAGTGTAGTAATAATACAGCTCAACTGTTGCATAAGGAACATCAAGTGACTAAGCAGCCTGGCTCGGCTGTGGCTTTCTCATTCGAGCTGTCACATTTGCTTAAAGTTTCGTCAGAGAAGAAATCACAAGGGCAGTTGAACTGGTTACCTTCTCTAGATAGAAACTTTCCAGAACTGTAGGAAGAAACTAGCTGGTTTTGAGGCAGTGCTTACAAATGGAAATATTTGTGTGAAATGTGAAGTTCACCAATGCACAAAATCCGTCCCAAGTGTGCTACCATCAGACTGCAACATCAGCTTGAGACTATGAGCTTACTTGCACATCAAGTGCAGATAAGGAAAATTTCTAATTCCTGGAGCTGGCAATACTGTTTCCCACATTAACAATAAGAAAGAGGAACATTTTCAAGAAAATGTTTGAAACTAGAAATTATTTTAAGATTATTTCAATTATATTTTTAATTATGAGAAATAAAAATAACTTAATAAGAAGGAAAATTATCATGTTGAAACCTTTCTCTGGAATCAAAATGAATGCACTTTTAAAGTATTTCATTTCATTAAATTTTCAGAGTTTCAGGGAAAAGGTAACTCCTGTTCCACTGGAAGTTTTCAGGTTTTTCACCCTGATTTTTCTTCCTTTAGATCTGTGTGGTGATTGCTGCTGTTTTTGGCATTGTTATTTACCGTGTTGTGACTGTCAGCACTTTTGCTGCCTTTAAGTGGGCTTTAATCAGGAATAACTCTCAGGTTGCAACTACAGGGACTGCAGTGTGCATCAACTTTTGCATCATCATGCTACTGAATGTGGTGAGTAAAATTATCATATCCAAAGTTATACCTAAGCCACCAGAGCAGTAGATATCTCAGTCAGCAGACAACCAAATGCTTTCACTTCCTTTTTCAGCAGCAGTGGAGTGTCTTGCCAAGCCAGGCATGGAATTATTGTTTACAGACGTAATTCACTATTGATATAAAGTGCAATTCCAAACACGAAATATTATGTAATGCTTGAATATTCTGAAAATATTTTAGGGAGACATGATCATACCCCTGCTTTATCCTCTGCCAGTTCTTTCCATTTTATATGATTGCAGTTTTCAGTCCACTTCATTAATATTTTTCTTTTTAATTGTGCTTTGATGTTATTTTTTAAATACAGTGACAAAGCTAAGTTCTTATTTTCAGTAATCCAAATTTCAGTTTTCACAGTAGTTTTCCAGTGAGGATATGCATATACAGACACAAGGTCAATAAGCAGAACTCTCTTGAACTGAAAGCTTCACAAGGCTTGAGCAGACATGGTTTATTCCAGGCCTGCCCACAGCTGCACCAGAGACATGGTCTGGGTGCACTGCAGTGGAGCTGGCTGATGGCAGGGTATTGTTGTGAGCTGGTTTGGAACCAGACTTGGGACAAAGACAAAAATGGAATTTCTATGTGGAAACAGTCCCAGTAAGACAGTATAGCATAGATTAGATGGGGAATGATTTTCTTCCTTCCACTGAGATGCTGGTTCTCCTCTATATTGCTCTGATAATAATGTGTCTGCTTTTTGTTGCTCTTGGCAAGAAGTGTATGGTCTTTCACTATCAGGTTTTGTCAACTGATGGTATAAGAATGCCTTTTAGGGGGAAGGACGGTTCAACCTACAAACCAGGCAGGTACTGGAGCCAGGGTGGAGTATCTCTACCTACTGAATAGCAAGCATCTTCTACAAACAGCTTGTTAGGCTTCACTCCAGGAGATATGCTGATTTACTTCCTAGGGAAAAGATGAGATGTTATTTCAGGTCCGCTCATTTCCAAGGCTGGCTTGGAGACTTCTTTCTTTCCTATGCAATATCCAAGCATATCCATAATCTAAAAATTATTTTTGATGGGTCTTTTTTTATATGGCAGCAAATTCCAAGAGTCTTTGCTGCAGGACTTTGCTTCTTCCTTTGGCATAGGCAAGACTGGATTAGTGCCCAAGACAGTCTATCTAGAACTGTTTTTCCTATGTTTTCCCTCAGGTGGGCCTATAGGCTGGGAAAGGGCCAAAAAGAGGAAGCTGGTTTTCTGTCTGAGATGGTACTGAGGGCTCTCTTCTTTTATGTTATGTTGCTTTTAGTGGGTTTTGTCTGCAACTTTTGGTAGTTTTCTTTACTCCACCTAGCACACAACAAGCATAAAAGAAAAGAAGAATGAAATATATATATATATAT